>CM062810.1:565622728-566051879 GCA_031772625.1 Pinus tabuliformis
TAAATTACACTTGTTTCAATTCAGACAGAGGTGATAAAATTGACACCTAAGAAAAATAGCTCGAAGGTGATGTAGGAGATTGGAATGATTTTTTGAATGAGGAGGGAGATCATCCAAATAGGCCTACATAATTTGGCTAATATCATGAAAGGTATAGTCCATATCCCTTTGAAAAGTGGCTCCCACATTCTTTAGACAAAAGGGAATCTTTTGATAAGAAAACATAACCCAGGGATAGATAAAAGCAGTCTTTTGTGATTTAGCTAGCTTGATAGTGATTTGATTGTATCTAGATAAATTTTCCATAAAGGAAAAAACATGAAAAATAATGCAGTCATCGATAACCTGGTTAACGAAAGGTGTCGGATAATTATCTTTGGGATAAGCGATATTCAAATCATGGTAATATATGCATATACGGATGATTCCCTGCTTCTTATTGATGGGGAATATGTTAGACGCTCATTATGTTAAGGGAATGGGGTAGATGAAACCAACTTTGAGTAAATTTTCAATCTTTAACTTGATGGTAGTTTATTTCTAAGGGTGGACCGGTCTAAGTCGTTGTCGAACAAGCTTGGCTCCAACATATGCCTTGATATAATTCTCAATGATAGAAAAATGTATGTAGGGAATTTCCTCGTAAGACTAATAAATAACATCGTGGAACTATTTGAAGAGATAGGTGAAGCTAGAAATATCATTGGGGGTGAAATTTTCTCCAATCTATATGTTGTCCATGACACTTGTCTTAATTGAGAACTTGATAAGAATGGTTTTGGACAATTTCCCTATGTTTCCTTCCATGTCGATCTCATGAATGGTTATAAAAGGAGAAGGCACAATCTCACAATGATCAATAGATAAGATTTGTAAAGGAAAAGTGCCCAGTTTAGTTTGGAGAGATACTAAAGTATGATTATAAAACTCATCCCAGGATGGTTCATCTAAAGACATGACTTCCATGATAGCCTCATAAGACGACAATATATCGTAAAGGAATTCAATAGAAGGAGGTGTGATGGGAGAGTTTGTGGTACCATTGGTATGAACCAAGGAATATGGAGACCTAGACGCCATCTTGATATCTTAATAGGCTAACTCAGCAGATGATAGGGGCATCTAATATCCAAATCAATAAATGGTAGAAGGGGACGAGAGGATATGAGGATCTCTAGGGCCATAAAAAATAATCGATACCATTGAAACACTTAGAGGAACCTCGAGTGGCAAAAGAGGGAAACACCATAAAAACAAGGAGGCATTTAGCAGACCAATACTGATGTTGATAAATGTGTTAGGAGAGCCACCCACTAGACGAGCATTGCTGGCAGGTAAGCGTTGAAACTTGGGGGTGCAGACGGAAAATTGATCTAAAGGAATAATATTCCCTTAATGAGGGAAAATAATAAATCTAAATACTAATGAGACATTTTCTCCTATTTCATAAGTCCAACTAGATCCAAGAAGAATATTGAAGTCAAGCAAGGGATCTACAACTTTGATATCAACAAATACAGTTTTCCCCGAAGAGTGATGGTGAAGCTAGCCAAATATCCTGTAGGAGTGAATATGTGGACATCAAAATATTTCAAGGAATTGGATAGAAGGGATAGATTGGGTGAACCTATGGAGAGCCAATAGGAAGTAGCCATCACATAAGTTGAAGCACCCTTGTCGATCACGGTGTGGTGGATGGATTTTCCCTTCACATGAACCTGCACTTGGAATGCAAGTTGATGGGAAAGGCGAGGTGTACTTTTCTCCATGTCAAATAAAGATAAACTTAAATCCTAAGGGTCAACTCCCCCTATGGCTCTAAGAAAATACTTTCATTGTATAGGAAATCTTTGTAACACTTCGAGAGCAGACATGGCACAAGGCGCCTACGCATTATCTTCTACAAAACTATAATTCTGCACAACTTGAGAAAATGGATTGTGCACAGTACAAGGAAGTTTCCCTTTGGGGGGATGAACAGTAGGATCTATAACGGGCCACTCAATATGTAAATCATCAAGAGGTGGCAAGGTGGATATTGAAATGGTGTCCAATGAGTCAGGGACATGAGTCCCATAATTCTTGAAGTAGGTTTGTAAATCAACTACCTTAAAAGCATAGACAATCGATGATCCTCATCCAGAAGGAGGGGGATGAGAGCCACTTTTTCCCCTTTGCAAGGGTGGGGGTGGGTTTTCAATGAGGTGTTGTTGTTGCTACTACTAGGAAGGGAAAGGGCTATTGAGGATAATAGGGGTCTTGGAATCCTTTTTTGCAAGGAGATCGACACATTCCTGTAATTGAGAGTATTTATAGGTTAAATGGTTCTTCATGTAGGTCTTAAAATAAAACTTACTAACTTTCTCTTTTCCTTTCTCATATTTGGAAATGGAAGGGGCTTTATAAGTTGGGGCATTTTGACCAAGTTGCTGCTCCTCAGAAGGAGTATATTTCTTCTTATTTTTCTTTCTCTTACAACTAGTGGATTGAGTAGATTGTACTAAATTAAATGTAGTGGTAGGACAGGTAGTATGAAGGGTCATTGTCATTGAAGTGTGGGCCAAAATTATGGATAGCTAACCAAATTATCGACTCATTAGTTTATAGTAGTTGCGGTTGTAGCACCAACCATACCATCGGCATGCGAACTGGGTTGTTGAGTAGTGGGAGCATTCGAAGTTCTGGGAGCGTTAGGTATCAAGTCATAAAGAGTTCCCGATTTTAAATAGATAACATAGAGACATTGGGAACATCTAATGACCTTGTCATTAGTGACTACTCCTAACATGGCAACATCCTTTGCAATGACAGGTAAAAGTGATTTGCAGAACTAATTAGAAAGTAGGTAGTTTAGAATGGGTGTGTTTAATAACCTCTACTATCTTCTCCATTCATGGATATGATCAAATATATGGGTGGAAGTATTCAGGTGCAGAGTAGTTAGTAATTCCATTCCAGTTTCATAACAGATTGGTAACTGAAATTTTTTAAGAAATTCCATGGCCAGGGTCTAAAATTTATTTATCAAGTGCGCGATAACTCAATGTGCTACTTAGTACCGTTACGATTAAAGGTACTAGGGAAGATCCTAATCCGAATACTATCATTAATCATGGAATTGGAAACACACCAAACATGGTATGCAGTGACTTGTCTTTCTAGGTCATCTCCTTGCTTGCCTTCAAACTTCGGAATGTCGACAAGAATTTTGTGTGGGGTTGCAAGCCATAAAAAGTTATGGTTGATGGTGTCATTAGTTAACTTGTACAGATATGGGATGTTGAGAGTATCGAAAAATGGCAATGGATTATGTGCCATCGAAACTGACTAGGAAAAACTAGGGTGACCTAAAGGACCAAAAGGTCTAGCCTTCAACTAGTCTCCAGAAGGGTACATAGGTGCACATGGATAGTAATTTCCTTGTGGTGGAGGTGGAGTTGTGTAACATATGGAATGCCCCAATTTTGAGGGATGCTATCAATAAATTAGTTATCTCCATAATAGAGGTTTCCTCCAATAGATGTTGACCACTGAGTTGGAAGGCCCCAAGAAGATGCAACATGCCCAATATATGGGATATCACTGGCCACATAAGGCATGTTAGGTACAAGACTACCACCTTTTATGCTAATGGGACTAGAATTAACATGATGACCACCAACAAGAAAGTAATGAATCAAAGAATGGATGTGTTGTACCATGGGTTGCATGGGTATAGGAATGCCCCCAATTATTAGATAGGTAACAAAAAAATTACCACCAACTTGTGGTGAAGGAGGGGTTGAACTTAGAAATGGATTCCAACCAAAAGGATTATTAAAGGTTAGTGAATTGTACACAATGAATGGGGTTTGATAGGGAGGACAAGGGGTTGACACAAAAGGAGAAGGGTTTCCAAGAGGCAAAAATTGTGATCTAAAACCCATAGTTGGCATAACTAAGGTTCTTATATTAAAAATATTTTGGATAGTGGGATAACCGAAAAATGGTTAAGGAATTGAAATAGGTGGGACATATGGAAATGGACCAAAAGTGTCTACAAAATACCATGACTCACTGGTAGTCATCAGGGTGTTTTAGGTGGAAACTAATAAGGGCACAGTAGGAAAAGGTGTCATCTAAAGCAAATCAGGCCCAAGAGGATGTATATGTGGAAAATTATATAGAGGTACAAGATATTCAGTAAAAGAGTCCTTAGGAAAATTAGACTCTGGGTCAGTACGTAATAATTTAGAACTAGAAATTGGACATCGACTTCCCCGAGTAAAAGGAGAATCAGATTCACTTGGAAATACCTCCACAAAAAGTGGATAAAGACCCTCCAATCATCAATATTGACAACAAGGTTTGATGGAATCCACGGTTAATGATACAGATTTTACAAAAATATTATTAAGTGACATTCTTATATCGTCTCAGTAACCAAAACGATGCACTCCTAAAGAAACAAAAACTTTATGAGAATAGAAAACAATCATACCTTGTCTGATCGTCACAATTAGCTAGAGATTAAATCCAATATTGAAGGACTATAAGAGAAAGTTGTCCAAAACGAGACAATTATGATTACTCTTGAGCTTCACCTAAACCTTAGTAAGAAGGGGAAAGTACTCTCATAAAGACAAACAACTTTCCAAAAAACCAAAGATGGAGTAGGTTCATTTGTCTAGGTACTAGGGAAACCCACCCCAGACACCTTATGTAAGTCCCTAAGGATATGGCCACCAAATTCACCTCAAATCAAAGACACCGCCGGGGGGGACACAGTCATAGATAGTATGCTATGTGGGAAGGATACCCTAGCTAACGATCATTTTCTGATTCCCACTTCTGATTACACCTTCTATATCCTGAATCTCTAATCTCATTTGGTCTTTTCATCTTTGAATTCTTGTCTCTTATGTGTTTGCATGCTTGTATTATTTTTCTAAGTGTCTGTTATGACCTGGATTTTCTATCTTTGAGAAAAAAATCAATAATGCACCCTACTAATGTTTTCTCGTGTGTGTTAACATAGGTTTCCCTTGTGCACAATGTGTTACCCTAGCTCCTAACACCCTATGTAGTCTTGAAACCCACGTTAGTGCCCTAAAACACTTATTTTCTACCCAGTTTGTGGATTTCACTATTTTGAATTTTTCTTGTCTGCTAGTCCTTAGGTATATATTGTCTAATCTGGTATTGAAATTAGAGCAATTTGGAAAATGCTACAACATAAAATGTATGAAAATTTCCTTCACAGAACCTTGCTTTTCTCTCAATCCAGACATGAACTTTGGAAAACTTCTCATTTGAAAACTAATTTGGTCCATTTTACACAAAACCCGTGTCTCATATTTTCAAGATTGTTCTTCATTTACCCGAAACGTCCATCGCAAAACTGTTACTTTTTATCCCAACAAATTTCTGAGATGGAATATTTGATTATGAGTTGAAGATCAAATTTTCAATTTGGAAGAGATCTTGGAGGCTAAAATGGTGACTAGTGTTATAACAAAACCATCATTCGAAAAATCATGCATAATAATCATCAATTTATTAAAAATAACGGAGAACAAGTATTACTTATCAAAAAGAGCATAGATAATTATGAAATAAAATTATATAATAAATAACGTGATAAAGAATGGTAGAAATGGATGAAATATGTGTCAAGAAATGGTAATAATAATGATAAATTAGTGGTCCAGCAATTACTCACTCCTTGTAGAAACTCTTTCTCGTAGAATTCAATTAAAAAGAATTTTTTGCACATGGTTTTAGTCAAGTCTCACGCGCATCATACGTCAACAACCTTCTGAAGACACTAATAAACTTCCTTTAAAAGAAACTATGTAATAAAAGAAATCAATAACTCATTGTTTTAGGAAAAACACACATTAGCTTAGGTTAGGGTCTTGGGTTAGGCTGTGAAAGTCAACTCCCCAAGTTTGTAAAACTAAACTAGTTTCATTAATGAGAGAAAATATTATTGCACTCACATCATTCGAGATCGCTCCTCTAACACAATAACTAAATGAGAGACAACATTAGAGTGTGAAGGAAGGTAGCCTGCCTTCGATTAAATTTCGATGGGTATTATTTTTACTAGGGATCCTTTCAAGGATATTGGAGTTGAGTTGAGGACTTAGGTATCCTTCCCACATAGCATATTGTCAATGGCCTTGTCCCCCCTAGTGGTGTTTTTGATTTTAGGTGAAATTAGTGTCCACAGGGCCTAGAGACATACAAAAGGTGACTAGGGTGGGTTGTCATGTTACCTAGACATACAAACCTACTCCATATTTGGTTTTTTTCGAGGGTGATCTTCTACATGAGAGTACTTGGAACCCTCTTATGGAGGTATTGGGAAAGATCAAGGGTAATCATAACTTTCTCATTTTGGCCAAATTTCTCTTATAGTCCTTCAATATTGAGTTTCATCTCTAGCTAGTTGTGACTATCAAATAAAGTCTGATTGTTTGTTGATTTTGTAGAGATTTTACTTTTTCAGGAGTGTGATGTTTTGGTTACTGAGATGATATAACAACATCACTCAATAATTTTTTTTTACAATCTATAGCATTCACCATGCCTTCCATCCAACCTCGTCCTCGGTCTCAACGACTGCAGGGCCTTTGTCCACTTTTTATAGAGGAATTTCGGAGTAAATCAGATTCTTATTTTACTCAGGGGAGTTAGTATCTAGCTTCTAATTCTAAATTATTATGTACTAAACAAGAGTCTTATTTTCTGGAGGACCATTTTATTGAAGGTCTTGTACCTCATTATAATCCTCCACATAGAAATCCTCTTAGGCCTATTTTGATTTAGATAACACCTTTTCCTATTGTGTCATTGTCAGTTATCACCTCAAACACCTTGTTGAGTACCATTTGTTCATGGTCTTATGTGGAAACCTTTTTTAGCTATCCCACATATGTCACACATGTTTCAGTTTCTACACCATTTTTTAGCTATCCCATTATCCAAACTGTGTCCAATGTAGGAATATTAGTTACTCCAATTGTGGGTGGTGGATCAAATTTTTTTCCTCCTACCATCCTTTCTCCTTTTGTGTCAGTCCCTGGACCTCCGACTCACACCCCATTCAATATGGATAGTTCACTGACCTTTAATAATCCTTTTGGTTGGAATCCACTTCTAAGTTCAACCCCACGTACACCATAAGGTGGGGGTCATGTTTCTAGTACCTATTCAATAGTTGGGGGCATTTCTAAATGCATACAACCCATGGTACAACATGGTCTTTCATTGATTGATTATAATCCTATTGGTGGTTATCCTATTAATGTTAGTCCCATTATCATAAAATGTGGTAGCCCTATGACTAGCAAACCTTATGTGGTCAACGATGTTTGATATCTTGGGCATGTTGCATCTCTTTATGGCCTTCCAACTCAGCCATAAATATTTGATGGAGGCAAATTTTATTATGGGGGTAACCCATTTACTGGTAACATCCCTTAGGGTCGAGGAATACCATATGGCCTGACACTTTACATGAATCCACATACGCCACATGGAAATTACTATCTGTCTGCACACATGAACCCTTCCAGAAACGAGTTGATGGTTAGACCTTCTAGTCCTTCGTGTCACCCTAATTTTCTTGGTCAAATTCGACGGCGTCTACCCAATTGCCATTTTGGGCTACTCTCCACATCCCATATTTGTACAATTTAACTACCGAACCCATCAACCATAACTCGTTATGGCCTCCGACCCCAAACAAAATTCCTGCCAAAATTCTGATGTTTGAAGGAAAATGGGGAGATAACCCAACGATACATGTCACTACATACCATCTTTGGTGTGTTTCCAATTCCATGATTGATAATAGTATCCATCTCAATCTCTTCCCTCGTACCTTGACTGGTAATGCTGCTAAGTGGTACATTAAGTTACCACGCCCCTCAATTAACAATTTTAACACCCTTGCCATGAAATTTCTTAAACATTTTCAGTTACCAATCCGTTATGAAACCATAATGGAATTAATGTCTACTCTATGCTAGAATACTTCCATCCATATCTTTGATCATATCCATGAATGGAGAAGATAATGAAGGTTAGTAAGAGAACCCATTCTGAAATACCTACATTCCAATTGGTTCTGCAAATCACTTTTACCTACCATCGCGAAGGATGTTTCCATGTTGAGAGAAGTCACTAAAGATGAATTCATTAGACGTGCCTAACATATTGATCTTATCTATTCATAATCAGACATTGTTTATTACTTCATCGTTAACACTCTATGAACTTCAAATGCTACCACTACTCAACAACCCGATCTGCACACCGATAATCTTGTTGGTGTTACGACCGTAACTATTGTAAACCAATTAAGTGGAAAAGTTGATCAATTATCCATCATTTTGGCTCCCACTTAAGCTATAATGACCCACCCTAATGCCCCTCCTACTGCTACAATTATTTTGATGAAATATACCCAATCAAGTAGTGGTAAGAAAATTAAAAATAGGAAGAAATCTGCTCCTTTTGAGGAGAAGCAACCTGGTCAAAATCCCCAAAATCAAAAAGCCCTTGTTGCTACGAAATATATTAAAGGAAAAGAGGAAGTGGTTAAGTTTCTTTGCAATATCTGCATGAGGGACCATATAAGCTACAAATGTACTTATTTATAGGAATGCATCAATCTCCATGCATAAAATGATTCCAGGACCCTTGATTTCCTTAATAATCCTTTCCCCACCCAACAACATCAGCAACAACACCTTGTTCCATACCCACCCCCAACCTTGCAAGGCAGAAATGGTGGTTATCATTCCCCTTCTTCTGGAGTAGGATCATTGACTGTCTACACTTTTAAGGAAAATGATTTACAAACCCAATACAAGAATTATGGGACTCTTGTCCTTGACTCTCTAGACACCCCGAAAATCTACACCCCACCTCCTCCTAATGATTTACATATTAAGAGGCCCATTGTAGACCCTATGATTTTTTCCCCAAACGGGACACTTCGGTGTACTATGCATAATCTGTCTTCTCATGCTACAAAGAACTATAGTATTGTAGAAGACCTTGCATAGGAACCTTTTTCCATATTTTCTCTTGAAGTGTTACAAATGTTTCCTATACAATGGAAGGCTTTGACGCTCAAGATTCTAGTTTAGTTTTCTTTGACATGGAGAAAATTACACCTCGCCTTTCCCATCAACTTTCATTCCAAGTGTAGGTTCATGCGAAGGGCAAACTCATCCACTGCACTATCATTGATGAAGGTGCTTCAACTTGCATGATGGCTACTTCTTGTTGGCTCACCCTGGGTTCACCCACTTTATCCCCACTATCAAATTCCTTGAAATATTTTGATGGCCACACATTCACTCCTAAAGGATATATAACTAGATTCCCCATCACTCTTGGGAGAAAAACTGTATTTGTTGATATCGAAGTTATAGATCACTGACTCGACTACAATATTCTTCTTGGATGTAGTTGGACTTATGAAACATGAGCCATTTTCTAGTCAGTCTTTAGCTATCACTTTCCCTCATCAAGGGAGGATTCTAACTTTAGATCAATTCTCCTTCTGCATGTAACACCCTCCTCCCACATTTAACCAAACTAACTTGTCCATCAGGGTAAACATGTGACTAAGAGTTACTATGACATGATTCAACTCCCCATGTACAATTAAGGAATTGGAATCGACATGACAAGACCAACCAAACTTTCCTCAGAAGCTTTAGAAGCTTCAGGGCCCAACCCACCCCTTCAATTGTCCAACCCTTGAGAGAAATTATTTTTTCACTAACCTAGAGCCTAAATTTCTCCCATGGCAAGGCATGCATGTGATTGGGACCTCCATTCACTCCCACAACAAGGCATCCATGTGACTATGACCTTTTTCAGGTAGTTCAGTGCCAACAACGCTTGATTATGTGCCAATTTTTGAGGGACAAGACTGAACCCACTACCAAGAACTTCATGAAACTTCTAGAAAAGGTAAAAAACATTGAAAAAAGGTTGCTAACACAAATACTTAAACAAGGTATTGATCTGACTGCAGAAATACCATGCCACATGGGTTCATATTGGGCAATATATATTGAATGAAAAATGACACAATATATTGAGAATATAATAGGGGGTAAAGGGTTTTAATATTCGTAGGTATAAAAAATGGAGCTCAAAGTTAATGGAAAAATATAAAGGGGTATAAAAAAATTTAACGAAAAAATGGAAACCTACAGTATCTAGTGAAAGTAGGGTTTTTTTTAATTGGGAAGTTCTATTGGATTTGTATTGGTAGGGGGTTAAAAAATGTGATTTTTATAGGTATTTTCCAATATGTAGTCAAATTAAGGGTATTTTTTAGTATGCCATGAACGCATGTTCTATGCTAAAGGTTCATTGAGTGAAGCCCCCATGTCTGCCCCTAGTAGCCATGATAGAAATTTTGTCAAACATATCATAAACCTATAATCTACATGTCATAAAAACATATATGAGCATAGGGTTCTCATACTTACCTAAGATTCATAAGAAAGCACTGATGTCTCATCACAACAGGTGAATTATCATCTATTAGGTAATATATTAATTGCTCATTCATTTGCTAATCAAAACATGATAAGATCCATGCATTAATCCTATCATGAAACATGCTCGTATCCAACATATAACCAACAAATATAGCAAGGATATAACATCCATAAAAACTACATATGAACAGGTACATTTACACATGAAATACCAAGGAGAAGAATCTCTTATTAACATTTGCAAAATGAAACCAGGTCTGGGACTTCCACATACCTCATGGCCATAGATTTGGCTAAACCAAATCTCTCTTTTAGTCAATCACCCCCACACCATATTCCAAGCATGAATGTGGGATCTCATGAAACAAATCAAATGAAACCAAACTAGGGCTTCCAGAGGCCAAACCAACTCAATCCTCAACCAATTATTCCCCCTCACAGTTGGAAATCACTAACGATCACCAAATTGGTCTTTACCCAAGTTGTCAAGTGTTCCAGAGCGTTTGTTCCAACCAAGGTTTCCAGGACTAGTAACTCAACCCATAGTTGATTTCGGGCTCCAAAGTGTTTGTCCAACCATGGCTTCCAGGGCTAGTAACTGAAACCACCAAGCACTCGAGAGAGTTTGTCCAACGAAGGCTTCCAGGACTAGTAAATCAACCCAAGTTGTTACAGGGATTCTACAGTGTTTTTCCAACCAAGGCTTCCAGGGCTAGTAACTCAACGCATAGCCATAAGGAACCTGAGAACTAACCAGAAAGAAAGAGGAAAGAAACCGACAACGCCATGGCTATCTAGGAAATAGAAAGGTTAGTAAAAACGATTATCAATCTAGGAAGTCCTCCCTGCTAATAAAAATCATAACCAATAAACCACATACATGTTTCATGCATGAAAAAACTAGCAAGGAAATCATATATGCAACTTGGTACTTGCAAGAAAAACCTGTTATAGATGTCAATCTCGATGTCCTCTTGTGATTTCCTACTCTTAATTTTCCTTCTTTCTCCAAATCCCATGTATGCCACACTCCTCTAAGAGTGCTCCAAGAAAACTTTAAGTGTCTATTGTGCTATTCAACAACCCCCCATTTGTTAATAGTAGTAGTCAATATTACATTTATAAATGGGGACCCTTTAAAAATATTTCCAAAAATAAGTTTAGAATTTAGGCATTTTATTTATTAATTTTTGGAATAAAACAAGATATCAATCAAAAACCTTTTCAAAAAACTATTACATGCCTCCCTTTCCCGCATATCGCACGATAAAGCATGACTGAAAGCCTTTCTAATCCACCAAACCTAGTGAAAAGCGATCAAAAGAGGACTCCACACTTTAATACTTAGAAACTAGTACATTTCTTATATAAACTAAGTCCTAAGGCATTTTATTAAAACTAAGGTCCGCATCGCATATCGCTATTCTTAGAAGGCGCACCTTAATGAGTTACCTTAAAATGTGTGATATGCGAAATTTTGATAACAAAATTTCCCTCACCGCATCACATTTCAGACATTTAAAGGAACATCATAATCCTACCATCCATTGAGATTGTGAAATGCAATTGAAACCTAGACCCACTCACGAGATACGTCATAGACAAGTATTTCGGTTTGCTGCTTAATTAAAAAGGCTTTACACAAGAAAACCTGAAAAATAGGTTATGTCCTAGAAACAATAGTAAACAGCCTGCATCTCGCATCTGGCAAAAACAATAAGGAAAGCATACAAACATAACACGATAATGCGAGCTGCGAGATTGCTTCACAAATCGCAAAATCGATATTTTCACAATTTAAAGGGCTGCCACCATAGAAGCTTTCTTCCCGACTTATGATGCAGACATTAATGATCATTAAAACTAAGAGACAATGAACCATTAGTGGGCATTTAGTAAACGTTAATGGCATTTATGTATGAAAAGCCATCCAAGGTGATATGATATCTTCTCACTTGTGTTCAAATAAAAGTCATTTCTTATCACCTTTTAAAGTTATTTTTATTATCCCAACTTATATTCATTCTTATCCTTGTATATCCGATAGCTGTTGTTTTTCTCCATTTTCAGGGAAGATCCATAGAAGGAGTCTTTTGGAGCAATGGAAAAGAAGGGGAAGGAAGTTGCATCTGAGAAATTAGAAATGACTCCTTTATTCACAGATACTACATGCAGTAGAGAAGGATGGACCTCTATGTGGGAAACCATGTATGATTTATTAGAAGAAGAGAAACCAAGGCTTCTGGAAACAAAGGTCACAGTTGATGTTCGTAGTTGTTGTGGGGAAAAATGCCTATGCAGGACGATCCTATCCACCTAAGGTGTGACAGTGCCTTAGCAACAAACAGAGACAGCTATTCTAGTATTCTTCTTTTATGAATTAAGAATGAAGAGAGATGGATGGACTAACCGGTGTCTTCCGTTTGTCCCTCGATCCGGTTTCTCTTCTCTTTGGGAGTTCCCAGCTACTTGCCTTCTCGCTCGCCCAGCTTCAACAGGTCTCTGCAAGATCACAAGAGAAGAACACTACACAAAGACATAGATTCATAATCATAACTAGTTCCGGATTAGAAGTAAACTAAACATACTA
Organism: Pinus tabuliformis; assembly: GCA_031772625.1. Classification (NCBI taxonomy): domain Eukaryota; kingdom Viridiplantae; phylum Streptophyta; class Pinopsida; order Pinales; family Pinaceae; genus Pinus; species Pinus tabuliformis. The sequence continues at coordinate 565,635,836 of CM062810.1, forward strand.
ATGCAATCATACATCAAAGATACATCAGTATATAGGAGAAACCAAGATAGCTTTATTGATGAATAACAAGGTTCAGGAAGAGATACAACCAAGAAGGCTCCAATCCAGCATCTCCTTCCTAGCAAAATGGAATTCCTATCTTCACCTCCCTTCAAAGCATTAAGCACCCAATGATTCCAATCTCAAACCAACAGCAATTCTTTGCAACAACAAAATTCCAGCCTCTAGATCTCATGGAGGAGAGATCCATATATAGGTTTTTGGAGAGAGGATGAGTCAGCTTGAGATCTGACTAGTGTCCTCTCCCTCTGTCAGTTCTTGATTCCACTTGGAGGTTCTTGCTTCCACTTGGAGGTTCTTGCTTCCACTTGGAGATTTGGAACCTCTTACTCATCATAGTCGAATTCCTTGAGGCAAGTGTCATTGAGGAAGATTTTGGAAGCTTCCTGGGTTTTGACACCTTATGGAATGAACTTGCCACATGTCAACTCTCGCTCAGCGCAGGTAGCCAGTGTTGGCTTTGACATTCAGCGCAGGTAGCCAGTGTTGGCTTTGACATTCAACGCAGACAGCTAGTGGAGCCATTGAATTGATCCTGAATTGACTTGTTTTTGAGCAGTTTCTGGTGGAGAACTTCTGTGAATTGCTGTGGTTTGTTAGCTTTGTTCCTCTAGGGGTAGGAACAACATGTTTAGGGACTTTGGATCCCTTAGATTATGGACATTTCATGCTCAATGCTGTAAGGCACAAAAATGTCTATAACAGATGCCCCCTAAAGTATGAGGCCATTTATCGGGTGAAATGCTTTATCCAGGAGGATCCGAAGTTCATCCAATGCTGGGAGGAGACCTGTAATAAGATACAATACAATACATTATTTTTCATACTGCTTTCATGATCTAGCCGAGGCGGGCATTCCCATGCTCAGCTTTATAAATTCAAATTTTTTTTTTGTACATAGAACAGACAATCGTCTGATGGTAGACTGATAATTATCATCCTTTGAGTAGGATGATTATCTGTTGCAATGATGTACATGTCAATGTCTTTATCTTTCCTGAATATATATCGCAGCCTGGATGGATGAAACTAGATCCGGGGTCTTCAAACTCATTCGATCTTCACTCTAAGTACAAGTCGATCCATGTGAAAAATGTTCTGAAGTCGAACATGGAAAGACATCGCTTGATTACCGGTCAATGAGGCAAACCGTTAACAAGCGCGAGAGGAATCACTGATAATGATAATGACCCTCAAGGTACTGCAGTACAATTCATGTGGTGTGAATAAAGGACTTGGCGTCGAACACCACGCAAAATATTCTGGTCGAAGGTCATTGATGTATACCTGTCGCCGGAAGTGAGAAACTTTCCATTGAGGCATGCAAGCTTCAAAGTACTGAAGGGGTTGTTCCTAGATCAACTTCTTGGATAATGAGCAGATGTTGACAAGAAGTGATCCGTCAAAGGAGGGCCTTAATGAATCCCACATCAGTGATAGAGAATGGAGCTAATGATTTTGATGGAGGTGAAAACGATCTGTGACATATGATTCAGGGTGGCGGTCATGAAAGGATGAAGGATAATGTATGGCAGTGGATGGGACACGATTGACTTCTCTGAATGACTTCTCTTGAACATGTGGCGACACTGATGCGATGGATCGGTAGCATTACCCCAAATATGGATGGTATGGCGAGACCATGGTGATGTGACCGGTGAATAAAACAACCCAACCCGATTGTGGTACGGAGGAAAAGTGTCATGTTCAAGAGCGACTTGCTACCATCAAAGTTTTCTTGAGTTTCTCCCAATTTTTCCCCAGTCATTGCTGACCAGTACCTCTTTATTTTTGTCAAGCTTGAGGAGGATAACATATGCTTGTTCTATAACCTGCCCTTCGAGCAAGCCCATCGCTATGTTTTAACGAGCCTAGCGATAGTGAAACTCGTTCTCGTCTAAAGACAGGTTTGTTGCTATTTAGTGATTTTAACAAGTCTAACGACAAAGATAACTCAGTCCTTTTCATTTTTAGAGAGTCTGAAAAGATACATAAAGTTAACTCCGAAAGTCCTTTTTTGTCATCCAATCCCTTAAGTCCGAAAAAGTATAAAACAATACAAAAGGGATGAGTTTTCAATAGTTTTAACGAGCCGAACAAAACAAGCGCTCGATCTTTTTGTGCAATAATCCCTCAGGTCCAAAAAGATTAAAATCTAGAGGAGGGATAGCACTTCCTGTCCCTTTAACGAGCTTGAAGGCCAAGGACTCGGCAATATTTTCATATTTTACGAGTCAATTGAAAAGAGCTTAAAGAAGACTCGTCTTTTGAGGAACGAGTGATAAACAGGGTTAGCAGCTGATTCCAGGTACAGGTTGGAATTTTCCAATCATGGCAGTGTCACAAGGATGGCTAGGTGAAATCACTCTTCGCAGCTGTTCCTCAAAATGGGTAAACAATCATATGGAGGTGAATGATCGGCCAAATGAAAAGTGGAGGTGACGGTGCAAACACGACCAAGGCTTTAATGGCTGATAAGGTTACATTCACAGTGGTTATTTACCGGGTAGTGGTTCATTTTTTATTTTAAAATGAGCTTAAACGCTGGTGGAAACACTTGCTCATTGCTTATGTTTATTTTTTAACGAGCATGAAGTCAGCGTTAAAAGTGCTCGGATCTTGCGTTTATTTTTTAACGAGCATGAACTATGTGCTAAAACTGCTCGATTAACCCAGTCATATGATAAGAGTGTCTCATTGAGATTCTATTTTTTATGGAGCTTCATCTCACAAAGCTATGCCCCGCATCCTTTCGTTATGCAAGTTCGGAAACGACTAATCCTACGAGTTTAAAGGGTTAGAGGTCTTAAAAATTTAAAAAATAAATAGTCGCCCCTTGCTTGCACTCAAAAAGGTTTGCATGCCTCTAGGCATAAAACAATGTTTCAAGGTAACCTCTACTTCTTTTCCGTCAAAACATTTGCTTTAACGAGAGAGGCTTACCTCTTTCAGGTTACCCAAAGATTGTCTCGTTAATCTTTCAAACAAAACACTTCCACGGCAATGTCTACCAAAATAGACAAAGGTGAGCGACGTAGCCCGCCAACTCACATAACTTTGACAAAAGAATCATATTCTAGAACAACCCGTCTTCCTAGACGGACGGGGTACGGACTATTCATATTCTCCCGTGGAAACCTACCCTATACCCAAAGTTTCCCTGCCGAAGCAAACCAGGACGCATGCCCCCTGGGTTCCAGTCATATCCTCCCGGATTACTCGCGCTCATCAGGAGGACGGACCGTGGGTTGACACACTTCTTGCGTGAAGAGACCATTTAGGGAAGGTACATGCCTATTTGTGATGCGTGATCCGGGGAATGAAAGTTGGTCCACGAGCTTGACCATTCTTCCTTCATGCGGAAAACACATTACTCTAAAGAGTGAGGAAACGAGGGCTCCCATGCAATATATATAGTCTCGTCCAAGGAGTAGGTTATAATCCAAGGGTCCTTGAACGACCATCACGTTCATTTGAACGGTCTTCCCTTTCAATGTTATGGGCACATTGGGGAGGATCCCTAAAGGTCGACTAGTTCCTTTATCAAAGCCTGATAGATTTCTCATTTCAGGCAAAAGCGCTGGCGAACCAAGCGATTTCCAAGCAATAGAGGAAAGGATACTCACAGATGCCCCCTCATCAATGATAGTGCCAGCCATTACCATTCTGTATATTTGAACGATAATTCTGAATGGTATGCTTGCTGGCAACCGGGGTCTGCCTAGTTGGTTCCAGTCGAATGAGACAACTAGGTTGCTTGGTGGTGGGACTGAATAGACGGCCGGATATCGCTCTGACGAACTTCCTTCCTGCAATAAAGGAATGGGTGCATTGCCCCCATGTTCGTCGGAGCCAGTGTTGATGAAGAGAATTTGGACGGTGTCGTCTTTATTCTCCTCTGTGATGGTATCATTCGAAGATAGAGCCTCTGAAGGCAAAACCGGGTCAACTGCCACCTCAACCTTTTGACTTTCGTTAGGTATGGATTTAGACGGTTCATCTCCAATGATAGGTGCTTCGACTGACCACCTGAGCGGGCCAGCCAGGTTCTCAACTAGTGAAGGACTTGGCAGGAGTTTTTGATATCCAGGAGGAAGTTGTGCTCGTAAAATCGGGCAGTCTTCCAAAACTCTTTTTGCCTCGTCTAAGAAGGGACAACGGTGGATGGCATGATCGCCTTCACACAGTTTGCAGGGAAATCTAGCTTTCCCTCTCTATCCTGTGGCTTCACTTTCACTAGTTGACGGTGTGCAGTCAACATGGCTATCAGAGGTCGATGCCACCGAATTTTGCAGACAGGGAGACCAGTCCCTTAGTATCCGAGGGATGCAGGGACAATCTCTGTGGAAGTGGTCTCCCTTGCATATGACACATGGCGATTTAGGCCTGGTCAGTGTTGTGTGTGGATTTTTGTCAGACAACACTAGTTTGCCCCTAGTCGCTTTTGGCTCCTTCTTCCTCTTCTCTTTCTTCTTCTTTTCCTTCTTGTCCTTAGGAACTCGGTTTTTTGTTTTACCAGTTCCGTCAAGCGAAGAGGAAGGAGGAGAGGAAGAATTATATGAAGTCGGAGGCTGGTGGACAACTCTGGTCTGGTCTAACTGTTGACTCGACTGTTCAGGAATAGTGGTATTCTGAACGACATTGGTTGAAAAGAAACAGACTGGCAGGCCAATTGTCAGTTCTGGAAGCGACAATGTGGCCATATGGGGCGCACCAACATCTCCCCAAGAGGAGAAGGGACTAGGATTTCCACCAAGGGGAATTCCTTGCTTGGTGGGCTCCATCTTTTCAACCTATAGATCAACGCAGGAATAAAGGGTGATTGTTCCGTTTAAAATAAATTCTTTAACGACGCTTTAGACACAACTTGCTTTTTCACTTTTAAAGAGTCGAGAAAAAGCTAAAGATGACTCTAGTCTCCTTCAATGTTTTAACGAGCCCGAAGTGACAAATGCTCGGATGGACTTTTTCCATTATAGAGTCTGAAAAATGCCAAAAGGAACTGCTTTGGAGTTCTAGGCAGAGGGTGTGCCAAACTTCTCGCAAAACCGCAGAATACTTTTTAAGGTACAGGCGGTCGATCTTCCTGAATGCTGTGTTCAGTGCATTGCAATCAGTATTGTGGCCGACACAGCTTCCTGAGGATAAAGGTTATATTCCTATAGGGGTCTCCCAATATATACGCGACGGTACGTGGGAGCACAATCCGTACTGGCGCTATCGTCCCTCAGGAGGAATCACCCACCTTCAACGAGATCGACAGTCACTAGGCTTTACGACGCCGGAACACGTCTCTAGCCTAGACCTCTATGTTGTGCGTTATGTTGCAAAGCATTGTTAAGTTCATTCAGTTTATTTTAAGTTGATCTTTTTAGAAGTTTGCCTTTCTGGATCACCACGAGATGTATGATACAATTCCTAAATGCAGTATAAAGATGATAAGCAAGCTTTATATCTTTTCAACTTTGAAAATCCTAGCTACTAAGGGAAAAGAAAGACACCATCTTTTCTCAAAGAGCAATCAACACACTCTAATGCACTTTTCCTAAATCAAGCATGCAAACTATCAAAATGCAAATGCACAATGCAGGTGTTTGTTTTCCTCTTTCTTAGTATTGATGCCTACAAAGAAAGCTTTTTGTACAACTTTGAATTTGCTTTTAAACGACAAGTACAAACAAGTTTACTTTTTCGAAATCAGAAAGGGTAGAAGAGAATACAACACTTTACGACTTTCAAAATGAACACTTGTTTCGACACTTAAAAGAGACAAACTCAAACCAATAAGCAAAAGCAAATGTATAATCAACTGTAAACAGCCAATGAACTCTCTCCTAAGATCACAATCAATAGATCTGAATCAAGGGCTACAGGATGATTATTTCACTCATGCAAAGGAAAACTGTAAATGACGCCACAAACACATAAAAACACTCACAGTCTTTTTGTACAAAAGGAGGCGGAATTTAAGCAGAGAAAAGGAGTTATTAGACTGGTACCTATGCTGGTTACAGGCTACAAAAATCAGAGATCAAAACAGGGAAAAACAGAGCAGAGAACCCCAGCTACACAAGGCCAAACTGGATCAGCGCAACCTCAACACAGGGGTTTTTACATTCAGTGCAGGTGGCCTTCACGGGACCTGCGTTGAAATGTAGAATCCCTTCACAGGGGTCGCACTGAAGGAGAAACGAGAGTTTCTCACTGGGTTTTGGGTCACAGATTGCTGATTAATCAACGGTTTCAGGCCAAATAAAAGCAACAAGCAAGGTGCAATCAAAGGGATGCTTTGAGGGAGTACTAAGATCTATCACAAAGGATCATCAAATCATTTGTGAGTCCATTGTTCAGATCATAGACAAATCCAATGATTGGATCAAAGCAACAACTGTCTACTTTGCATCTGAGAATAGCAGAAGCAGTTCGATTGTTGTTGTTGAGTCTATGAAACAAACAATGATAGAGACACAAATAAAATGACTAAAACAAGTCTCCCCAGCGGAGTCGCCAATTTGTTGTGGGGAAAAATGCCTATGCAGGACGATCCTATCCACCTAAGGTGTGACAGTGCCTTAGCAACAAACAGAGACAGCTATTCTAGTATTCTTCCTTTATGAATTAAGAATGAAGAGAGATGGATGGACTAACCAGTGTCTTCCGTTTGTCCCTCGATCCGGTTTCTCTTCTCTTTGGGAGTTCCCAGCTACTTTCCTTCTCGCTCGCCTAGCTTCAACAGGTCTCTACAAGATCACAAGAGAAGAACACTACACAAAGACATAGATTCATAATCATAACTAGTTCAGGATTAGAAGTAAACTAAACATACTAATGCAATCATACATCAAAGATACATCAGTATATAGGAGAAGCCAAGATAGCTTTATTGATGAATAACAAGGTTCAGGAAGAGATACAACCAAGAAGGCTCCAATCCAGCATCTCCTTCCCAGAAAAATGGAATTCCTATCTTCACCTCCCTTCAAAGCATTAAGCACCCAATGATTCCAATCTCAAACCAACAACAATTCTTTGCAACAACAAAATTCCAGCCTATATATCTCATGGAGGAGAGATCCATATATAGATGTTTGGAGAGAGGATGAGTCAGCTTTAGATCTGACTAGTGTCCTCTCCCTCTGTCAGTTCTTGATTCCACTTGGAGGTTCTTGCTTCCACTTGGAGATTTGGAACCTCTTACTCATCATAGTCGAATTCCTTGAGGCAAGTGTCATTGAGGAAGATTTTGGAAGCTTCCTGGGTTTTGACACCTTGTGGAATGAACTTGCTACATGTCAACTCTCGCTCAGCGCAGGTAGCCAGTGTTGGCTTTGACATTCAGCGCAGACAGCTAGTGGAGCCACTGAATTGATCCTGAATTGACTTGTTTTTGAGCAGTTTCTGGTGGAGAACTTCTGTGAATTGTTGTGGTTTGTTAGCCTTGTTCCTCTAGGGGTAGGAACAACATGTTTAGGGACTTTTGATCCCTTAGATTATGGACATTTCATGCTCAATGATGCAAGGCACAAAAACGTCTATAACAGTAGTTCCTCAGATGCCACCATTTTTGAGACGTCATGCTCATTTCTGCATCACATAGCCACGTGCCTAAAGATAATCCCTTACACATATATGGCCAAGTGGATTATTGATCAGGCTGATATCTCAGATAGAGAATTTAAGAGCATAAGCCAATAGGTTATGGATCTTTTTCGCCAGACAACCTACGGCTTATGTACCACCTATCAGAGCCACAAGCCATCTACAACAAACAGTTCCTTGAGAAGTTTTCCAAAGAGAACAAGGACCTAATAGATGTCACCCAGACCTGGTGGAATATTGAGGGCAAGATCAAAAAATAAAAAGCGGGTATGTACTCTACTGCATCTATTTCTCCTCCCCATAGTTTTGCAGCAGCCATGCTATGTAGGATGTTTGGCAAGCCTCATAGCACTAAATTTTCTCCAGAATGGCTGCCATTAATAGATGCAGTCATAAACGCAACCATAATGAAATGGGCCCATATTTTATCTAATAATTTAGCAAAGGAAATAATCAATTATAGGAATAAAAGGAGTGTCTCAACGAGGGTTTACCCTCCATTTTTTATGAGTGCATATGTGATGGATACAATTTGTTTTGGTTCGAAATTTTCTATCATAGGATGGAAATGGACTGCGAAATATCCACTTCCCATTCATATATATCATAAGGACATGTGGGAGTCTCAGTTTCACCCACATTTTTAAAAAATTTGTCATGGGGTCATGTTGCCTATCCACTAACAAGTTTACAACCGAGATGCTCCTAGGTTTTCTAAGGAAGCTAAGGTAGATATCCTCCTAGTGGCCAAATAGTTGGGGAGGAAAAATTTACATATATCAGGGTTTTTGGGAGCATCACCTCACCTCATGTCCTCCCATACTATGTTCCAGACAAATTGATGGCTAGAGAGATAGCGTATCAAATAACTAGTGAGGGTGGGCTAAGCAAAGGATTAAAGGAAGCAAAAAAGGACATTTGGCCTACATTTCCATTACAATGTGGAGCATTTACATTGCACGATCTCGACCATGCATTCAAAGAAGCAAAGATCATGCAATCTCTAAAATTACCTAAATTCCCAGGTCGCTAGTATGACCCATTTGGAACTACCAAAGACTTCACTACCATGGTAAAAGTGAAGGTATTCACTCATGAGGAAGAGACATTTAATGACATCTTCCTACAAAAAGAGACATTCAAAGAAGTGAAGCACATGTCATCACTACTTTTTGACCAAGAAGAGCTTGAAGCCTTTCATCAATACAGAGAAAGGAGATTATTAAAGGTCCCACTGGACCAATTATTGATTGAACCAATAAAGGAGCTAACTTCCAGCGTACGCCTAGAAGGAAGCTCCAGAGAAAATTGTAAAGATGATCACCAAGAAGAGTCCCAAGAGAAGTCTACCAGGGAGTCAGAGAAATCAAAGCAATAGTCACAGAATGGGGAAAGGAAAAGCAAAGAGTCAGAAAAGGATACAACCCATTCTACGGAAAAGACAAATGAGCAAACTTCAACTAGAAAACAGGCTGAAATTCATTCCACCTCTACCCAGTAAAAAAAACCCCCGTTGATTGATTTAGAGAAAGAATGGGAGTATTTTAATACAAAGCTCCATACAGAGAAACAAGCACCCGAGCCATAGAATCTACAAAACAAAACAACTCAAGAAATTACAGTAGAGAAAATTGTAAGTACTCGAGAGGTAGAGCACATTCCTCCCACTCCTACCTCTGAAATTATTTTCAGAATTGAGGAGATTCCTCCCTTAGATGTGTTATATAGCCCAAACAACAAATCTATTGTCGAAAGGTAGAGAAAGAAGAGGATGTTGGATGCTACAACTACTACTACTCCTAATAATGAACCAATGGATATTGTCTGGAAAGACTCACACATTGACCCATCTGACAACCTTACTAGATTGTCTCAGTTTGCAGGAGCCTACGCTACAACGACGATTGATGAAGCAACAAAAGTACAAATGTTTCTCAGAGAAAAGGAAAATAAAATTTTGTTTTTGGAACAACAATTAGAGCAAGAAAAATCTAACCAGTAAGCAGAATTGCAAATAGCCAACCTCCAACAAGAATTTGAGCAATGCAAATAAAACATCAAGCCAGTTTAGCAAAATAGGAGGTGCAGATACAAGAATTAATAGATAAGTATAAGGACGGCCCAAATACTGATCAATTTATAATCAAAGTGCTTAGCCTAAACTCGTAGGTAATGCATCAAAAAAAAATTCTATGCTAGAAGGTTTCGCTGTTGAGTCCTTATTGCGAGACTAGTGATAAGTTAATGAGTGAAGTCGTTGACATGAGACTCGAATATGATGAAGTCTTGAAAAGAGCTTTTGACTTCATCACCTCGTAGAATTCAAAGGATAGGAGGAAGGTTGATCTTCCTATACTGGAGGGGTCACAAAAAGAGATTTTATTTGCAGACTGGGATTCTCAGCTTAGGCAAGCAGAAAAGGAAACGATGGTCATAGCAGCAGAAGAAAATTGTGTTATTGAAAACATCAACAAGAATCTACACAGTGCAAACCTGGTGGCAGAGTCTGTACCAGGTTTCCTCTGGAATGTCAAACAGCTTGAACAATAGTGGAGGCAGGCAACAGGAAAAAAGGAGGAAGCAATTAGGAAGATGAGTAGGTTAAACTGGGAAGCGTACTAGCAATATTTAGTTAAACCTTACAGCCAGTGGATGACCCTGCGATGCCTAACCTCTTCCATGCAGAAAATGGTGCCAATTCTAACCGATGCCATGTTCATTGGGTAGTTGAAATCTACGATCAGCCGACCAACACAGCTCAAACTCATGACAGACATCTGTGATCTTAAAGATCAAATTCAAAGGAGTTACTCACCATGTTTTAATTTCTATTTTTGTTTCGTTTTGCACAATTTGAGGAAGGTTGTTTAAACCTCCTCAACTATTTGTGTAATAATCTATTATTAGGATTTATAGTTTAGTATTTAAACCCCTCTCATGCATTTAGAGAGGGGTCCAGAAATTTTATTAGAAACAATCTTCAAAACATCCACTTTTGTCCCTTTGAGGAAAGTTCCGGTGAAATGAATGGAACATGATTTATTTTTATCTTATCTGGCATCTTCTACTAAAATTGCACTCTTGTACTCTTAGATGGTGTTGGATTGATTAGAAGTAGGTTGCTATTGTTGAAACACATGAGAAAAACTTATTACAAATGGTACTTTTATGTAGTGATTTTGTTTTGTTTATGTATTAAGTAATATTTTTTCTTCAAATTGTTTATGTATGAAAGTTTAAATCTTGGCTAGAATTATTGCACTTTTGTATGGTGATGGCCTAAATTTTATGCTAAATATATGGATAATTTCTTATGCAATATATCTTTAACAATCATTTCGGCTAACTATTTATCCAGAATGATTATTGTTAAAATGATTTCACTTCCTATTGCAATTGAATGATCTTTATTACCAATTGATTTAGGACATTATTGTACATCGCATGTTGCAATTTTATTCCCAGGTATAGTCATAGCTAGATAGCGTTTAAATTAAGATATATGCATGTGATTATTATTTTAGATTAGATTACTTTTAGCTTAAACATTCTGCCAAACTATCATATCACCCCATCAACACTATCATAATTTATATTGGGAAACTAGTCCCATTACCCCCATTCAGAGCCATTACACCAAACAGAAAAGGAGTTGCCAACCAAGGTCCGGACTGGGTGGTTTTCCCCCAATGTTGTAAGCAATGATTTTCGAGGCTTCAACATTTTGGCGCTAGAAGGAGGACCTGACTGTGAATGGAAAGTAAATCCAAATAAATAGGCCTTTCTAAGAGTAAAACTCCCTCACCATCACCTCCAACTTCTCAATCGAATTCCAAATCCATTAATCCTAAGCAAGAAGTTGTAAAAACAACAACAAAGCCCACTGTTGAAATCCCAAGGAATCCAGATCATTCTTCTTCTACCGAAGCCCCTGAATTCCAATCTTTGATTCATAAATTACAAGGGATTTTGATATCTCAAGAGGAATCTGAGTTATCCCAAGATAGTGTTACCTCTCAGTTCACCCCATCTCAATGGTTAACTAGAGAACAGAGAAAAAAACTTGGAATCCCACTATTTGAATTCCCTCTAACAAGCCCTATGAAGCTAAGAAGACATCATCTGAATCTCACAGCGAGGTTCTTTCATCAAAACAATCGTCATCTTCATTCATTCCATCCATATCTGCATAAGACCAATCATCTACCTCACCACTCCAAATCATGATTCACACAGGTACTAGAACTCCAACTTCCTCTACCCAATCACCTTCAACCACTACTACATATTCATCTTCTCCAATACCAACAATAACTCAACCTCCTCAAAGGCCATGGACAAATCCTAGAGTTATTAGGATGGTTGCACCTTTACATTTGTTTCCAACCCACCTAGAGAAATGGTTACCAAAGTTCAATCCTGATAGTGGCCTACTGGCTAAGGAACACATAAACAATTTTATGTTGTCCATTAACTTGAACGAAGCAGTAGAAGAAGATGCAGTGGTGAGATTATTTCTATATACTTTGCAAGGAGCAGCAAGATCATGGTACTTCTCATTACCAGCTAGCTCTATTAATAGTTGGGATGCTTTTCAAGAGTAGTTCTTAACTAAATTTGGAGATGATAGATCCATGGCAACCCTAATAAATCATCTCTCCAATTTGAAAGATGAACCGAAAGAACCAATAAAATACTTCAACTCTCACTTCAATAAATTATTGAATAAGATACTGGTGACATCTAAGCCCAATGATGAGGTCCAAAATGAGTTGTATATTTCCTCTCCCTTCAAACACAACTATTTTTGTTGATAGAGCTGCCAACCCAACTTTTCCAGAAAATATGAAAGAGGCAATAGCTATAGAAAAATGTATTCTAGTTGTAGATAAGAAAAATGCATTAGAAGAATGAAAATCCAAGAAAGTGAATTTTAGGGATGAATGCAAGACGAAACCACCAAAAGATCCTTTTGATCTTGAAGGTTTGCAGAAAGACCTCAAAACCATGTCTAATGAAATGGTTTATATTAAAAAACAGGTAGCAGAGACCTCCTCTAAGAAATATTTTATACCATTTAAAAGGAATTCCCCTGCTGATCCTAAACCTCCAAATGCAATATCAAATGTTGAATCAGATGGAGAGGAATATAAAGTTTCAACAAATGAATAATAAACAAATGACAAAGAAGTGAAAGAATTACAAGGAATGTGGGATTTCATACTTCCCAGTGAAGAAACACAAGAGGCATTGTCGTTTTCCACACAAAGTAAAAACCCAGTTGATTTACCACAAAAAAATCCAAAGAACAAGGCTTCGACGCCACCTCCCAAGGACAAAACAACAGTTAAGAAATCTTCTCCAAAATCCACTCAAACTATTCCTCCTCAGTTGAACTCTTCATCCTCAACTAAAAACCTAATAGTATCTAATGAAATGGAATATAATATTGTTGATGATATGAAAAATACTAAGGAAAACATCACCTTTGATGAGCTTAACAAGCTAAAACATCAACAAAAGCTACTCCTTAAGGAGCTCAAAGTAGTACCTACTTCACCTCTTCCTGCTGCTGTGATCTCACAAGCTGCCTAAGAAACGGGAAGACCCCCTAGCACCTCTTTAAACAAAATTGATCCAACCGACATTGCTCTGATTGGAGGAAGATCTAAATCTCATACTCCTCCATTCCTCCTTACTTTTGAAATTTTTAATAGAAATTTACACAACTGTTTAGTTGATTCAGGAGCTTCATCTAACATTTTACCTAGAACAGTTTGTGCAAAGTTGAATGTTTAGCCTCAAAAATCTGTTGTATGCATTGTGCAGTTAGATCAGTCTCAAGTCGAAGTTGTTGGGAACTTAATCAAGTAACCATCAGACTTTCATCAAATCCCAAAGTCTGTCAAGTCATTGAAATTGTTGTAGCTAATATTCCTGAGTTCTATGGCTTAATCCTTAGTAGAGACTGGTCAGAAAAGCTTCATGGATATTTTGCGACTGAATAGTCTCACATTTAGCTTCCCTATAATGGCAAGCCAAATTAGATAAGGGTTGATCACGAAAAACATGAAAGGTACATAGTCACAAAGCTAGAAGGAGAAAATAAACCAGTGGTGTATAGCAACAATATCATTGGAAACTACTCAGTAGAATCATTTCTAGGAAATTTTAATGCTTATACTTCACCTTTATTGGAAAACTATGTAGTATCTCAAGTTGAAAACTTTTCCCAAACATATACTTCTAAGAGTGTAAATTTTGTAGATAAACTTGTAGTTGGCTCTTTATTTTGGAAATTATTTTTTGATGGATCTAAATCCAATGATGGAGCAGGAGCAGGATGCATATTAGTTAGCCTAGAAGGGGAAAAGACTATGTTAGCATGTCGACTTGAATTTTATTGCACAAATAACACTGTGGAATATGAAGCATTAGTTCAAGGTTTGTATAAAGCCATTGGACTTAATATAAAACACCTCCAACTATTTGGAGATTCAAAAATTGTGATAACGCAAGTAAGAAATACTATACACTATTTGTCAAGGCATTTGAAACACTATCAGTCGTTAGTCCAAAGCATGACTTCCCACTTTACAACATTTAATATTTCCCCTATTCCGTGACTCCAAAATGCAATCGCTGATATCTTAGCTAATGTGGCTTTCGAACTTATTCCACCAGGAGATTATAGTCCTCATCGCTTTTCTATTGAATTGATTTTTAGGCCTTCTATTCACGACAATATCACCAATTGGAGAGTCTTTAACAGCAATCCAGATATCATAAGATTTTTGACATCAGAAGGCTCTTATGATGACCAGATAGTTGACGAAGACCAGCATGACAACCAACTTAAGAAAGAAGAAACCAATAATGCTATACCAAAGTCTGTGGTTAAGTTGGAAGATTTATATGACCTTAAGGACAGATTCAAACAACCCATCAATTCAAAATTTCAAAGCTCAACTCTGAAGTTTGAATTGATTAACCTTGGAATTGACCTAAAACCTCAAAATATTAATCTAGGCCTCAGACTTACGTCATATGAGAAATCAGCCTTTATACATTTGTTGAAAAAATATAAGAATGTCTTCGTATGAAACTATGAAGATTTTAAAGCATATGACACTTCTATTATTCAACATATTATTCCCATGACGTCTGATGAGAAACTTGTTCACCATAAATTAAGAAAAATCCATCCTAATTTAGAAAATCACATTAAATATGAATTAAACAAACTGTTGAAAGCCAAGATTATTTTCCCTGTCAGACATTCCAGGTGGGTCTCCAATCTTGTCCCAGTCAGAAAGAAGCGTGACGATATTTGGATATGCATAGACTTCTGTAATCTAAACAAAGCATGTCAAAGGGATAACTTTCCATTGCCTCCTATGGAACAGATATTACAATCAGTTGCAAGCTCAGAACTAATGTCTTTCCTAGATGGATTCTCAAGTTATAATAATATCCTAGCACATCTAGATGACCAGCGGAAAAATACATTCAGGCAAAAATGGGGCGCTTATGCTTATCAGAAGATGCCATTTGGACTAATTAATGCTGGTGCTACTTTCCAAAGAGCCATGGACATAGCCTTCAAAGGTTTAGTAAACAAATAAGTAGTAATCTACTTAGATGATATAAATGTATATTCAAAAAAGCGCAGTAATCATCTGAGAGATTTAAAACAAATATTTGAGCATTGTGAAAGGTATTGAATTTCTCTTAATCCTAAAACATCTTTCTTTGCTTTAAATGAAGGAAAAATCCTTAGATTCATTGTATCCAAAGTAGGGATTCAGATTGAGCCCAATAGAATAAGAGAAATCTCTAAAATTCCTTTACCTCATAACAAAAAATCAATGCAATCTTTGCTAGGTCAGATTAATTTTGTTAAAAGATTCATCCCCAAATTCTCACGGATTGTTTTACCTCTTCAATCTATGATAAAGAAAATTTATCTTTTTAAATGGGGACACATAGAACATGAAGCTTTTTATTTTATTAAACAAGCAATCATTAGTGCTCCCTCTTTAGCGACTCCGAATTTTTCAAATCATTTCATTCTATATACTTTCACTTCTGAGACATCATATGCAGACATATTGACACAAGTCAATGAAGATAAATTTGAAGCCCCAATCTCTTTCTTTAGCTCCAATTTGCATGGGGCTGAATTGAATTATTCAAATGTTGAAAAACAATATTTTGCTGTTTTCAAGTCAATAAAACACTTCAGACCTTTTCTCCTCAAAACCCACACCAAAGTAATAGTGTTGTTCTTAGCAGTGAGAAATCTGTTGATACAAAGGGATGTATGGGAGAAGAGAGCAAATTGGGTGACAACTCTACAAGAATATTACATTGAAATCAAACAGCAAAAATTGTAAACGATCAAGGTTTTTGCAGGATGTTAGTAGAAGCATCTAATTTATCAACACTACAAGGCTGAGGGGATGATGTACAAGTCTATTAGGTAAGCCTTAACAACACTGAGTTAAGTTATGCTGAAATCATATTTTACTTAAGAAATGGATATGCCCCAATGAAATTAAATTATAAGAAGAGAAGGGCCTTGAAGCTAAAAGCTAGACAATATCAAATCATCAATGATGTGTTTTTTATAATAAATTATGATTCTATTTTACTTAGATGTCTTGAAAAATATGAGGAAAAAAAAGTTGTTGCAGGAACTCCATGATGGACCAGTTGGTGGACATTTTGGAGGAGATACCACTGCACATAAAATCCTGCATGCTGGCTATTATTGGCCAACATTATTCAAGGATGCACACAATTATGTAAGGAGATGTAAATTCCGTTAGGTAGTTGCTGGGAGACAGAGAAAACCCGCATTACCATTACAACCAATCAATATTGAACAACCATTTGAGAAATGGGGATTGGACATAATAGGTGAGATCGTTCCTCATTCTTCTAAGAAGCATAGATATATTCTTACAACAATTGATTACTTCACAAAATGGGTGGAAGAAATTCCACTCAAGGTAGCCAATTATGAAAACATCATTGAATTCATCGATCAATTTATTATTACCAGATTTGGTCTACAATCTACCATTATGTTTGATAATGCATCTTATTTTTCAGGCAATGCTATGACAAAATTTGCTCTTAAAAGAGGTTTCAAGCTCAAATAATTTGCTAACTATTATCCACAGGGAAATGGGTTAGTTGAATCTACAAACAAAAATCTCATAAGGATTTTTAAACAAACTGTCGAACAAAATAAGAAGAACTGGCATAAGTCTTTAATACTTGATCTATGGGCAGATCGAATAACTCATAAGGCCTCCATTGGCACTTATCCTTTTAATTTGGTCTATGGGAAAGAAGTTGTCTTACCTACAAATGTAGTTATTCCCAATTTAGCCCTAGTTCAGTTCATTGAAGAAACTCCTTCCTCTTCTATGCAAGTTAGTTAGTTACAAATCCTTAAGCTCGAAGAGGAAAGGGAAAAGGCCAGAATCACACATGCACATCATCAACAGTTAGTCAAAGCTTTCTTTCATTCAAATTATGTAAGTTCAAAATCATTTCAACTCAGAGACCTAGTATTGAAATGGGATAAAGCCCACGAGGAAAAAGGTAAGCATACCAAGTTCCAACAAATGTGGCTTGGCCCATTTTAGATTGTGGAACAAATAGGCCCATCAAATGTTTTATTGCAGGATTTATCAGGCAAGAGAGAATCTCTACCTGTTAATGGGCAGATGTTAAAGAAATATTTTCATAGAAGATGACCTCTTCTATTCACTGTATATTATTGGCTTTATTTTATTTTTCTAGAAATAATAATACAAGTTGAAGAACATTTAATTTTGGCTTTACAAATAATAGTCTCTTTTTATTTTTGACTTTTCACTTGTATAAGTAAAGATTATTATGAAAATGGCTTTCATGCATAAAATATAGGGTTAAGTTATGTTGCTCTAAAATTGCTTGCTCACTGCCAAAATTATTTTATCTTTGATAAAAATTAACTTTAGAAAAGTAGCTTTGCCTCTACATCAGTCAAGAAAAGTATCAATAACAAAGCAAAGTCTCTCTACAGAAAAGCATCTTTAAACTCTACAATTGTCATCCAGAAGCTCTTAAGGAGCCAATAATTCCCCCCATCTATTTAGTTTACATTTTTAGAGTTTAATTCTAAAACATACTTAAAACTTAAAGGATAAGAGGTCTCTTCAAGAGTCAGCTTACCATGATCATAAGGTTGTGACTAGCTGACATTACCAATACTGCATATCAAAACAGGGTAATGGCTTGAGATTGTACTAATCAAAATACAAGGGATCTCATCAATAGCCAGCTTGTTCAGTTAAGTTATAATAAAGTGAATGGCATTATAAATTTTGGTCACCAAACCAAGACATTGTCCTTTAAGGGATAAAAATTGACATTTTGAAGAAAAATAATCATTTTAGAAAATAAATGGAAATAAGTATACAATATGGGGTTATCTTTAAAAATTGTGTTCTGACCAAGGTCGGATAATGAATCATTACTGGTTAAAAGGTAACCCTGTCGAGGTTATGAACGCCTGCTAGCAACAAAGGCTCTACCTATGACAGCTGAGTATACCAAAAACTAATCTCTCAAGAGCCTTCCTGTTTTTTATTCTTTAAAACCAAGTAATGACTGATGTAGACAAAGTAACTTTCTTATGTAAGAGGATAATCAAAAGGATGATAGTTAAGTGGATGTTGTTTAAATATTCAAAGAGAAATATGACTTCTCTTATATTTCATGTAAATTTATTTTCTAAACCATCTTTATTTTGGAAGTTTTTAGAAATTTCAAAAAACTCTTAGAGATAATTGGTTCTTCCAAGTGAATTGCCAATTTTTGTGCTATTCAACAACCCCCCATTTGTTAATAGTAGTAGTCTTATTACATTAATAAATGGGGACCCTTTAAAAATATTTTCAAAAATAAGTTTAGCATTTAGACATTTTATTTATTATTTTTTGGAATAAAACAAGATATCAATCAAACACCTTTTCAAAAAACTATTAAATTCCTTCCTTTCCCACATATCGCATGATCAAGCATGACTGAAAGCCTTGCTAATCCACCAAATCTAGCGAAAAGTGATCAAAAGAGGACTCCGCGCTTTAATACTTTGAAACTAGTACATTTCTTATATAAACTAAGTCATAAGGCATTTTATTAAAACTAAGGTCCGCATCACATATCGCTATTCTTAGAAGGTGTACCTTAATGAGTTACCTTAAAATGTGCGAGATGCAAAATTGCGATAGCATCATTTCCCTTACCGCATCGCATTTCAGAAATTTAAAGGAACACCACAAAACTACCATCCGTCGAGATTGTGAAATGTGATTGAAACCTGGACCGACTCCCGAGATACGTCACGAACAAGTATTTTGGTTCGCTGCTTAATAAAAAATGCTTTACACAAGAAAACTTGACAAATCAGTTATGTCCTGGAAACAATAGTAAGTGGCCCACATCTCGCATCTCGCAGAAAAAATAAGGAAATAATACAAACATAACATGATAATGCGATCTGCAAGATTGCTTCGTAAATTGCAAAATCGCCATTTTCGCAATTCAAAGGCCCGCCACCCTAGAAGATTTCTTCCCGACTTACGATGCAGACATTAATGAGCACCAAAACTAAGAGATAATGAACCATTAGTGGGCATTTAGTAAAAGTTAATGGAATTTATGTATGAAAATCCATCCATGGTGATATGATATCTTCTCACTTGCATTCAAATAAAACTCATTTCTTGTCACCTTTTCAAGTTATCTGTATTCTCCCAGCTTACGTTCATTATTATCTCTATATATCTGATAGCTGATGTTTTTCTCCATTTTTAGGGAAGATCCACAGAAGGAATCTTTTGGAGAAGTGGAAAAGAAGGGCAAGGTAGTTGCGTCTGAGAAATAAAAAATGACTCCTTTATTCATAGATACTACATGCAGTATAGAAGGAGGGACCTCTATGTGGGAAACCATGTATGATTTATTAGAATAAGAGAAACCAAGGCCTATGGAAACAAAGGTCACAACTGACAGTCATAGTTCCTCAGATGCCACCATTTTTTGAATAGCATGCTCATTTTTGCATCGCATAGCCATGTGCCCAAAAATAATCCCTTACACAGATATGGTCAAGTGGATTATTAATCAGGTTGATATCTTAGATAGAGAATTTAAGAAAAGAAGCCAAAAGGTTATGGGATCTTTTTCACCAAACAACCTACGGTTTATGTACCACCTACCAGAGCCACAAGCCAGCTACAACAAACAGTTCCTTGATAATTTTACCCAAGAGAATGAGGACCCAGTAGATGTAACCTGGACCTGGTGGAATAATGAGGGCAAGATCAAAAAAGACAAAGCGGGTATGTACTCTACTGCATCTATTTCTCCTCCCCATAGTTTTGCAGCAGCCATGCTACGTAGGATGTTTGGCAAGCTTGATAACACTAAATTTTCGTGAAAATGGCTTCCATTAATAGATGCAGTCGTAAATGCAACCATAATGAATTAGGCCTAGATTTTATCTAATAATTTAGCAAAGGAAATAATTGATTATAGGAGTAAAAGGAGTGTCTCAATGAGGGTTTACCCTCCATTTTCTATGAGTGCCTATGTGATGGATGCAATTTGTTTTGGTTTATAATTTCCTATAATGGGATGGAAATGGACTGTGAAAGATCAAGTTCCCATTCATATATATCATAAGGACATGTGGGAGTCTCAGTTTCGCCCTCATTTTTAAAAAATTTGTCATGGGGTCATGCTGCCTATACACTAACAGGTTTACAACCAAGATGCTCTTAGGTTTTCTAAGGAAGATAAGGTAGATATCCACCCAGTGGCCAGATGGTTTGGGGAGGAAACATTTACATATATCAGGGCTTTTGGAAGCATCACCTCACCTCATGTCCTCCCATACTATGTTCCAGACAAATTGATGGCTAGAGAGATAGCCTATAAAACAGCTAATGAGGGTGGGTTAAGAAAAGTATTAAAGGAAGTGAAAAAGACAATTTGCCCTACATTTCCATTACAGTGTGGAGCATTTTCACTACATGATCTGGACCATGCATTCAAAGAAGTAGATATCATGCAATCTCTGAAATTACCTAAATTCCCAAATGGCACTGCCAAAGACTTCACTACCATGGTAAAAGTGAAGGTATTCAGACATGAGGAAGACACATTTGATGACATCTTCCTACAAAAAGAGACATTCATATAAGTTAAGCACATGTCATCACTACTTTTTGACTAAGAAGAGCTTGAAGCCTTTCATCAATACAGAGAAAGGAGATTCTTAATGGTCCCATTGGACCAATTATTGATAGAACCAATAAGGGAGCCAACTCCCAGCGTAAGCCTGGAAGGAAGCTCAAAAGAAAATTCTAAAGATGATTCCCAAGCAGAGTCCCAAGAGAAGTCTACCAAGGAGTCAGAGAAATCACATCAATAGTCACAAAATGGGGAAAGAAAAATCAAGGAGTCAGAAAAGGATACAACCCAATCTACAGAAAAGACAGTTGAGCAAACTTCAGCTAGAAAACATGCTGAAATTCATTCCACCTCTACCTTGTCAACAAAACCTCTGGTGATTGATTTAGAGAAAGAAGGGGAGCACTATAATACAAATCTCCATACAAAGAAACAAGCACCTAAGCCATAGAATCCGCAACACAAAACAACTCAAGAAATTACAATAGAGAAAATTGTAAGTACTCAAGAGGTAGAGCACATTCCTGCCACTCGTACCTTTGAAATTGTTTTGAGAATTGAGGATATTCCTCCTTTAGATGTGTTCTATAACCCAACCCACAAAGATGTTATACAAAAGGTATAGAAAGAAGAAGAAGTTGGATGGTACAATTGCTACTACTCCTTATAATGAACCGATGGATATTGTCTGCAAAGACTCACTCATCAATCGATCTGACAACCTTAATAGACTGTCTCAGTTTGCAAGAGCCTACACTACAATGACTATTGACAAAGCAACATAAATACAAATGTTTCTCAGAGAAAAGGAAAATAAAATTCTGTTGTTGGAGCAACTGTTAGAGCAAGAAAAATCTAACCAACAAGCGGAATTGCAAATAGCAAAGCTCCAGCAAGAATTCAAGCATATGCAAATAAAACATCAAGCCAGTTTAGCAAAAAGGGTAGGGCAGATAGAAGCACTAACATAGAAGTATAAGGATAACCCAAATATTAATTAGTTTATAATCAAAGCGCTTACCCTGAACTCCAGGATAATGCATCAGAAAGAAATTATATGCCAGAAGTCTCGTAGTTGAGTCCTTATTGCAAGACTAGTGACAGGTTAACAAGTCAATTCGTTGACATGAGACTCAAATATGATGAAGTCTTGAAATTATTTTCTGACTTCATCACCTAGAAGAATTCAAAGGATGGGAGGAAGGTTTATTTGCCTATAATAGAGGATTCACATAAAGATATTTTATTTGTAGACTGGGATTCTCAGCTTAGGCAAGCAGAAAAGGCAACGATGGTCACAGCAGTAGCAAAAAACTGTGTTATTGAAAACATCAACGAAAATCTACACAACACAAACTTGGTGGTAGAGTTTGCACTAGGTTTCCTCCCAAATGTCAAACAAATCGAACAACAGTGGAGGCAGGCAACAGGAGAAAAAGAGGAAGCAATTAGGTAAATGATTAGGTTAAATTGGGAAGCATACTAGCAATATTTAGTTAAACCTTATAGCCAGTGGATGACCCTATGATGCCTAACCTCTTCCATGCAGAAAATGGTGCCAGCAATGACCGATGTCATGTTCATTAGGCAGTTGAAATCCGCGATCAGTCGTCCGACATATCTCAAACTCATGACGGATATCTGTGATCTTAAATATCAAATGTAAAGGAGTTAGTCACCATGTTTTAATGTCTATTTTTGTTTTGTTTTGCAGAATTTGAGGAAGGTCGTTTAAAACTCCTCAACTATTTTTGTAATAATATATTATTAGGATTTATAATTTAGTATTTAAACCCCTCTCATGCATTTAGAGAGGGGTCCAGAAATTTTATCAGAAACAATCTTCAAAACATGCACTTTTGTCCCTTTGAGGAAAGTTCTGGTGAAATGAATGGAACATGATTTATTTTTATCTTAACTGACATCTTCTACAGAAATTGCACTTTTTTACTCTTAGATGGTGTTGGATTTATTGGAAGTAGGTCGATTTTGCTGAAACACATGAGCATAACTTATCACAAATGGTACTTTTATCTCATGATTTTGTTTTGTTGATGTATTAAGCAATAATTTTTCTTCAAATTGTTTATGTATGAAAGTTTAAATCTTGGTTAGCATTATTTCAGTTTTGTATGGTGATGGCCTAAATTTTATGCTAAATATATGAATAATTTCCTATGTGATATATCTTTCACAATCGTTTCGGTTAAATATTTATCTGAAAGGATTATTGTTAAAATGATTTCACTTCCTATTGTAGTTGAATGATCTTTATTACCAACTGCTTTAGGACATTATTGTACATCGCATGTTTCAATTTTATTCCTAGGTATAGTCATAACTATATAGTATTTAAATCAGGATATATGCATGTGATTATTAGTTTAGATTAGATTATTTCTAGCTTAAACATTCCACCAAACTATCATATATCACCCCATTAGCACTATCATAATTTATATTGGGAAATTGGTCCCATTACCCCCAATCAGAGCCACTACACCAAATGGAAAAGGAGTTGCCAGCCAAGGTTCAGACTGGGTGGTTTTCCCCCAAGGTTGTAAGCAATGACTTTTGAGGCTTCAACAGTGTCTAAGAGGATGTGAGAAAGAGAGTAGAAAATGAGAGCTCCAAAATTGAACTGACGAAAGTCGTGAATTGAACCTCATAAGCCTTTTTATTAATGAGGCCTCCATTTTCTTTAATTTTCCATTATTTTCTTTCATTTTCCTCCTCACATGCAACATGTGACCTTTCACCTCCTTTTTCCTCTAGTTTCCATTATTAACATAAATAAAATGCCAATAATGGCTCTTTGCCTTTCCAAATCCTTTTCCATTGCCTTTTCAAATTTCCCCATAGAAATAATAAACCAAAGTGAAACCCACTAATATGTTTTTCCCACCATTCAACTTGGAATACGTGTCCCTTGAACTTGGTCTTATTTATTTTTTACACGAAAAATCAACTAAGGGTTGTTATAGAACACTCCTCCTTGGGGGAACACTATCCTCGGTGTTCAATGACACCTACAACCAACAAACCAATGAACACAAAACATACTTCCCATGGAGCTTTATAACACAACTCATTGCAGTATTTACAATGGAATCTTGCTGAAAACATGACAATCATACCATTTACTGGAGCTTTATAACAAAACTTATTAAGATATTTACAATAACAACCACATATACTCTTATACATATTTTGTTCAACCACCAAATCATCATATTATCTATGGAGCTTTAGAAATCCATATCGATATAGTACTTACAATTATATACACATATACACATATCCACATTTTCTCAACCAACAAATAAAAGGATATGATGTATGTATCAATCAACAAGGGAATCTAGAGGCTCGCACCTCCACACTCAAAGTAGTAGCCATATTCACCTCCTTCCCAGTAAGTCCATAATCCACTACCAAAGTCAAATTTTGCATCTAATGTCTAGAGCTACATTCCTGCACCACTTTTCATCTTCAATGAACAATTATTGGCTCATCTTTCTAGGGCACACTCCCAATGTGCATCTAATTCCATATAGAAATGCTAAAGACAAAATAAAATCCATCCTCGACCTTCCCTTCTCTACTACAAACTCCCTCGGGAAATCCGGTCACCCCCTTCCATGCAGTCACACACCTTCAAAGTTCCACGGGCATCCCCTTCTCTGTCACACATTCCCTCATGTGACCGCTCCCTTGGCAAGGTTTCCTCACATTGGAAGGTCCAAAAACCAAGGCATATCCTTGCCTCAAACCCATCATACTGGTCATAACATGCTCATGGAAATCAGTGGAAAATATTGGGTACTAGTGTCCCATAATGGCCTTACTCCTGAAATGATTTACTAGCATATTGTTGCCTATTTCAATTGCTTTTACTAATGCTACTAAATTTCTTGCAATAAGTTCCAACCACCAAACTGGGAATTTCCTTTTTTTCCTGTACCGAGCATATGATTTCCAATAAATTCAAAACGAATGGAAACAAATTCAAATCATACATCATTGATTTCTCATCATTGAGGTACACTTGCAATCTTGTTTACTTCATGTCACAATAAGTCAACCTATCTTTGACCTAATCATCATGTATAAACATATCACATATTGTTAGCTCCAAACACAACCATCATAATCAAATCGTAGATCACATGTAACCATCATAAACCATAATAATATATATCACATGCATAATTAAAGCTGAAATAAAATATTGATACTTATGTTTTAATCAATCTTCAGCTTCTACATTTATCATTTGTCCTTGCTACATGAACATTGGATCAGTTTCCACAATCGACAAACACCCAGTTCCTTTTCTTCAACCACATACACATATAGATAGTGTGCATCACACACATACAACCACACACATCATACAACACCATATAATACATCCACCTACACCTAACATACAACACATACACATACACCTGGCGTACAACACAACACATACACTTGCACTCGGTGTACGACACAACACATACACCTACACCCATTGTACACCACAACACAATAAACACACCTACATCTAGTGCATAGCACAATACAATACATACACCTACACCTGGTGTACAAAATAATATATACATATGAAGAGTAAAACACAACTAATACACATGTCACGATACCACGACTATGCAATGCACATACATAGTACCACTTGTACACAAAACAACACATACAACATTCTCACAATAGCACATGTGCACAACATAGAATGTACGACATGCACAAAACACCCCATGTTAAACAGTATCACACATAAAACATGTACACAGTACAACCTGTACACAACACTACCTACACAACATGTACACAACACCACCTGTACAACTTGTACATAGCACCACATGCACAACGTGTACACAGAACCACTTGCACAATGTGTACACAACACCACATGCATGACATGTACACAACACCACATGTACATATTACCACATGCACGACATGTACACAGCACCACCTACACATAGCACCCTATGCATAACATGTACACGACAACATATGGACACAACACCACATGTACAATCATACACACAACACCACATGTGTATAGCACCATATGTACACAACACCTCATATCTAACATGTGCACAACACCATCTATACACAACATTGAATACCCAATATGCGCACAACACCATATATACACATCACCACATTTTCAACATGCGCACAACACCATCTATAGATAGCACTACATATCAACATGTACACAACACCATATATACATAGCATTGCATAAACATGTACATAACACCATATATACACAACACCGCATGCACACAACATACAGGTGCAACATATAAAACATGTACAACATATACATAACAATAGTACTACACATCCAAAGACCACACACTAAATCTACTGAGCAACCTTACTTCTAGTTTATTTCCACTATTCATGCTTGTTCCAACATGTCACAGATCGCACTTCTTTCATCACGGTGATGTATCCCTCAGCATCGCCTGCCATAACATAAAATAGGGATAGTACAAGCATATAATATCCATTCATATCCATATGATATTGACTTGTATATCTATCAGGGTTACTCTTCCCAATTGATTCTTCATAAACCAAGGACCTATTCATAGCATTCACCTGCATAGAGATCATTCCTCCACAAGAATGACCCATGACAACCCTATTAGACAGTGACATAGATAGATAGATAGATACATATATAAACATTAGCATAAAACAATTATGATTCTTCCAGCGAATGACATACATACCTATGTATATACATATAAACATTAGCACAAAAAAATCATGATCCATGACGACCTTGTCAGACACAACATAAATACATGTATACATATATAGACATCAACACAATCATGATCACAACATAATTACTAGATATCATAAGGAATGGGTTAAGAGAGCTCCCTTTATTTGTGCACAACATGCACAACATTAAGAACAATAGTTCCCAACATAGCCAAGGAATTTGAGGCCTCAATCCATTTTCTTTACCCTTTATGTTGCCTTTGTCACGATTTTCCTATCATCCTCCATTTACACAAATGGACCCAACCAGTGCAACTTGTTGTCATATTGTTACCTTCAGTTGCCCTTATACATGCACCAAGCTTCATCTAGGCCTTACCTTACCTATTGGGTACCACACATCTCTTTCCAAGCTCCATTAACTTCCTCCTTCCTAACAAATTCCCAAGACCCTCAAAACATAAAAGGCAAGACCAAGAATCAAAAACGAAGAAACCCATCAAAAACCAACAATAATACAACACCACAAACAAAGTGGCATGGCCATGCACAAGACGCAAAATAAAATGCAAATCAAGCACAGCCAAGTCACAAAGCACTGAAAGCACAAAACTAGCAACAAATACCATAACTCAATCCCCATGGGTTCCCAAATATTCAAAAGGAAAGCTCAACCTGAGTCTTCTCCAAAGTTTCATGGAAATCTCTTTGTCATGCAATTCCCTGTATGATACTGCCATAAACACATAATTGTCAATGTATGAAAAGATAAATAATATACCATTTATCTTACCTTGTTGGGCCAATCATGATGTCTTATAGTTGAACACACATGTCAGCCACATGTTTCGAAGATCAAGACAACATATCTATTAATTTAAGATCAACCTTTACGATGTCTAACAACCATGTCATAGTCAACAATCAACTCACATTCATCGGTCATAATGCATAATGCTACAACTATCACCTACTTACACTCAAGTACATATCAACTATCTCAACATATATGTGTTAGTACAACCATCTTAAAACGAGATCATTTATTGATGAAATATTATAGACACATACTTATACCATGCAATTAATCAAACATTCAAACAACTAGTAGACAACGTGATAGACACCAAACACTCAAACACCAAATAGACAACACAATTCAACATTCAGACACCAATTAGATGACATAAGAAAAATCATACCTGAATATATATCAGGGAGGTTGTCATGTCTACACAATCAATACAGAGTAATATGTTATAACTTCATAACATATCAACTCAAACATAAATAAGGTCATGATATCCATAATAGTAACTAGCTAATATGTTCACATCATAAACTCATAAATAATAGTCATTCATGCATCACAATCACATATGCACAGTCTGTAATATTAGTATGACACAATATCACAAGTATGTTGGCTCATACTTCAATATTGTAACCATAACCATCTGAATATGCTAATCTAGATTAACATGATACATATAACATCAAGATCTCAAATGCAATGAACATACTTATCATGCATATTACCATAATGCATATAGCAACAAGTTACTATCATTCATAACTAACCGACACACATGCATATGACCACACTGATGAACTAACATCTATTATGCATGTAACCAAAACAACAATAGAATGACAGACATGTATATAACCCTAATTTATATAACAACCATTAAACAACATTCCTGAATGTAAAACATACAAACTTTAATGATGATCTTCTGTTACCTTGATGTTAGGTCCCTATACTACTAGTGTAACCCCTTATTGTTATTAGTGCAACCCCCTTATTGTATTTTTGTGCCCATATAGTCCCCATGTTTTTTTATTATGCCCTGTAGAAGCCCACATGGGGACTATATGGGCACAGTAATAACAACATGGGGACTATATGGGCACATTAATACAATAAGGGGGGTTGCACTAATAATAATAAGGGGTTACACTAGTAGTATAGGGACCTAACACTTGAAGTCTAGTTCCACAACCTCACTCTGATGGTCTACATCCCCTTCTCTATCTCAACCAACACATTAGCATCATAACATACGAAAGTCATCACGATGACCTAAAATGCATACAATGACCTCATGCACTTCAACCATTCCCATAATGATGCATGCGTAACAACATATACACACTAACATGCATAGAAAATGCATATACAACCGACATGCATTCATGACCAACACATACCAACAACAACATCATCAAATCCTACATGTCAACACAATTGTAAAAATGACCACCACCATGCATACATAATAGGAACATAGACCACAAGCTTAAAAAACACATATGCAACTGACATGTATGCATAAAAAATGGACCCATCCAGTCTAAGGGTTGAACCATGCTTTGATACCATTAATTATGATCCAAGTCGGATCCATAAACGACTGTCATAGAACCATGACTAAAACAGGTCGAACAAATCTTGAATGAAATCCAAAACAGCAATCGAAAACACCTTGAACCAGTGGCCATGGAAGCCGACATGGAGACGACGAGGACCTCGGTCAAAGCGCGCTGACCGAGGCCCATGGAGACTACGCAGGAGGTCGATGAAGCCCCTGGGAGCCCCAAAATGGGAAAATGGACTGATTTTCAATGCGCGTCGCTGGGCAAACAGGGTTGAAATGGTAGGGCTAAGCACTCGGTCACGTTGGGAGCTAGAGGACTATGGGCGGAGAACCGAAAAGGTGCCATCGTATGACGGTGGGACCCACAACTTGGAAACCGACGATTTTACTTGGGGTGCCCTTGAACGGTAAGAGGTTTTGGAAAAAGCAGAGCGAGCACACTCAGCGATCAACGTGTGGCAATGGGGGTGAGAGAAAAACTACCGTGATCGCGTGTTATCGGTCGAGCAAGTCAACTGTGCTCGGCATGCGAATGACATTGGATCTGGAGGAGCCCAGATCAGACGACTGAGATTGCGCCCTATAGACAGAGCAGAAATGACAGAGGATTAAACTGAATTCTAAAGAGAT
Source organism: Pinus tabuliformis (assembly GCA_031772625.1). Lineage (NCBI taxonomy): Eukaryota > Viridiplantae > Streptophyta > Pinopsida > Pinales > Pinaceae > Pinus > Pinus tabuliformis. The sequence continues at coordinate 565,665,526 of CM062810.1, forward strand.
TTGGAGTTTGTTGACTGCCACAATGGAGAAAGAACGCATACACGGCGTAACGGGAGAGGCGAACCGATGAAGTATGCTGGCACCAGTTAGGTGGAGACACGTGGCTACTTCTGAGCGTTCATGCTGATGCCGAACAGGGAATTCCAAGCACACAAGCGACAGGTGAATCGACACAGGTGGGAGAGGAAACGAACAGGCATGCAGGCCACGTGGTTAAAGCCATGAATAGAGATAGTGAATAGAGATTCAGATTCGAAGAGATTCAGAACGAAGAGTCGAAGAGACCAAGAGAGACAGTGAACAGTGAACCCTGAGAGGAGGACTGAGCACAGAGAGCAGTAAAGCCAAGCAGAGGAGACAGAGGGCCGAGCTGATCACAGGTAGCATCGAGCACCAGAGAGCTTGCAGAATCAAGCCTTCCCATAGAGGAATCTTTCTGGATTGAGCATCACAGTTGGCTCTTTCCACTGTAGACCGAGTGTCACAGAGTTGGTAGGAAGAACAAGAGTTTGTGTACTCCAAGTGGCTTGGGGAATCCAAGAACCACCCTGCCAAGCAAAATCTGCTTCAGGAGAACTCACATTGAGCCCCTGTATTGTAATTTCTCTGCTCAAAGGCATAATAAAACAAGGCCACCACTGAAGCTAGACCGGAGACATAGCCCTGGAGAATAGGGTGAACTCCTTATTAAAAAGTGCTTGTGTCTTTGTGTTTCTTACTGTATTTCTCTGTTGTCTTTCCATTATTTTTTGTGCATTGGCAATCTGATCAATCTGTTGTTTCAATAACATAGAACACACACACCAACACATGAGTCTGTAATACCTTTTGTTTAATAAATCTTCACTGAGGTCACTCATAGGGTGATTATCAGATCAAGTGGTATCAAAGCTCTAGGCTGTAAGGATAGACAAGCTTGTGTTGGCTTAGCTGTGAATGATCACCAGATCAAAGCTCAAATTAGGAGAAGGAGAGTTGGTGGAAACTAATCCTGAAATTGGGAGAGTCTATTCTCGAAAGAAAATGTCAGAAGAAGGTTCTATAGGGCTAGACCCTCAATTCCTAGAAAGTTTCCTAGCTATAAAGTCCATGGTGGAAGAAATGTATAGGGACTTTAGAAAGCATGCGGGTGAAGATTCATCAAGCTCTAAGCAAGATAAAGAAGAAGATGAATCTCATTCCCATGAGCACTCCAAAGGAAATGGGAAAGAAGAAAGCTTCCCTACACCTCCTAGTAGCCCTGTGCATAATAAGAAAGCATCTTTGATTAAGTTAGATGTTAAATTTGATTTGCCTATATATGATGAAGAGTTAAATGCTGAAAAGTTGGAAAATTGGATTAGACAAATTGATGTGTATTGCAGAGTACAAAATATAGACTCAGACAAGAGCAAGATTCAGCTGGCAAGCCTACGCCTAGGAGGCACTGCCTTGGTTTGGTGGGAAGGTAGAACCCAAGCTGATATGAAGAAGCATGGTAGGACCATCTCTGTCTGGAGTGACTTTGTTTCTACCATCAGAAAGAAGTTCTATCCATTGGCCTACATGCAAAAAGCCATGATGAGTTGGAAAATTCTTCGGCAGTTGAAAGGGAAAAGCGTACAAGGGTATACTCAAGAGTTCCGAAAGAGAGCATTGATGTTGGGTATTTCATTAGACTCAGCAGAAACTATTTTGAAGTACATTGGGAGTCTACACAGCTACATGAGGCATACCATCCTCATGTTTAATCCCACTAGTATAGATGAGGTATCTGTATGTTATAGACATTTTTGTGCCTTACAGCATTGAGCATGAAATGTCCATAATCTAAGGGATCCAAAGTCCCTAAACATGTTGTTCGTACCCCTAGAGGAACAAGGCTAACAAACCACATCAATTCACAGAAGTTCTCCACCAGAAACTGCTAAAAAACAAGTCAATTTAGGATCATGTCAATGGCTACACTGACCATCTGCGCTGAATGTCAATGGCAACACTGGCTACCTGCGCTGAATGTCAAAGCCAACACTGGCTACCTGCGCTGAGCGAGAGTGGACATGTGGCAGGCTCATTTCTCAAGGTGTCAAAACCCGGGAAGCTTCCAAAATGACACTTGCCTCAGGGAATTCGACTGGTGATGAGTAAGAGGTTCCAAATCTCCAAGTGGAAGCAAGAACCTCCAAGTGGAATCAAGAACTGACAGAGGGAGAAGACACTAGCCAGATCTCAAGCTGACTCATCCTCTCTCCAAAACATCTATATATGGATCTCTCCTCCATGAGATCTAGAGGCTGGAATTTTGTTATTGCAAAGAATTGATGTTGGTTTGAGACTGGAATCATTGGGTGCTTAATGCTTTGAAGGGAGGTGAAGATAGGAATTCCATTCTGCTGGGAAGGAGATGCTGGATTGGAGCCCTCTGGGTTGTATCTCTTCCTGAACCTTGTTATTCATCAATAAAGCTATCTTGGTTTTCTCCTATATACTGATGTATCTTTGATGTATGATTGCATTAGTGTATTTGATTTATTTCTAATCCTGAATCAGTTATGAATGTGAATATTTGTCTTTGTGTTGTGTTCTTCTCTTGTCGCAAGTAGCTGTTCTCTTGTCGCAAGTAGCTGTTCTCTTGTGATCTTGCAGAGACCTGTTGAAGCTGGGCGAGCGAGGAGGCAAGTAGCTGTGAACACCCAAAGAGAAGAGGATCTGGATCGAGGGACAAACGGAAGATACCGGTTAGTCCATCTATCTCTCTTCATTCTTAATTCATAAAGGAAGAATACTAGAATAGCTATCTCTATTTGTTGCTAAGGCACTGTCACACCTTAGGTGGATAGGATCGTCCTGCATAAGCATTTTTCCCCACAACAAATTGGTGACTCCGCTAGGGACATTTGTCTTAGTCATTTTATTTGTGTCTCTATCATTGTTTGCTTCATAGACTCAACAGCAACAATCAAACTGCTTCTTCTATTCTCAGTTGCAAAGTAAACTGTTGCTGCCTTGATCCTTCACTAGATTTTGTCTATGATCTGAACAATGGACTCACAAATGATTTGATGATCCTTTGTGATAGATCTTAGTACCCCCTCAAAGCATCCCTTTGATTGTACCTTGCTTGTGTTTCTGATTTGGCCTGAAACCATTGATTATTGAGCAATCTGTGACCCAGAACCCAGTGAGAAACGAGAGTTTCTCCTTCAGCGCAACTGTTGTGAAGGCATTCTGCACTTCAACGCAGGTCCCGTGAAGGCTACCTGCGCTGAATGTCAAAACCACAGTGTTGAGGTTGCGCTGAACCAGTTTTGCCTTGTGCAGCTGGGGTTCTCTGCTCTCTGTTGCCCTGTTTTGATCTCTGTTTTTTGCAGCCTGTAACCAGCATAGGTACCAGTCTGATAACTCCTTTTCTCTGCTTAAATTCCGCCTCCTTTTGTACAAAACGACTGTGAGTGTTTTTATGTGTTTGTGGCGTCATTTACAGTTTTCCTTTGCATGAGTGAAATAATCATCCTGTAGCCCTTGATTCAGATCTGTTGACTGTGATCTTAGGAGAGAGTTCATTGGTTGTTTACAGTTGATTATACATTTGATTTTGCTTATTGGTTTGAGTTTGTCTCTTTTAAGTGTCGAAACAAGTGTTCATTTCGAAAGTCGCAAAGTGTTGTAATCTCTTCTACCCTTGTTAATTTCGAAAAAGTAAACTTGTTTGTACTTGTCATTTAAAAGCAAATTCAAAGTTGTACAAAAAGCTTTCTTTGTAGGCATCAATACTAAGAAAGCGGAAAACAAACACCTGCATTGTGCATTTGCATTTTGATAAGTTTGCATGCTTGATTTAGGAAAAAGTGCATTAGAGTGTGCTGATTGCTCTTTGAGAAAAGATGGTGTCTTTCTTTTCCCTTAGTAGCTAGGATTTTCAAAGTTGAAAAGATATAAAGCTTGCTTATCATCTTAGACTACATTTAGGAATTGTACCATACATATCGTGGTGATCCAGAAAGGCAAACTTCTAAAAAGATAAACTTAAAATAAACTGAATGAACCTAACAACGCTTTGCAACATAACGCACAACATAGAGGTATAGGCTAGAGACGTGTTCCGGCGTCGTTAAGCCTGGTGACTGTCAATCTCGTGGAAGGTGGGTGATTCCTCCTGAGGGACGATAGTGCCAGTACGGATTGTGCTCCCACGTACCGTCGCGTATATATTGGGAGACCCCTATAGGAATTTAACCTTTATCCTTAGGAAGCCGTGTCGGCCGCCCTACTGATCGTAATGCACTGAACACAACATTCAGGAAGATCGACCGCCCGTACCTTAAAAAGTATTTTGCGGTTTTGCGAAAAGTTTAGCACACCCTCTGCCTAGAACTCTAGAGCAGTTCCTTTTGGCCTTTTTCAGACTCTATAACAGAAAAAGTCCATCCGAGCATTTGTCACTTCAGGCTCGTTAAAACATCGAAGGAGACTAGAGTCATCTTTAGCTTTTTCTCAACTCTTTAAAAGTGAAAAAGCAAGTTGTGTCTAAAGCGTCGTTAAAAATTTATTTTAAGCGGAACAATCACCCTTTATTCCCGCGTTGATCTTTAGGTTGAAAAGATGGAGCACACCAACCAAGGAATTCCCCTTGGTGGAAATCCTAGTCCCTTCTCCTCTTGGGGAGATGTTGGTGTGCCCCACATGGCCACATTGTCGCTTCGAGGACTGACAATTGGCGTACTAGTCTGGCTCTTTTCAACCAATGTCGTTCAGAACACCACGATTCCTGAACAGTCGAGTCAACAGTTAGACCAGACAAGAGTTGCCCACCAGCCTTCGACTTCTTATAATTCTTCCTCTCCTCCTTCCTCTTCACTTGATGGAACTGGTAGAACAAAAAACCGAGTTCCTAAGGAGAAGAAGGAGAAGAAGAAGAAGAAAGAGAAGAAGAAGAAGGAGCCAAAGGCGACTGGGGGCAAACAAGTGTCGTCTGACAAAAATCCACACACAGCACTCACTAGGCCTAAATCGCCATGTGTCATATGCAAGGGAGACCACTTCCACAGAGATTGTCCCTGTATCCCTCGGATACTAAGGGACTGGTCCCCCCGTTTGCACAATTCGGTAGCGTCGACCTCTGATAGCCATGTTGACTGCTCACCGTCAACTAGTGGGAGTGAAGCCACAGGACAGAGAGGGAAAGCTAAATTTCCCTGCAGACTGTGTGAAGGTGATCATGCCATCCACCATTGTCCCTTCTTAGACGAGGCAAAAAGAGTTTTGGAAGATCGCCCGATTTTACGAGCGCAACTTCCTCCTGGATATCAAAAACTCCTGCCAAGTCCTTCACTAGTTGAGAACCCGGCTGACCCGCCCAAGTGGTCAGCCGAAGCACTTATCATTGAAGATGAACCGTCTGAATCCATACCTGATGAAAGTCTAAAGGTTGAAACGGAAGTTGACCCGGTTTTGCCTTCAGAGGCTCTATCTTCGAATGATACCATCACAGAGGAGAATAAAGACGACACTGTCCAAATTCTCTTCATCAGCACTGACTCTGATGAACAAGGGGGCAATGCCCCCATTCCTTTATCGCAGGAAGGAAGTTCATCAGAGCGTTATCCGGCCATCTATTCGGTCCCACCACCAAGCAACCTAGTTGTCTCGTTCAATTGGAACCAACTAGGCAGACCCTGGTTGCCAGCCAGTATACCATTCAGAATTATTGTTCAAATATACAGAATGGTAATGGCTGGCACTATCATTGATGAAGGGGCATCTGTGAGTATCCTTTCCTCTATTGCTTGGAAAGCGCTTGGTTCGCCTGTTCTTTTGCCTGAAATGAGAAATCTATCAAGCTTTGATAAAGGAACCAGTCGCCCTTTAGGGATCCTCCCCAATGTGCCAATCACATTGAAAGGGAAGACCATTCAAATGAACGTGATGGTCGTTCAAGGACCCTTGGATTATAACCTACTCCTTGGACGAGACTATATATATTGCATGGGAGCTATCGTCTCCTCACTCTTTAGAGTAATGTGTTTTCCGCATGAAGGAAGAGTGGTCAAGCTCGTAGACCAACTTTCATTTCCTGGATCATACATCGCAAATAGTCATGTACCATCCCTAAATGGTCTATTCACGCAAGAAGTGTCTCAACCCACGGTCTGTCCTCCTGATGAGCGCGAGTAATCCGGGAGGATATGACTGGAACCCAGGGGGCATGCGTCCTAGTCTGCTTCGGCAGGAAAACTTTGGGTATAGAGTAGGTTTCCGCGGGAGAATATGACTAGTCCGTACCCCGTCCGTGATTGGAAGAGGGGTTGTTCTAGAATAAGATTCTTTTGTCAAAGTTATGTGAGTTGGCGGGCATCGTCACTCACCTTTGTTTATTTCGGTAGACATCGCCGAAGAAGTGTTTTATTCGTAGCCGCGAACGAGACAATCTTTGGGTAACCTGAAAGAGGTAAGCCTCTCTCGTTAAAACAAATGTTTTGACGGAAAAGAAGTAGAGGTAACTTTGAAATCGTACTTTATACCTGGGGGCATGCAAACCTTTTGGAGTGCAAGCAAGGGGCAACTATTTATTTTTTAAATTTTTAGGACCTCTAACCCTTTAAACTCGTAGGACTAGTCGTTTCTGAACTTGCATAACGAAAGGTGCGGGGCATAGCTTCGTGAGATGAAGCTCCATAAAAAATAGAATCTCAATGAGACACTCTTATCATATGACTAGTATAATCGAGTAGTTTTAACGCGGACTTCATGCTCGTTAAAAAATAAACATAAGCTTCGAGCAGTTTTAGCACAAAGTTCATGCTCGCTACAAAATAAACGCAAGATCCGAGCAGTTTTAACGCGGACTTCATGCTCGTTAAAAAAATAAACATAAGCACTACCTGGTAAATAACCACTGTGAATGTAACTTTATCAGCCATTAAAGCCTTGGTCATGTTTGCACCATCACCTCCACTTTTCATTTGGCCAATCGTTCACCTCCATATGATTGTTTACCCATTTTGAGGAACAGCTGCGAAGAGTGATTTCACCTAGCCATCCTTGTAACACTGCTGTGATTGGAAAATTCCAACCTGTACCTAGAATCAGCTGCTAACCCTGTTTATCAATCGTTCCTCAAAAGACGAGTCTTCTTTAAGCTCTTTTCAACTGACTCGTAAAATATGAAAAGATTGCCAAGTTTTGGCCTTCCAGCTCGTTAAAGTGACGGGAAGTGCTATCCCTCCTCTAGATTTTAATCTTTTTGGACCTGAGGGATTATTGCACAAAACGATCGAGCGCTTGTTTTGTTCAGCTCGTTATACTATCGAAAACTCATCCCTTTTGTATTTTTTTATACTTTTTCGGACTTAAGGGATTAGATGACGAAAAAGGACTTTTGGAGTTAACTTTATGTACCTTTTCAGACTCTCTAAAAATGAAAAGGACTGAGTTATCCTTATCGTTAGACTCGTTAAAATCATTAAATAGCGACAAACTTGTCTTTAGACGAGAACGAGTTTCACTATCGCTAGGCTCGTTAAAACATAGCGATGGGCTTGCCTGAAGGGCAGGTTATAGAACAAGCATATGTTATCCTCCTCAAGCTTGACAAAAATAAAGAGGTACTGGTCAACAATGACTGGGGAAAAGTTGGGAGAAACTAAAGAAAACTTTGATGGTAGCAAGTCGCTCTTGAACATGACACTTTTCCTCCGTACCACAATCGGGTTGGGTTGTTTCATTCACCGGTCACATCACCATGGTCTCGCCATACCATCCATATTTGGGGTAATGCTATCGATCCATCGCATCAGTGTCGCCATATGTTCAAGAGAAGTCGTTCAGAAAGAGTCAACCATGTCCCATCCACTGCCATACATTATCCTTCATCCATTCATGACCGCCACCCTGAATCATATGTCACAGATCGTTTTCACCTCCATCAAAATCATTAGCTCCGTTCCGTGTCACTGATGTGGGATTCATTAAGTCCCTCCTTTGACGGATCGCTTCTTGTCGACATCAGCTCATTATCCAAGAAGTTGATCTAGGAACAACCCCTTCAATACTTTGAAGCTTGCATACCTCAATGGCAAGTTTCTCACTTCCGACGACAAGTATACATCAATGACCTTCGACCAGAAGATTTTGCATGGTGTTTGACGCCAATTCCTTTATTCACACCACGTGAATTGTACTGCAGTACCTTGAGGGTCATTATCATTATCGGTGATTCCTCTCGTGCTTGTTAACGGTTTACCTCATTGACCGGTAATCAAGCGATGTCTTTCCATGTTCGACTTCAGAACAATTCTCACATGGATCGACTTGTACTTAGAGTGAAGATCGAACGAGTTTGAAGACCCCGAATCTAGTTTCATCCATCCGGGCTGCGATATATATTCAGGAAAGATAAAGACATTTGACATGTACATCATTGCAGCAGATGATCATCCTACTCAAAGGATGATAATTTCACCAAAATTATCAGTCTATCATCAGACGATTGTCTATTCTATGTACAAAAAATGAATTTATAAAGTTGAGCATGGGAATGCCCGCCTCAGCTAGATCATGAAAGCAGTATGAAAAATAATGTATTGTATTGTATCTTATTACAAGTCTCCTCCCAGCAATTCGATGAACTTCGGACCCTCCTGGATAAAGCATTTAACCCGATAAACGGCCTCATACTTTAGGGGGCAATTGTTATAGACATTTTTGTGCCTTACAGCATTGAGCATGAAATGTCCATAATCTAAGGGATCCAAAGTCCCTAAACATGTTGTTCCTACCCCTAGAGGAACAAGGCTAACAAACCACAACAATTCACAGAAGTTCTCCACCAGAAACTGCTCAAAAACAAGTCAATTCAGGATCATGTCAATGGCTCCACTGACCATCTGCGCTGAATGTCAAAGGCAACACTGGCTACCTGCGCTGAATGTCAAAGCCAACACTGGCTACCTGCGCTGAGCGAGAGTGGACATGTGGCAGGCTCATTTCTCAAGGTGTCAAAACCCGGGAAGCTTCCAAAATGACACTTGCCTCAGGGAATTCGACTGGTGATGAGTAAGAGGTTCCAAATCTCCAAGTGGAAGCAAGAACCTCCAAGTGGAATCAAGAACTGACAGAGGGAGAAGACACTAGTCAGATCTCAAGCTGACTCATCCTCTCTCCAAAACATCTATATATGGATCTCTCCTCCATGAGATCTAGAGGCTGGAATTTTGTTATTGCAAAGAATTGTTGTTGGTTTGAGACTGGAATCATTAGGTGCTTAATGCTTTGAAGGGAGGTGAAGATAGGAATTCCATTCTGTTGGGAAGGAGATGCTGGATTGGAGCCCTCTGGGTTGTATCTCTTCCTGAACCTTGTTATTCATCAACAAAGCTATCTTGGTTTTCTCCTATATACTGATGTATCTTTGATGTATGATTGCATTAGTGTATTTGATTTATTTCTAATCCTGAATCAGTTATGAATGTGAATATCTATCTTTGTGTTGTGTTCTTCTCTTGTCGCAAGTAGCTGTTCTCTTGTCGCAAGTAGTTGTTCTCTTGTGATCTTGCAGAGACCTGTTGAAGCTGGGCAAGCGAGGAGGCAAGTAGCTGTGAACACCCAAAGAGAAGAGGATCTGGATCGAGGGACAAACGGAAGATACTGGTTAGTCCATCTATCTCTCTTCATTCTTAATTCATAAAGGAAGAATACTAGAATAGTTGTCTCTGTTTGTTGCTAAGGCACTGTCACACCTTAGGTGGATAGGATCGTCCTGCATAGGCATTTTTCCCCACAACACTGTACAAGCTACTCATCTAGAAGCAAGAGGAAAGAATGGAAATCTAGAAGTTGGGGGACCATCCCAACCCACTGTAAGCAAGATCAAGGAGAAAAGAACGCAAAAGTGGAAAGCAAGGAAGGCTAACACTGCACAGAAAGGCAAAGCTTGATGCACTCACCGTAAAAAGGAGGGGCATGATGATGAGCACTGTTGGATTCTGCATCCAAAGCTGAGGCCTAAGAAGTCTGAGGGCAAGAAGAAGAAAGCTGCTGCAGCTATTCAGAACGATTTGGGGTCAGACTCAGGAGATGAAATAGTCATTGCAGCCACAGGAATAAAAGGTAAGAAATCTGAAGCATCTACTAGGAATTCTGTTCAATCTGTTATTGATGAAGAACATGAGAGAAAAAGGCATGAGCTTTTCCATATTCAAGTAGTTTCTAAATATCAAAAGATTGATACTTTGTTTGATAGTGGCTCACAAGTAAATCTGATTTCTGAAGCAATTGTAAAGAAATTGGGATTAGAAACTACACCTCATAAGAATCCATACCCATTAGGATGGTTGAATGATAAAGCACAACTACAAGTGACTAGACAATGCAAACTCAAGTTTTCTTTTGGGTCAGCATTTGTAGATGAGGTAGAGTTAGATATAATTCTTTTGGATATATGTGGAATTGTTTTAGGAAGTCCTTACTTGTATGATAGAAAGGCTATTTTCTATAGAGCTGAGAACAAGTATCTACTTGTTAAAGATGGAATCAAATACTTTGTAAGAGCTCATAAGCTCAAGAATAATTATATTCTCATAAACTTAGGACAGATGAAAAGAATGATAAATTCATGCAAACAGTTCTTACTGATGGTTGTAAAAGAAAAGAAAACTGATAAAACCAATGTATTTAAGGGCTGTAATTCTGATCAGCAAGTTGATATAGAAAATATTGTTTCGGAGTATGATGTCTTGTTTCAAGAACCTCAAGGTTTTCCACCCAAAAAGGGAATAGAACATGATATTATTTTGCAGCAAGATGTTCCTTTGCCTAACACTGGGATGTACAGGTTATATGCCTTAGAGAATGCTGAAATCAAGAAGCAGGGGCAGGAGTTGCTTGAGAAAGGGTTCATCAGGCCTAGCACATCACCATGTGGGTCACCAATCATTTTGCTGAGAAAGAAAGATGGCTCGTGGAGAATGTGCATTGACTACCGAGCACTGAATAAGATAACGATAAAAAATCGTTATCCCCTTCCTCGCATAGATGATCTTTTAGATCAATTGAGGGAAGCTGTTTATTTCACCAAGCTGAATTTGCACAGTGGATACTATCAGGTCAGAGTTGTAGAGAAAGATGCATGGAAGACTGCTTTTAAAACAAAGTAGGGATTGTATGAATGGCTGGTTATGCCTTTTGGCTTGACCAATGCCCCTGCTACTTTCATGAGATTAATGAATGATGTACTCAGACCTTTTCTTGATGATTTTGTTATTGTGTATCTAGATGACATTCTGATTTTTAGTAAAACGTGGGAAGAACATTTAAAGCATGTTAAGCAGACATTAGATGTTTTGAAAAGAGAAAAACATTATGTTAAACTCTCCAAATGTGAATTTGGCAAAACCTCTCTAAATTATTTGGGTCATATAGTAGGGGGAGGTGAATTGAAAATAGATCCCTCTAAAGTGGCAGTCATTGTAAACTGGCCTAAACCCAAGTCTGCTACAGAAGTGAGAAACTTCATAGGAGCAGCACAGTATTGGAGGAAGTTCATTTCAAACTTCTCCTCAATTGCAGCTCCCTTACATGCTTTGACAGGATTGAACAAGGTGTTTCAGTGGGGAGGCAAACAGCAGAAAGCCTTCGACACCTTGAAGGAAAACATTAGTACAACACCTGTACTAGCACTACCAGATCTACAAAGACCATTTGAGATCCAAACTGATGCCGGTGACTATGCCATGGGAGTAGTGTTGACACATCACGGTAAACCCATATGTTATCATTCTGAGACTTTTAATCCTACAGTAGTTAACTATCCTACATATGATAAAGAATTGAATGCATTAGTTCAAAGTGTGAAGAAGTGGAAACATTACTTAATGGGCAAAGAAACAGTAATACATACTGATCATTAGCCACTTCAATACCTACACTCCCAAACTAAGTTGCAACAATCAAGACATTATAGATGGATGTGTTTTCTACAACAGTTTCATTTAGTCATCAGATATAAAAAGGGCATACATAACAAGGTTGCAGACATGTTATCTAGACCTATTATAAATGCATCTACCATACTTAAGCATAATTATGTGCTGCATGAAATCTACATAGAACAATATGCTCAGGATGTGGATTTTAAGGATGTATATGCAACTTTGAGTCAAGGAAAAAGAGTAGAAGAATTGGACTATCATGTAAAGGACCGACTCTTATATCGTTGTGGAAAACTCTGCATTCCACAAAATGAGAGAGCAAAAATAACTAGGGAAGCACACACTTCTCTGATATCAGGTCACTTTGGGGTAAGTAAAATAGTTGCGCAGCTGCAAAGGTTCTGCTATTGGCCAAAAATGAATGAGACAATTTCTAGATATGTAAAGGGGTGTGCTATGTGTGCTAAAAGCAAGCCTAGCAATAGAAAACTAGGCTTTTACACTCCATTGCTAGTTCCTTCTCAACCTTGGGAAAGCATTCCATGGATTTTGTTTGAGGACTGCCCAAATCCAGGAAAGATCATGATTATCTATATGTTGTTGTGGATAGGTTCAACCAAATGTGTATTTTGATACCCTGTAGTAAACAAATTACAGCTGAACAAACTACAAAATTATTCTTTGAACATGTATGGGTTCATTTTGGATTACCCACTTCTATTATATCTGATCGAGACACCCGATTTGTGGGAAAGTTTTGGTCTAGTCTGTGGGAACTAATGGACACCAAATTAAAGAAAATCACAGCTTTTCATCCACAAACAGATGGCCAAACAGAAGTAGTTAACAGGAAAGTGATCCAGTTACTGAGAGGATATTGTAGCAAACACCCTAAGCTTTGGGATGAACACTTGTGTTATGTGCAACATGCTTACAATAGAGCCAAACACTCTTCTACCAGGAGATCTCCTTTTGACACCTACTTTGGTTTCATACCAAGGTCTCCCTTGGATTTTGACTTTGGTAAAGATACCATGGTTGATGGACACAGTGATGTGGACAAAGCAACTAAGTTCATTGAACAGATCCAGGAGATCCATCAGGCAGTACATGAACAACTGGAAAAGAGTCAGGCCAAGTACAAGGCTAGGCATGATAAGCATCGGATGGAGCATAGTTTTCAAGCTGGAGACCAAGTCTGGATGTATATCAACAAGGACAGGATGTAAGGTGAAGGTAAGAAGCTAAAACCTATCAGGTATGGACCCTTCAGGATACTTGAGAAGATTGGTGAAAATGTTTTTCGCCTTGATATGCCAGCTTACATGCTCATCTACTCAGTCATGAACACAGATTGCTTGAGGTTGTTTGAACCTTCAATGATTGAGGACCCTGAAGAGCAGAGTCAATTGCCTTTTGTTGATGACCTACTACCTGAATATCTAATGAATTGCAGGAAGACACAGCGTTGGACAGGAAGGTAAGGATGACACGTAATGAACAGGTGGAATACCTCAGAATTGGACTTAAAGGTTCAAAGCCGAGTAGTGCAAAGTGGATTGAGATTGGACAAGTGAGATAGCAGTTTCCTCACTTAGTTAATGCTTGAAGAAAAACCAACTTTTGGTGGTCCAAAAGCTTTTCAGTTGGGAGGTTGTGATCCAAATCGGATCCATAAATGACTGTCATATAACCATGACTAAAACAGGTCGAACTAATCTCGAATGAAATCCAAAACAGCAATCGAAAACACCCTAAACCAGTGGCCATGGCAGCCGGCATGGAGATGATGAGGACCTCAGTCAAAGCACGCTGACCGAGGCCCATGGAGACTGTGCAGGTGGTCGATGAAGCCCCTGGGAGCTCCGGAATGGGAAAAGGGACTGATTAACGCGCATCGCTGGGAAAACAGGGCTAAAATGGTAGGGTTAAGCACTCGGTCACGTTGGGAGCCAGAGGACCATTGGCGGAGAACCGAAAAGGCGCCATTGTATGACGATGGGACCCACAACCTGGAAACCGACGGTTTTACCTGGGGTGCCCTTGAATGGTAAGAGGTTTTTGAAAAAGCGGAGCGAGCACACTCAGCGATTGACGCATGGCAGCGGAGGTGAGAGGAAAGCCGCCGTGATCGTGTGTTATTGGTCGAGAAAGTCAACCGTGTTCTACGTACGAATGACATTGGATCTAGAGGAGCCCAGATCGGACGGCTGAGATTACGCTCGATAGATAGAGCGGAACTGACAGGGGATTAAACCGAATTCTAAAGAGATTTGGAGTCCGTTGACTGCCACGATGGAGAAAGAACGCATACGCAGTGTAACGGGAGAGGCGAACCGACGAAGTACGCTGGCACCAGTTCGGTGGAGACACATGGCTACTTCCGAGCGTTCATGCTGACGCCAAATAGGGAATTCCAAGCACAAAGGCGACAGGCAAAACGACACAGGTGGGAGAGGAAATGAACAGGCATGGAGGCCGAATGGTTAAAGCCACGAATAGAGACAGTGAACAAAGATTCAGATTCAAAGAGATTTAGAACGAAGAGTCGAAGAGACCAAGAGAGAGAGTGAACAGTGAACCCTGAGAGGAGGACTGAGCACAGAGAGCCGAAAAGCCAAGCAGAGGAGACAGAGGGCCGAGCTAACTACAGGTAGCATCGAGCACCAGAGAACTTGCATAATCAAGCCTTCTCATAGAGGAATCTATCCGGATTGAGCATCACAGTTGGCTCTTTCCTCTATAGACCGAGGGTCACAGAGCTAGTAGGAAGAACAAGAGTCTGTGTACTCCAAGTGGCTTGGGGATTCAATCCAAGAACCACCCTGCCAAGCAAAATCTGCTTCAGGAGAACTCACATTGAGTCCCTGTATTGTAATTTCTCTGCTCAAAGACATAATAAAACAAGGCCACCACTGAAGCTAGACCGGAGACGTAGCCTTGGAGAATAGGGTGAACTCCCTATTAAAAAGTGTTTGTGTCTTTGTGTTACTTATTGTATTTATCTGTTGTCTTTCCATTATTTTCTGTGTATTGGCAATCTGATCGATCCGTTGTTTCAATAACATAGAACACACACACCAACACATGAGTCTGTAATACCTTTTGTTTAATAAATCTTCACTGAGGTCACTCATAGGGTGATTATTAGATCAATTTAACACCCTCCTCCCACATTTACCCAATCTAACTCACCCATCGGGGTAAACATGTGATGAAGAGTTGCTATGATATGATTCAACTCCCCATGTACAGTTAAGGATGTGGAATCAACATAACAAGACCAACCAGATCTTCCTCAGAAGCTTTAGAATCTTCAAGAGCCAACCAACCTCTTCAGGTGTCCAACCCCTTAGAGAACTTTCTCTTTCATTAACCTAGAGACTCATGCGCTCCCATGGAAAGGCATGGATGTGTCTGGGACTCTCTAGTTGCTCCAACAGCAAGGCATCCATGCGGCTGTGTCTTTTTTCACGCGATTCAGTGCCAACAACCATGGATTTTGTGCCACTCTTTTAGGGCAGGGACTCAGGCCACTGCCCAGAACTTCATGAAACTTCCAAAAATGATAAATAACATTGAAACACAGTTACTAATTCACACACTTGAAAAAGTTCTTGATATGACCCCTACTAGCCATGACAAGAGTTTTGTCAAACATATCATAAACATGTAATCTACAGGTCATAACAACAGATTTGAGCATAGGGGTATCATACTTATTTGATATTCATAAGGAATCATTGACGCATCATCACAATAGTTGCATTATCATCTAGTAGGTCATGTATTCATTATTCATTCATTTTATAATCAAAACATGATAAGATCCATCCATCAAGTCTATCATAAAACATACTCATAGCTATCATATAACTAACTGAAATAACAAGGATATAACAACCATAAAACTACATATGAACTGGTACATTTACAAATGAAACACTGAGGAGAAGAATCCCTTGTTCACATATGAAAAATGCAACCAAGTCTGTGAATTCCACGTACCACCCAACCATAAATTGGGGTGAACCAAATCTCTCTTTCATGTAATCACCTCCACACCATATTCCAAGCATGAATGTGGGATCTCATGAAACTATTAAAATGAAACCAAAACAGTGCTTCTAGAGGCCAAACGAACTCAACCCTCAATCAGTGACTCCACCTCCTGGTCATAGATCACTAACTATCACTAGATCGGTCTCTACCGAAGTTGTTCAAGGCTCCAAAGCATTTGTTCCAACCAAGGCTTTTAGGACTAGTAACTCAACCCAAAAATTTTATTGGGCTCCAGAGAATTTGTCCAACTAAGGCTTCCAAGACTAGTAACTTAACCCACCAAGGGCTCCAAAGCATTTTTCCAACCAAGTCTTCTAGGAATAGTAATTCAACCCAAGTTTTTACAAAGCTTCTGGAGCATTTTTCCAACCAAGACTCCAGGAGCTAGTAACTAAACTCACAGCCATAAGGAACTTGAGAACCAACCAGAAAATAAGAGGAAAGAAACCCACAACACCATGGCTATCTAGGAAACAGAAAGTTTTTGAAAAACCATTGTCAATCTAGGCAGTCCTCCATGTCAATTACATACTATAGCCAAGAAACCACATGCATGCCAAAACTAGCAAGGAAATCATACATGCAACTCGGTACCTACAAGCAAAATTCAATATAGTTGTTGATCCCAATGTCCTATTGCACTTTCTTACTCTTCCTTTGCCTTCTTTCTCCAAATACCAAGTATGCCACACTCCTAGAGTGCTCCAATAAAACTCTAAGTGTCCAAGAGGATGAGAGAGAGAGAGTAGAAAATGGGAGCTCCAAAACTAGACTGGCAAAAAGTTGAATTGATAAAAGCCGTGAAATAATCCTCATAATCCTTTTTATTAATGAGGCCTCTATTTTCTTCAATTTTCCATTATTTTCCTTCATTGTCCTCCTCACACGAAAACTGTGACCTTTCACCTCTCGTTTCTCCTATTTTTCATTATTTTCATAAATAAAATGCCAATAATACCTCTTTGCCTTTCCAAAGCCTTTGTCATTTCCTTTTTCAATTTCCCCTTATCCATAATAAATTTATGTGACACCTAGTAGGATATTTTTCCCACCATTCATCTTGGAATACGTGTATGATGAACCTGGTATTATTTACTTTTTACACATAAAATCAACCAAGGGTTGTTACACCGCATCCCCGAGTTTCAATCCTTGCCCACCAACAATGTTCCTCTAGTGGGTGGCTCTCCTGACATGATTGTCAACATTTATATCGGTTTATTGAAGGACTTTGTACTTTTAGGTTGTTTTCCTGATCCGTCATATTAGGTTCCTCTAACGATTTCAATGGTCTCAACTATTTTTATGGCCCTACAAATCCTTGGATCGTCCCAACCGCTTCTACCATTGATTATTTTGGAGACTAGATGCCCCTATCATTTGCCAAGTTAGCTTATTAGGATATCAAGATGGTCTCTAGGTCTCCTTCTTCATTGGTTCAGACCAATGGTACCACCAAATCTCCCATCACACCTCTCTTTATTGACTTCCTTGATCATGTATTGTCATTTGATGAGGTTATCATGGAAGTCATGTCTTTAGACGAGCTTCCATGGGATGAGTTTCATCACCGTACCTCATTATCTCTCCAAACTAAATTAGGAACTCATTCTTTACAGATCATGTCTATTAATCACTCTGAGATTGTACCTTCCCCTTTTATAATTGTTTATGAGATCAAAAGGGAAGGAAACGTTGGGAACTTGTCCAAAATCATGCTTATCAACATCTTAATTAAGAAAGTTGTCATGGAAAACATATAGATTGGACAAAAATGCACTCCCGATGAGATTGATGACTTCGCTTGTCTCTTCAATAGTTCTATGGAGTTTTTTCTTTGTAGTATGAGTAAATGTATAGCATAAACATATGTTGGATCCAATCACATTCAAAAACAACTTAGACCGGCCCACCCTCGAAAATCCACTATCATCATGACAAAGATTAAAAAGTTACTCAATGTTGGTTTCATCTATCTTATTCCCTTAAGGAAATGGATGTCTAACATAGTCCCCATCAATATGAAGTAGGGAACCATCCATATATACATTCATTGCCATGATTTGAATATCTCTTGTCCCAAATATAATTATGTGGCACCTTTCATTGACGAGGTTATTAAAGGCTATGCTCGTTGCCATGCTTTTTCCTTTTTGGATGGCTTCTCTAGCTACCCAAGCCACCAAACCAGAAGCATGAAGAAAAGGTGGACAACCTGAAGCATCCCACCACCAGTGCTATCCAAAATGAAATCGTAAAACCTTTTCACCAAGACATAAGCATGTACGGATGCCTCATTGTTGAGGAAAAGATGGATCACGAGTCACTAGGAAATGAAAAGGTCCACCAAGCTGGAATAAAAAAAAAAACACAACAAGTCTCATCTAGCTCCAAAGGCAAGAAGGTGGCCTGAACAGCTCCTCTGTTTAGTTTATTTTTCTTTGTTTCTCCTTTAGATCTCTACATAGCACCGATTTTAATAGCCACACCTACCAGAATCCTAATAGAAGCTACTCAAGTAAACTCCTTTTGATTTTTTAATGGAATATGGTACTATGTGAAACCTACATTCTCATTAAGGGACCGTATAGTTTCCCCTTGTTAGACAAAAGCACATTTATCTCCTCCCAGTTTGATCTCACCCTTGGGCCTCTCAATGTCTTTATGATTGTGCTTTATGTATCATGTTTTTGTTAATATAGAGTTTCTTACTTTCTTACTATATATATATATATATATATATATATATATATATATATATATATATCTATATATATATATATATATATATATATATATATATATATATATATATATATATATATATATATATATATATATATATATATATATATATATATATATATATATATATATATATATATATATATATATAACTTGTTATCAACTTTTTCTATTTTTTTTAGTATAATTATTTATCTTAATAATATTTATTAAATTATTTCCTTAAACAACCCCAATGTATGAAATTAATTTAACAATAATGGAGATCAGACATTTATAAGAGGGGCTATAAACAATACCAACAATACACTCTTCATATTTATTAATATTAACATTTATACTAAAGCTCCACATGGAAGCCTTGCAATACAAAAGTTCACTTATTGAATTGTAGTGTGGATAATAATAGAAGTCCTATGAAGCATTAATTCTACAATTGCAGTGGTTGGGTGGCCGCAACCTAATCACAAATTCTAAACTGATAATAATGGATACTCTACTATATGGATTGTAGAGACGAAGGTCATCGATTAAAATGTATTGTGGCATGCTAGCGTAATGTGGTCATCACATAACTCTATAAGTGAGCTAGATTTCTTGTAGTAGCTGGGGGACTCGTCTCGGCTGCCAGCTAAATTTTTACGTTAGAAGTATAGAACATATAAAAAAAAGTTTCCATAGGAAAAAAGTGGTAACCTTTTATTAAAAAATGAAAAGTTACACAAAGCATATGCATTGAAGAATTTCCATAAGATTCCCATTGGGATCGAGTGCTTTCGCACACAAAGCAACGTAGTTAGGCTACCGTGCTCTTAGAAAGAATGAAAGAAAAGAAAAAAGAGAGGAGAAAAGGACAAAAAAACTAGTTCCCGGTAGTGAGTAGAGGACTCACACCTCAAGTTTTTCTCACCTTCTTCTTTTCGACCTTGCGCCATTCTCCTTGAGTGGGCTCGATCGAAGCTAGGAATAACTGTGTTTCTACTTTTTGTGGAGTTGTATCCTTGTCTGAGTCTGAAGTATCTGAGGGGTGATGCCGTTTGATCCCTCCCATACTCAGATCCTCGCTTATCTTCTCTGCCTGATTTGAATGGAGCAGTGAAACCTTGTTGGCTGATATGTTTTCCTTTTGGGTCTCCTTTCCTTGGGAAGGCTCAGAATTCTCTGTGGGGGTAACTTCCTCCTCGGCTTCTGATTCGTCGTCCTCTGAGTCGGGAGGGGGAAATTGCCATCCTTTCCTCTGCTTCCCTTTCTGCTTCTTTTTACTTTTTGCTTTCTTGGCTTCTGGGCATGTACTTTGCAAGTGTCCTGTCAGCCTACAGTTCCTGCATCTGAAAGCAGTGTTTTCGTAGTCTAGTCCTTGCAGCCAATTTTGTTGTTTGTATACCAGCCTTATACTTTCCGGTAGTCCTTTACATAGATCTACTTCCACACAAATTCGTGCAAAAGTGTAGATCCTCTCATCAATCCTTTCCAGATCTGTTTTGATATATTTCCCTATGATGTTCCCAATTCCTTCCAAAACTCGTTCACTCCAAAAGTGAAGGGGAAGGTTATATAGGCGGACCTAGACCGGCATTTTGGAGACAATCATTTTGTTTGGATCAAAGTCTGGAAACCATGGGGTCATAAAAAGACCCGATGTTCCCCAAAACCAAGGCCCAGCACTAATGATTGTATCTCTGACTTCCGTGGATGCGAATCTAACAATGAAAAACCCCTTGGAGCATAAATGTATATCACATTCCATGGTCTAATTGGTAAAGATCCAATGAAATAGATACATTGGCTTTGGCCAAAAACTGTTAAATCGGCAGATTAGGGCCTGTGTTTCATATGACTTAACGAAATCTTCAAGTCCTGTACAGTCCAAGTTGAGGGCTGGGGTTTGCCCTAGCTGATCTACTATGTATGGCCTAGGTGTATATCCACCTTGATCTGGAGGGGACCCTGGATCTCTGTTACCCTGTAATATGTTTTTGTAAGAGGAGCCTCCCTTGGGTTGATGCTGAGATGCTGTCTTTTTCCCCTTGTCTCCTCCTGAGGAGCTTGGATGTCCCTGGGGCAGAGCCCCTCCTCTCAGCCTAAGGTTTAAAGCAATGGTTGTTTCTGGGCTAATATCATAACTTTTCAGTGTTCTGCTATCCTGAAGGCACCACCTACCACTGACCAAATGTTGGATCTGAACAGGGTATCCCATCAATGCCCATATTTGTTGTTTCAACTGCATAATGGTGCTTTCTGCATGTACCCACACTAGACTGGTTTTCCCCATAGGGGGTTTAATAAAAATCTGAAAACAAGTTGATGTTACATGTTCCCTGAGTTCTGGCTGTGATCCTGATCCGCCTAACCCGGTGTCGCGCATATGGCCCTTCTACTGTCAATCTGCCTTAAAGATCAGATCCGTGTGCTCTGGCTCTGCTGTGCCAAATGTTGTTCTCCCTATCGATTCAAGAGGCAGAGAACATTTTTTGCTAACCCTGCCTAGATTTACTTCTTCTTTTGAGCAGATCCAGTGCGAAATGCTGGATGATCTTCGACCTCCGCATGCGCCGCCTGCCACAGCCTCGGCCTTTCCTGTGGCTCTCGATTTCCCCTGTTGCTGTATCTTTGCATGGTAAGCAAGACCGGGGCCATTCCTGCGCCCTTTATTGTTGCAGTGGCTTTGGAGGGAGCCGGGGCTCAGCTTCAGGCACCCGATTCTCAGAACCTTAGCACCAGAAACCCTAAACGATGCATTTCGTTCCTATAGAACATATAAATTATTTCGCTGATAAGTTATATTATTTGTAAACTTGTATCAAGGTATCATTGGCTTCTAAACTCTATTATTCAAATTGTATCCAAACAGATTATGAAATCATTGCTAATTACAGGATTTTGAATTGGGCAATCATGCTTGTTTCATTCCTTTCGTGAACTTTATTTTGCAATTGGTGCCAACTTTATCATCTCCAATAACTTTAATGCTTTCAAAATGAGAGGGAATTGTCATAAGAAATAATCTTGCAGAACCTTGAATGGAACCCAAGTGTTTCTAAGAAGAGACCTTCAAATCTAGTTCCATGTTCACAGTTTAAGCCATTTTTTCAATTGAATTCATACCATAAGAAGAGAAAAAACAAACCTAAGATCGTTGGATGACGACGAGAGTTGGAAGGGGTGCAAGTACGTAGATGATGATATAGCCATAAATTCACTCAACCATTTTGGTTTCAATTTACCTTGGTAAAAGTAAAATTTTTATCAGGCCAATGCAAACTTTGACAGGTGTATAGTATTTTCCCAATTTTTATTTTATTCAAAAAAAAAATGCGGAGAAAAGAATTTTATTCGATGAAACTAATAGTTTTGTAGAGGATCAATCCAAGGGATTGTGGATGCAGATTTGATGGGCGACCTTGACCGTGAATAGTGTCGATCCTTTAGAGTTTATTTTAGAATTCATGGGTGAGGATGTTATGAAAAAAATATAAATGAATATATATAATAATATCTGAATCAATTATATTACAGATTAATAAATTTAAATATTAATAAAAATAAGAAAATTCAATTCATAATGTTAAACTATGGTGAAGTTTCAAAGTTTTAAATCTTTTTGGTAAAAATAATAATACGTAGTACCATGTTTGCATGCTTGGGACATGTATAATAACTATTAAATTAGTTGGTTTAAAAAGTATAGTAAAAAACATATTAATATTATAATAAAGAGACTAGTTATGTCTATTTTGGATTGAGTTCCTAGAATTTATATATAATTTTTAATAATTACTAAGTGGATGTTAAGGATTTAGCCTCCATGGAATATCCTAAAACATTCATAATATTATACACAAAACAAAGTTTAATATTTATTTCCAAAGTAGTTATCTCTTTTTCGTCTTTTTAATTAAATTGATTAATTAAAATAATCATATAAACAAGTGCAATAAAAAATGAGTTATTGTTTTTTGAGCTTGTGGGATTGATAAGCCATGGTGTTGGCCCATCGTATTGTAGCAAATACTATTTACATAAAAAAAATCTCCATGATAAGGTGGGGGGAATCTCCATTTATTAATCTCCTTCCATGTTTTTTGAAATGTATATATGTTTAACTGATATATTTATTCTTTTTACATTGGATAATAATAATATATAAAATTTAGTAGTGTTTTGATGATTATTAGGAAATGATGCCTATGGGTGTTTAGTAGCTATGGATGGTAGGGATTTAACTTGCATAGAATATTGTAGAATATTTTTAATATTAGTCACGAATAAAATGTTGATATTTATCTCAAAAGTAGTTATATTCCCCCCCCCCCCCCCCTTTAATTAGATTTATTAATTAAGAAAAATGTCATATGAACATTTATCATATGAGAATGAGTCATGGTTTTTTTGGGCATGTGGTATTAATAAGTGATGTTATTGGCCTACACCATTGTAAGAAATCCTATTTACATGTTAAAAATCTCTTTGATTAAAAATCTTGTTACATGTTTTTCTTTAAACTATATATATTTAACTAATTATTTTTATAATGATAATAATAATAATAATAAATTTAAACCATTTTTTTAAAATAGGAGATGTATCATAAGATAATTGTTTTTATGCCCATATATATTTAATAATGAATTAATTTATATAGCTTCCCTATTAGATATCAACAAACCATCCTACATTACAACAAAATTTACATAAATAGAAAACAAACAATCTCTACACTTAAAAATTGATAAAAATGTGAAATGATATTTTTTTCGTATTTATATAATTGAAAATACATTTTAAATAATAAAAATTGACAATAACGTGGAAAATTTTCATTGGGAGAAATATATATATATATATATATATATATATATATATATATATATATATATATATATATATATATATATATATATATATATATATATATATCTAATAACTAGATTGTTCAAAATTAATAAATATTATATTATTTGTGGTTGTACATTGTGATTTACTAGTTATAATTATAGAGCTTCATGAAACTAAAGCAGACAAACTGCTAAAGGGGAGCTAGATGGAACATCAAAAAGACGAATAGATTGTTAAATAGGACAACCACATTAATAAATATGGTTGATATACATCATAGACATATAGGTAAATATTTCACCAACAAATATAAACTCAAATCCTAAAAAGGTTATGCAACCAAAACCCTAACCCAAACAACTAACAGCTAAACCCTAATCTTTCAAAATATCAAATATTTTTTAGTGGCCTTAGAATTAAAATTAATAGATAAAAATAACCATGAATTTTCTTACTTCTTGAATGGTATTTTATAAGTTTTATTTGTTTTCACCATGTATTCATTGTAATAGAGTAGAGTGTAGTGCCTAAATTGTAATATAGAAATAAGTACTTAGAATTGTATATGTCCTATTATTCTTGTTCACTAATAGTATGATATACATTTGATGAGAGCTTTTATTTATTTATATATATATTTTTAAATAGATGATTGGATATTCTTGAATTGGATATGGCCATTGTGTTTGTTGAATGCTTATTTTATTTGTTAAATATAAACATAGAATTGGTATGAAGTGTTAGCTACCTGTAGCAAATAACCAGACATTGATCAAAACCGATGGGTTAGAAAAAAACCATAAGTTTTCTTACTAAAAAACCATAAGTTTTCTTACTTGTACCTATAGACGTCATACATTCAGCGATGTGTTTGATACACAAAATTCTAAATTGTATTATAGTTATGATCATATTGAAGAGTATCTCAATGTTTTTGTGTTGAAAGTGTTGGATGTTTGTAAAATTCTAAGGGGATCTCCCTGATGTGAAGTCCCCATTAGACCTCACGCCATTTTGTGTAGGAGCCCCATTTGGTCATATGGTCTGGCCACGTTGGAATGGTTTTTCAAGATACGTCTTGGTTATGGTCAAACACAAGAGAACACAACACCTCTTTGGGGCAGCAAGAATGTGAGCCTTGTGATACACCCAATGTAAGGTGTATGTCAGAGACTTCCACAGTTGGTGAGGGAAAGGAGCCACTGATGAGAAAAGTAATAGTGTTATCCTAAAGGGTGAGCTGGGGGTAAAGAGAAAGATTTTTTGAGTACCTGTAGATTAGTCCACATAATAAACAACAATCATTAAAGCATAACAACATTCATTCAATAATAGCCATAGCTAAGCAACGAATTAGTTCATTAACTTAGTATGTAAATAAAGCAACATATACCATAAACATAACCAAAATAGTCCAACTACATCTATGATACATGTATGAAGGAATGTCAGCTCATTGAGCTTCTGATTAAAAGTGTAAGATCCCAAGTACATTGTTACATGAATGAAACATTGTATCCATTAGTGGAACACAAATCCACAAATTAATTCTACATAGAATGATTTATCTCCTATGTATTAGAAGAGAAGCCAAGGAAGGACCTCTAAAATATAATCCTTCCAAAATTCCCTTGCTTGAGTTATGAGGAGCTATTTATAATAAGTATGACCTTTGATCTTCCACATGACACTTTGACTTCTATGAATGTTGATGTTCTAATATGAATTATTACATTCCAATGTGTGGCCATTCATATTCCACATGTGTCGCTTGGACTTCACTACATATAATTTATTACATAAGACAAATTACAAATGAGACGATGGCTATATAAGAAAAAATGAGGATGGGACAAAGAATCATGAAATGGATAAGTCATTTTCTTCTACATGGATGTGAGTTGTAATGTAAGTGTGCCAAGCTCTAAACTCAGTGGAGATGTCTTTGACCTGAGTTGGAAATTACCCAATTTAGTGCATCTTCACCACTAGTGCCTCTAACAATATGTTCTTGGAGTTCGACTGTTAATTATTCAACAACCATGAAAGCTTCATATGACCTTTAACCATTGCAATGGCATACTATAAAATAATGTCTTTGATTACCTCCAAGCCTTCCTGTTTCGTTTCCTTCTTGATCTACACAATGTATTTCTAGATCTCTGGGAAGATGATATCCCTATTGCTAATTGCCTCAAGCGTACCAATTGAAGGCATCCTGTGCTTCTGTGTTAGAGACTCAAACACATTGTGTAGTTGATTCTATGCAACAAAGGTACCAATCAACAGTTCAACAAGGTGCATGAAGTTCTAGTGATGGAGACTCAGCTAAACTCTATCCAATTCTAGGGTTTGTTTGTTCTTTTTAGGAGTTTCACCACTTCATGTGCCTTCTTCTGTATGCCAATAAGAGGAGACACCGCTCGTTGAAGAAATATCATATCATCGTACAATCGTGCCATGGTGTCCACCATTAGCCCCAATTCTTCTAGCATGGTTAATTCTCACTCAGCGGTGCTAAAGCTCTATGATGGCAAACTTTGATTCTTTGCTACAAGATGTTTTGCCTATTGTTTCGTTGAAACAAGTTTTCTTTTCAGTATGGAATTCTCATCCAATAAAGACTCAAAATCATCCTGCACCGTTGTAGTGAATAAAACATTTGTTGCCATAATAGCTCTAGGATTCCTTTTGGTGTTGGAGGTTCTCACCTTCTTTATTGCTACTGACACTAGATTATGAGGATCGTTAAGAAAATATCTCTTTCTCTGTTGCACGATCCTCTTCTTGAGCTGATAAAACATCACATTGCATACATCTATGACTCTACCAGTTGGTGGAGGTGTGATCCCCATCTCCTCAAATGGAAGATGAACACATGTAAGGGGAGGTTCCTCTAGGGTACCTCATTCACCATCCATGGGTTGTATTGTATCTTATTCATCTAATGCTTCTTCTTCCATTTCCTGAGTTACTCACTTGAGGGGGCTTAACCTAGGTTCAGCGTTAGTTATCCAAATAAATCCCTACACTATTGGCCCTTTCGGCATCAGCCTGCGGAGCGCAGACTAAAGTCTCACCCAAAGCAGTATGGGGGGATATCGGAACCAAGTTTTTGCACCCTTGAGATGGTTTTGATGTCAATTTATTCCATCTATACTTGCCTTCATGTAGGTTGGTTAGCCCTCTCTTCCACCCTTTAGTACCTTCGCGAAAGGGTAAAATTGGTTTTCCTGTAACCCTAACCTGCGGCTCAGGGACTTTCACGCTGCTAAGGCAGTGAACTGCGATATCTTCCAAACTATGCTACGTGTCTTACTTATCTTATTAATCGATATTAGTTAGCTTCTCGTAAACAGATGTTCTTACTTGCATTCACTTAACCAACACATTTACATACACTCGCGCATCATATAAGCCTTATAAGTGAAATTCATACCCGACATAACAAGGTGCATAAACAGGACATAAAGACATAAAAATTGTAGAATACTTCTCTTTATTGATAATTCTAGACGATTACAGACTCGACCCACCCTGCGCACTCAGCTGCAGGGGTCTGCACACTCAGCTGTGGACTTCTACCCTAGGCCTCTGTACACTCATCTGCAAAACCTTTACCTATGCTAATACTTAGGCTTCTTTCTCTAAGCTATGACTCTCTTCCTCTTCATTTCTTGCTATCAAACTACTTAGAGCTTAGCTCTATTTATACAATCATATGGTCCGCAAACCATGGGTAGATATTTTACAACCGACATTACATTTCCAAAATAAGGGTGGACAACCCTATGACTCTTTAACACCTACATGCTCTGCGACCACAAAATGCGGATTCTTTACACTTGGATTACAAAATTTGACCAAAATATTGGCTTCTAGCCCCAAAACTACACTTGGGGGTTCCCGCGCCCAACATGCCCCCAACACAAACATCGTGACTCACCCTTGAGTCACTTTGTAGGTGCGGAGATCTTACCACGAAGACCTCCCAGCTCCGTTTGGATAACCGCAATATCAACAACACACTGAGGGGCCGCCTACAGGACTTCTTCCACTCACTGCTCGGTGAGTGCCACTAAACTACTACCCTAAATCTTCTGCTGAGTTGCCTACAGTGTCATGAGCTTTCCTTCAATGGAAGCTGTGATCGTATATGCCTCGTCTATCCATGGCCGTAGGCGCACTTTTAGGACTGCTTCTTTGTGTCCAGCAACATCCACCCATTCCTTAAGCACCTTTGCCTCCTACATCCATGCGAGCCTCTACGTAAGGACAACCGTTTGCACGGTCCATTTAACCTTGTCATATCTTTGTTGTAGCTCGCATGCCTATGTTTCTAGGAGCTCTACATTCGTATCCTCATGTAGGGTGGTCAGGACCTCGAATGACTATTCAAAAAGTCACATGCAGTCTGCTACTGCACTGTCGACTGCTGCAATTGTTGTTGTAACAGTAGTGGTACAATGTTCCCTGACTTCAAGTGGAGTTGAAGGTTGAGCCCTCAACAGCAATTCTGTGATCTACAGGTTCAGCTCTAACTAAATCCTGGCCATCTCTGTCTGGGCATCACGCACCCCTGTAGCCAACTTACGGACACGCGCCTCAGACGGTTCTTTTGCATGAATGTCCAACTCGGGGACCATTCGACAGGTTTCCTCCATAACCTCCATGATTTTGTTATTTTGTTACACTGCCTTGTTGCACTGCAGGTCCATCTGCTTGATATTGATGTGTTTCTCGCTCATCACCTGCAGAGCGTGACTCTCCCGGGCCCTAAGTTTTGCAGTGACTCCATCCTACAAGAGGTGGAGCATCTCTCGAGGGAGCGTAGCCATGTTCAATCCCACCCCTTTCAGACTTCTGACTGTGGTCCTCTCGACCTCATTTTCTATAGTAAGTGCCCCATCTGGTAGCATTATCGCATTGGTCACCTTTGTGCACAACATCACCTTGGCAGCTGAACTGCTGATCGTGAGGCTGGTGGACACTGTGCCAGCCTGTGGAGTGCGAGCTTGCAACTCTTACAGCTCTGTCCAGAGAGCCCCTAATGCCAATTTTTGCTGCTTTTCGAATTGTTGGAGGGCCTTAATGGTGACAACCCTCACCTTTTCTCCAATATTGTGAAAATCCCCCTTAGTGAGGGTGATTGGGTTGAAGGATGTCTTTGACGCCTTGGTTTTCTTTCGTGGCACTGCCTTCTCTTGTGGTCACTGACACTTGAGTTGGGTGGACGTTGTTTGTGGGTTTGCGCTACCTTGTTCTCTTGGATCCTCTCTGTCTACTTTAGTCCTAGGTGAAGGTGACTTCTATCCTTCGTGCTCTTTTCCTCCTGCCTTTTATTGTTTGGCCAATTTCATGATGTCCTGCACTAATTGGGCCTTAGCCTCCGCTTCCTCTTTCTTGCGCTTCTTAGCCAGTTGTGTCATTCAGAGTTTTGTTTCTTCCTTCTTATGTTGTGCGATGGACTTGTCCATTTCCACCGTGGAGCCTATTTCACTGCGCCACTCTGGCGGCCAAGACTTGAGGACTGCAAAGATAACGTCATCAGTCGCGAGATATGGTAAGTTATGCCATGTGTTCACAGGTTCCTTCGGCACCCTGATAAAGATATGGTGGAAATCCGCTTTGAACTCTGCAAATCTATGAAAACTAGCGTATATTGTGGGTGACAACTGTGACTTGTGATTGATCCCCATCCAGATACTCATCTCCATCAATATCCAAAAGATCTTGCTTTCTTTTACACATTGCACGTCCTTGGCTACCCATAGTGAAGCATACTTTGCTACCTCTGGAAGATCCAGTGCGACCGAAGGGAATTGGCTATCTTCTGACAACTCCCATGACACCAACACAATCGACAGCAAGAGCCACGCATAGTGGAACATCTTGCGCTACTCCTGTGCCTCATGACAGTTTGCAAGGAAGTCGCCACATAGATAATTCACCCATTTGAGCTAGACTCCTTTAGTGCATTGGGCTGCTAATGCAATCACAGGCGTGGGCAGCTCATCCACGTGGCACTTTCGCATCACCTTCCCTACTAATATTTTCATTGCTACCTTGACTGCAGGGTTGTTAATGCTGGAGATGGCAAACCCACGCTTCTTCTTTTCCAGCTTGAATTTCTTCTTCATAGCTTCCGCGAGGGCCGACTCACCACCTTTTCCATCTTATATGTTGGCTACATCCTCTTTTGAGTAAGACAACCGTGTGATCCAATGGATCAAGTGGTTTGTGATGGGAATGGGCTCCTCTAGCCACAAACACCCATCATGCACCAAGCAGAGTAGCTGCCTGATGATGAAGACATTCACTGGGGCGCGGTGGTAATGTGGTACCCAGAGTAGGTTGAGTAGCCCAGATTTCTCTACACCCTTGAGCCATGTCCGTGGCTCTAATTTGATTGTTCCAGCAGTCATGTCAATCCATCGGTGCACTAGCTACTAAGTTGCTAAATGCGGAAATTTCTCGTGATTTACAAGGTCCCAATCTTCAAAATTTAGTACAGGAACCCGCCCTAGGTGTGGCCCCTTAAAACCAATGTCATCACGGAGCAATGGAGTTTGCAGGGAGCTCTTGTTCTCGTCTATGTCCTTTGGCACCTTGGCTTTTCCCTTGCGGAGAGGAACATATTCTGGTAACCTAGTAATAGGGTCTGCACCCTAGGTTTCAAATTCCATTTAAATCCTCCTCATTGACTGGGATTTCTTCATATTTTTCCTTGTGTGCCTCTAGATTAATGGCCTTCCCCTTCTCCTGCAAAGTGAGCTTGGTCCTCTGTGGGTTTCTTGGTGAGATGCGCACTGGTAGCATAGTCTGTTTATCCTTCTTTAGTCTCGGTGTCCTGGGTGATTTAGGGACTTCAACTATCGCTTTGGAACTCTCTGAGGAAGCTTCTACTACCTCAATTTCCTGCGCGGCTTCTGCGGGTGTTGACATCAGTCTATTCAGGAGGTCCTGGATCTCCTTGGGTAATCTCTCGGACACTGAACTTGCTCTCAAAGCCTCAAAATTCGCACTGTCTAGACACACCTAATAGCGCAACAACTGAATTTTGAAAATGCCAAGTGTTTTTTGCTAGACAACCACCTCTGATTTATAGGGCTTTTTGAGTTCAAATCCAACCGTTCACCCCACATTCAGTCCATTAATGTTAGATTGGCAGAATATTTTCAAGAATCTAACCCATAAATTTCACCTTAAATGCCTGTCGCCTGTTCCATTTGGCCACAATCTGACCATCAAATCATGAACAATGACTTTAACGGTCACTTTCTGGTGGACCTGTGCACTATTTCCATGAGTAGTGCAGCTGCCTTCGCACTGTCATAGACCCTGTGATACTTCCCTACTTCATGCAGTCCTGAAATTGCGCAGCTCCCCAACCCGGGCAGTGTAGTTTATAGTCTCGCGCCTCCTTTCAGCTGCCTTGAGTGCTAAGACTATACTTCTATCACATATTTAGATGGTTGGGTCACATGTGTATGGATTTAATCGACTTCCATTCACCTTTCTTGGGAAGGGATATCCATTCAACTTAACCCACTAGACCGCGCCACCGTTGGTAATCTCCTTAATAGCATTGGGCCCCAGCTAATGCATTCTGAATTTCCGTAGAAATTTATCAAACTTACTGTCATACAACAACACCAAGTCATTCACCTTAAAGGTGTGCAACTTAATATGTCGATCATGCCACACTTTTTCATGCTGCTTTTGGACCTATTGATGAAATCACGCAAAAAATATATTTTCTTCAAGCTCATCCAACTGTGCGAGCCTCTCTTCTAGGACTCTGCAATCTATCATACCTGTGAGTGTTGCTACGTGCAAACTAGGCATGATGTATTCCATAGGCATTATGACTTCCACAACATAGACAAGCCTAAAAGGGGCTTGTCCCGTCAACTTCTTGCATGTCGTTCGATAAGCCCATAATACTGCAGGTATGCATAGGTCCCAATCACTTTGCTGAGCATTGCAAACCTTGGTCAGCATGTTTTCAAGCACTTTGTTGA
The DNA here is from genome assembly GCA_031772625.1 of Pinus tabuliformis. Classification (NCBI taxonomy): domain Eukaryota; kingdom Viridiplantae; phylum Streptophyta; class Pinopsida; order Pinales; family Pinaceae; genus Pinus; species Pinus tabuliformis. The sequence continues at coordinate 565,697,099 of CM062810.1, forward strand.
ATGCCTCCACTGTCCCATTAGCCTATGGGTGATAAGGTGTGCTCTTTTGGTGATACACCTGAAATTCCTCCATTAGTGTGCCAATCGTCTCATTTAGGAAGTGCATACCAAATTCACTCATAAGATCCTTAGACATAAAAATCACGTCAATACATGCTCAAGTAGGATATTTGTGAATGTCGCGCCAGTGCAATCCTTCACCGCCTGCACTTCTGCCGAATGAGCCAAATACTTCGTCGCATTGATAATGTACCTCGCCCCTATCTTCCCTTGTCGCTGAATGGGTCCTACAAAATCTATTGCCCACTTCTTGAAAGGTTGCAACGTCATTTGTGGATTCAAAGGCATTTCATCCCTCCATGATGGCCTTCTTTTTCTTTGACATAGATCACATGCCTTGCAATATGCTTTTAAATCTTGATGAAGGGTTTTCCACCATAACCTAGTGCGTAAAATCTTTTGCGCAGTTGCTCTCCTTGCATAATGTCCTCCCATGGTGGCCCCATGAGAGTCCGTGAGGATGCTGCATCGTTCAAACCCAGGTACATATCATCGCAATATCTCATCATTCCCCATCTTGTATAGATGCCAATAATGATAGAAAAATCTGCCGCGCGCACCACTAATTCCTTCTTTTGTTCGACAAACTATCATTCTGATGTAGTTCATGTTGTTAGGAAATGTATTATATCCTAGAAATTACCATCCGTGACACACACTACAAATAGTTGAGTGACAGGTAATCCTTCTTCTAAGTTAGTAGGTTCCTCCCCTATTTCGATGTGTGACAGATGATCTAGTCCCACGTTCAATCATCCAGGCTTCACAACAACTTCAAAATCGTAATCTTGGAACAATAAGAGCCAACTGTAGATTTTCGCTGCCCCCAACATAGGCGTATTGACCAGTTACTTCAGTGTGGAGTGATCTATATACATCTTAAAGTGGCCTCCTAGCAAGTAGTGTCGATACTTTTGGAGCGCACACACCATAACTAGCCCCTCTTGTTCAGTGGTAGAATGGTTCTTCTCTGCTTTGGCCAACTACGCGCGAATCATTCTACCCATCGTACTTGTTTGTTAGTCACATCTTAGTATTCACAAATCATGCTCGCATCATCCTCCTACATTCGCGACAATCATCAAATATTCCCTTGTGCATGCCCCACCATCTTGCGGGCATAGCGCGCAATGCCTAGTCCAAGGCCTGGAAACGTTGTTTTTCTGGCACCTCCCTTTCAAATGCATCCAAAAATATATCTACCTCATTTAAACCATCATAAATAGGTAGATTTCTTTCCTCTGACAACACACAGCGCAACGATCGGGTCATCATGTTTCAATTCAGCGTAGTTACTTCGTGTAACCAATTCTGCCAGCGTTCTATTTCTTCGTTGGAGTCCGAAGTGCAGGAACTCTTGCGATCCCATGTAATCTGTCCATCAGCGGTGGTATTCACCTAGTATTGGCCTCATGTTGTTATCTTATAGATGTAGTCCAGATCATCGTCACTCTCATACTTGTGGACTGGTTCCATATAGAGTGATCCTTCAGCAAGATCTAGGGGTATTATTACGCGCATTGATTTCTTCTCAAAGATCATCTTTCGCTTCTTCAAATTGATTACCCTATTCATATTATTAGCCCAATCAATTCCTAGGAGCGCAGAGTAGGGATTTCTAGCATCCACTATCTCTATTACTTCAAAATCTCTCAACATGCTTGCTCCGTCAATATCCACGGTCACCCCCTGCAGCTGCCCCAGGCGTATGATTTTCTATTGATTCACCATCCTTAGCTGAACCAGAGACCATTGCAATGCAAGTCTCCACATTCGCTCCCAAGTCTACTTTGGTAGGGCATTCACATCTAACCCCAGGTCCAAAATGACCTGATCCATTTCATACTCTCCTATTTGTGCAGTTAGTCTCATCTCCCATCCCGTCCTTGTTTTATGCTTGCCAATCTCTCGTACCACGCGTAGCTCACCTGGTGCAGTTCTATCGCATCTATTGATGAGTTCTTATAGCCCATTTATAGCCTTACTGTCATGCCTTAACTTCATACAGGTTTCCAGTAAAGTTGTGAGCATAGAGGGGTCCATCTTCGGCTCAGGCTTATCCTTGCTTCCTAAAGTGGAGGGCTCAGCGAAGCTCTTCTTAGCTTCCATGAAGGCTTCCCAAGAGCACTCCAAATCAAACTCAGCCTCTTTCGTCGGTGCCTTGCAAACCCATGTACTGTCTTCCGGTTCTTTCCCCTTTTCATCTCCCATCGTGGTTCCACTTCGAAGCACTATATTTACGTTCGGATCTTCCTTACACAGCTCAGACCTCATCATATATAGGTTCTAAGTTGGGGAAGGTGGTAGCACTCCTTTTTCACGTATCCTAGCTATCAACATAGGACAATATTTTTTTTCATGATCAAATAATGTGAAATACTTGCACAAAAGATGCATTGGATTAGTGCAATTGTGGGCATAGTGTCCCGGTACTCCGAAATTGTAGCAAATCAACTATCCTGGACCTCTACCAAGTCCTCCTCCACCTCGGCCTCATCCGCGCCCCTGAAATCTTATTCGCGCCATCCCTGCATTCTGGTCAAGGGGATGCATTTAGGCCTAAACCCTATAGGTGGGAGTTCTATCCATCATCAATTCATAGCTCCTGCAAGTACACTCATCATGCCCTACTGGCCTATAAAAGTTGCAGAACAACTGTTGTGATGCTTGCAAATACCTCTATAGCAAGTGACAATTATCCATGGCATGTTTTCCAGCTACTTGATAGATAGCACACCATAAATCAGGCACTGTGGTAGGTCCTGCTTGAGCATCTAGCCTTAAAGGTATTGGTCCTCCTCCTACAAGGTAATTTGCAAAGAATGGGAAATGGTCTTTGTCATGACCCTGACTCTTTCATTTCAAGCAACATACCTCCTTGCGTACCTCTAGCCGAACCGTCGTGTCCTACTTTAGGCTTTGCATCTCAAGGCACAGATTCTTCAACTGCATATGGATTTGTTGGACTCCTAGATTAGGATCCTGGATCAGAGTCTCATGTAGTCTCATGGAAATCTCCAAGGCCTCTGCCTGAGTTGTTATCATTTGCTGTGATAGCGCACTCCTCAAATGTGGTAGTAGCAAAGACACAAACCAATCACGATGTTGTCCGTCTGTCAAGTTCATGTTGGCTTCGTGGATTGTACATTTCAGCCTCTGATCTAGTTCCCAAGGTGTCTCACCTGGCTGCATCACGATTTCTTTGAATCCCACAATCAACTGCGCTTCAGATTTAGGCCTGCTAAATTCCCTATTTAGTGCTTCCTAGATGTCTTCTACTCCAGCATTCAGGTTATCGTTAGAGTACTTAATATACTAGGTTAGCGTGCGATCTTGCAGAGTGCTGACCAATGTCACCTTCTTTATGTGGTCATCTGTAACACCTTGAGCTTCACATACCTCCCTCACAATGAGCTAGAATTGGTCCAGGTCCTCATTTCCCAAGTATTTGAACAAAGGCAACGTCACTGTGGTTGCTATACTGAATTGCGGTGGAGGTGGAGGTGATATGGGCGAAGTTGGAGGTGATGGCGATGAAGTCGGAGGTGGTGTGGGCAGAGGTGGTATTCATGGGAATCCTTGTCTTATTAACTGAATAGCGCTTTGTAGAGAAACCTTCTCTATCACTTCTTTGTCCCTTTGTAGAGGTGAAATCAAGGGGCTATACTCTGGACCCTTATTTCCTACGTTTCTATAAATTTTTCCACTTCGCGTAGCCCTGAACATCAAGGTAGCTGCATAACCCATTTTTTGCACAACAGTATTTTAATCCAAATGTTCAAAGATTTTACGTAGTTACCTCACGGTCCTTTGAAAAAACATCACTCTGCCTTGCTATAGCTAACTGAGGTCTCGACTGCGAATTCAGTAACAAATCCTCCTATGAAGTGATTGAGCCAATGATCGATAGCATGAGTGATCTTATCCTCTAATGCTTCTAACCTTGCACTAGCTCTGGGGTCCAAACAATAGGACCGTCAAGTTTCCACCTTCCTTGGCTATCTGATAGCTTCATGATCCACTCGTAAAACTCAACTGAAAAACATTCCATGGATCTCCATATACAAGTACCTGTCTAGCCACTATTCTTTTGTTAGTCACAAATTTCTATTTTCTTGTGTCATGAACTCGTGGATCCTTTTGTCCAACCAGCCTTCAATTTATTTCTTAGTTGGATTCCAGTGATATGACATCACACATCTCTTATGCAGATTCTGGTCCCAACAACGAACCATTTGTTGGCTTGAGTGGGCCTGACCAAGGTTCAACATTAGTTAGCCAAACAAATCCCTACACTACTAGCCCTTTCGGCATCAGCCCATGGAGTGCGGATTGAAGTCTCATCCGAAGCAGTATGGGGGGATGTTGGAACCAAGTTTCACACCCTTGAGATGGTTTTTATGTCGCTTTATTCTGGCTATACCTACCTTCGTGCAGGTTTCTTAGCCCTATGTTCCACCCTTTAGTACCTTTGCAAAAGGGTACAATTGGTTTTCGCGCAACCCTAACATGCGGCTCAGGGACTTTCACGCTGCTAAGCCAACAAACTGTGATATCTCCAAAACTATGCTACGTGTCTTACTTATCTTATTAATAGATCTTAGTTAGCTTCATGTAAACAAATGTTCTTACTTGTGTTCACTTAACCAACACATTTACATACATTCACGCATCATATAAGCCTTATAAGTGAAATTCATGCCCGACATAACAAGATGCATAAACAGGAAATAAGGACACATAAATTGTAGAATACTTCTCTTTATTGATAATTCCAGATGATTATAGACTCGACCCACCCTACGCACTCAGCTGCAGGGTTTCGTGCACTCAACTATAGACTTCTACCCTAGGCCTCTGCACACTCAGCTGTAGAGCCTTTACCTACGCTAAGACTTAGACTTCTTGCTCTAAGCTATGACTCTCTTCCTCTTCATTTCTTGCTATCAAACTACTTAGAGCTTAGCTCTATTTATACAATCCCGTGGTCTGTGGATCATGGGTAGATCTTTTACAGCCAACATTACATTTCCAAAATAAGGGTGGACAACCCTATGAATCTGTAACACCTATGCACTCTGCGACCACAAAATTCAGAGTCTTTACACTTGGATTACAAAATTTGACCAAAATATGGGCTTTTGGCCCCAAAACTGCCCTTGTGGGATACTACACCCAACATGCGTCGACTGCTCTTCTTTCAATATTTGTGTTGCTTCCTCCTCCTACGATTTCCTGTGCTTCCCTTCTTCTATCCTTCTACTCTCTTATTCTTCTACTTGTTACTTCTAGAGAAACGCATCCTACTTCATCATCTCCCCTTATTCTTCTACTTCTTTCCTCTCCTATTATTCTTGCATAGCTCTTGAATTTAAAACATCAGCTTTCCATTTCTTGCTTCTCTCGCACATTGAGGAATACCTAATCCTTTCCTTGAGAGATACTTTCTTTTATTTAGGTGTTATCTCCTCCTCCTCCTGCACATGCAAGTATTGAGTTGGTGGATCATGGGGTGAAATAGATTCTATTGTTGAATCTGTTTGCGTGTTGGAATTTTACCAATTATTTATCTTCTCACCTTCAGTTATGAACACGAATGAGTACCCCGTATTCTGACCGATCCTTTGGCAATGTTTCCTGACAATTTTCCTGGGATCACATCCATGGAACTATTTAATGGTGAAGTGTAGATTATCCAGCTCCTTTATCTTTGTCATTTTTCCCTTGTGGATATTTAACTCATATAGTCTTATCCTCAACAAAAAGATAGGCCAAGGGGCTTTCTTCCTCCTGTGAAGCATTCCTCACAATCCCTTGTCTAGCTAATTTGCAACTTCATATCACGTCATAAGATGAGGGGATATCACATAATTTAACCACCTCATGTATGTACCCTTGGGAGTTGCAAACCACTATGTGATATCTCGAAGTGACTCCAAGGAGGATTGATCTCAAATATCATGTGAAAGATAAATTCAAAGAAGTGTTTAGAAAATTTGTCATATACGCCTCTAAAGCTTGATTTTGATAACACTATACAATGGAAGTAAACAAGGAACTTTCCCTCAGGGGTCTAGTTCCAGTTCATTCCTCAAAAGGCATATTGTGCACATATTTAGTCTAAGAGAAACGAAAAAATGTAGAACTATGGTGCTTGGTTCGCCCATAAATATGCTTTATCCTACCCCACCTGATGCTACAACTCATATGATAATATATCTTCCCAATTCAAATATATGCCATGTGTCACCACGATATTGAGTGTGTATATCCAATTCTCTTCAAACACCTCAACATTCTTATGCACATACAACTGAAAATACATGGCTATCAACTATTGATATACATCTTTGAGAATATTTGTGAGATAGACTTTGGATGGGCGACGACGAAACTTGGTAGGCTCTCAATGCCATTATTTTATCACGTCACCTGTGTCAAGGGTAACCCATCTCATGTAAAATTTATTGTTTTCATATTCATTGGGCTTGGGCATCTTATAATATGTCTTCATTCCTTCATTGTAATAGGTGGCAAGTTGTATGCCACTCTCACTAAGAAGCACAAGGTGAGAGTCATCCATAAGTATAATTATCCATTCAATTACCTCTTCATATGGCATGACCGAGAACCTACATGTGATCTTGTGCATCCTAGTCTCCTTAATATTTATGTATGCATGCACATCTTCCAAGTCCTTGGGAAAACTTTCCTCCATGAATGTGTTGTATATTTTTTTCCATGTGACCTCTCTATATTCATCAATAAAGCACTACATGTTTGAATATATGGGGACACTTGGATTTGTAACTTCTACAAGATCATCAGCTCTTATTTTAGAAAGTTATTTAGAGACCACTTTATGAGCTGGCATTGATCCAGTAGATGACGACAGGGTGACAATACTTGTAGCACGAACACCTATTTGGGGAAACACACTCATAGTGATATATTAGCTTAAAACAACCTACTTATGCAACAATAATTTTAAATCACATATAACAATCCATTACAGATGATAGAACATGAAAATCTATGAAAAACATTGAAAAATAACTTGCATGCATGAGACAATGAGCATGTAATCTAGGAGGGTGCACTTTCGAAGCATGAAGAGATGAGCAAGGTCATTTAGGGCTTTCCAATGCACTAATGCATTCACGAAAGTGAAATAAATTATCTAGGGTGCATTGGCACACTTTGAAGGGTCAAGGAGGTGAGTTTTTGGTCCTTTTAGTCTTCCTTATGCACTGATGTGCTCAAATAGATAGGGAGGGAACATTGTCACACTCTGAGGGGATGAAGGAAGAGGTTGACAAGGATTCATGCCTTGACAATTCACCTATGTGCTCAAGGTAGATGAGGGTGAAATATCGCATGCCAAAGGGTTGAAGGAAGATTATTTGTGTCTTTTTGATGCGTGCATTGTCTCAAGGGATGACACAATTCAATTATTTGTAGTGAATAAGTGCACTCTACTTGTTTGAAGCTCATAATTAATTCTGAATAGTAGAATTTGATGATAAGATGAGGAAAAGAAATATCTGCAAGGCTTTATATTTTTTATCCCATGCGTGGTTGAATAGGAAAGGTTGAACAAGATGAAGAGTTTGTGCATGCAACAACATATTAACGCTTGCAACATGAAGATTTAGCATAAATACCAATAAACAAACTGAAAAATGAAGGATCAACAGCAAGAAGAACAAGAACGACGGTGAAATCTTGAAATGTAATTGAAAGGTTTGAAATGCAATACTTATACACTAGTACAAAATGACTAATTAGTTACTAAAAAATAACTAAATTTGCATATAAATGACCATTTTTTAGTCGGTGACCAATAGAAGTTAATTTACAGTATCTTATAACATGACCAACTTTTAGTCATTTTTAGCTTAGTCATTAATTTGTTTCCTCAATTTTACCATCTAGTAGTATATTTAGTCATTAATTTTTCATTGGTTTAGTCATTAATTGTTGCAATTAATGACCAAAGAAATATGACCAAAATGTTGGTCGTGTTATAGGATACTGTAAATTAACTACTAATAGTGATATATATGCAAATTTTAGTCATCATTTGAAACCAATTAACGACCAAAGAAATATGACTAAATTTTAGTCGTGTTATAAGATACTGTAAATTAGCTACTAATAGTCATATATATGCAAAATTTATCCATCATTTTAATCCAAAATTTATCATTTGCAGGAGTCATTTATCTTTTTTTCGTATTTTCATATTCATTACATACATGACTAATTTAATACTTTATATTCATTTTATTTAATTTCATTCATAGTCATTATAAACGACTAATTTAGTCATATATTCATTTTATTCGTGTTCTTCATTAATTAATATAAACTACTAATATAGTAGTTTTAGACTCATTTTATGTGTTCATTATTAATCAACATAAATTAATTAGTATGATTTTGCGACTAAATTTTAAAAAAAATCCATACAATGTGCATGTTTATCTACTATGATAATTCAAAGTTACATATGTTAATTACAAGACTAAATAATATCAAGTGCAAATAAAAATAATTTCAACCATATAAATTTTATTATAGAAAATATCAAGTATTACAATATGAGTTTCCAACTTAATATTGGTTGGACTACAATTTACACATGAAATATTGTTTCATCATTTCAAAACATTATCACTGTGTTGCCAAAGCATTGCAAGTGAATTCACAAACTCTGAAGGCTTGAACATCTGTCTCTATGAGTGTGTCTTATGCAAGATATTGGCTCTAAGGGTATCACTAGACATATTCTATTCTCTCTCATTTTGCATTTGTCGCACCAGTGTTATTATTCTCCTCTTTCTTCAATTGTTGCTTATTACCATCAATATTGAGTTCCTCTCCTGAAAATGAGAGAATATACAATGCAGAGTATGATGTTGGCATTATGATACATATGTTGTACTTGATGGCAACCCACTCATCTCAGATAATAAATTATAATGTAGAGAAAAGTTCACGCACTTTTATGCAGAGAAAAGTTTATTTCATGTAGAGAAAAAGTTCACGCACTTTCATGCAAGGAAAAGCGCGTATATGTTGGAGAACTTACCTTTGGTCCATGGTAGTTAGTCCTTGGTATTTGAACCTATGGTTTTGGACCATGGTACTTCGTCAAAAGTGTTGATCTCACGTACTTTCATGGTTGGTTCATGGTATTAGTCCAACAGTTTTTTTGATCCTATGGTTTTGGCCCGTGGTATTTTGAAAGGCCTAAGCCTATATAAAGCAAAGGAGATCACTTGGCTAATTCATTCTTGCAAATCGAATATCTTAAGATCTGAAATATTGGGTTATTGTTTTAAAATTTTGATCTATGAAAGGGGAGTTGAAAGCGAATCTGTGAAGGGTGATCTCTCGAGCGCTGCAGCTACGGAAGTGCGGAGGCGCCACAGAAGGCGCAGTGCGGAGGCGCCACAGAAGGCGCAATGCGGAGACGCCACATAAGCGCCACAGAAGGTGCAACGCGGAGACGCCACAGAAGGCGCAGTGCGGAGACGCCATAGAGGTGCCACAGAAGGCGCAGTGCGGAGGCGCCACAGAGGCGCCACAGAAGGCGCAGTGCGGAGACGCCACAGAGGTGCCACAGAAGGTGCAGTGCGGAGGCGCCACAAAAGGCGTAGTGCAGAGGCGCCACAGAAGGCACAGTGCGGAGATGCCACAGAGGCGCCACAGAAGGCGCAGTGCAGAGGCGCCACAGAAGGCGCAGTGCGGAGGCGCCACAGAAGGTGCAGTGCGGAGGCACCACAGAAGGCGCAGGTGCGGTGGTCGCGACGCCACAGAAGGCGCAGGTGCGGAGGTAGTACAGATATCCGCAGATCTATACCAGTGAAGTTGCGATCCCTGCTTAAAATTTGTTTTAACTGCCTTTGACTATTCTGCAGGGTTTTGGGTGCATAACTGATGTTTGGTTACTGGTATTGAGTTCAGATAACAGCATGATTAATGACTTATCTTTATGTACTAGATCTGGTTGATAACTCTCATAATATCATTGTATATGTATGGATCTGGTGATTGGGTGATTCAGAAGGTTGTTTGATTATGAGCTTCAATGTTGTTGTTGGGTCCAGTATGAAAATTGGATGAAAAGTGGCCTTTCAGATTATGTGTTGTGCTTCAGTGTATCCAGTCTGAAAATTGATGAAACGTGGTACCTGGAGGAGAGAAGATTGTAGGCCAGCGCCTATGTACTAGTATCTAAGCTAGTACAAAAGCTAAGGGAGATCTTTGGAGCATTGTAGCAGGTAGCAGCCTGCGTACTAGTAAATGGATCGGCTAGTACAAGAGCAAAGGGGGTTGTAGCTCCCGTACTGGTATAAGACTGCACCAGTACAAATATTGTAAAAGGATTTTCTTATTAAGAAGAAGATTGAGATGACTTGCAGCAGGTGGTTTTTCTCCCGCATTGGGTTTCCACCTTATATCATGGTGTTCATGTGTGTTCCTTATGTGTGATGATCTATTCTCTATTACGGCATATGTTATCTGATAATATGGTTGATAATATTCTAATGCACTCATTGAAGATCAATTAACTTAATCATAAGAAGTTGTGGAAGTAGCATATATGAATTTGATTATGGAAATGAAATTTTTTTATTAATGTGATAATACTGATTCACCCCCCCCTCTTAGTATTATTTCCAACATATGAGACATGAAAGATGATGAATACTTGAATATAAAATAAAGTAGACTATAAAATATTTATACGACATATACCTCAAGTTCGATAGTGGCCACTATGCGGCTAGATGACCTATATAAACAAAGCAAACAAAATGTCACCATAGAAAATAACACCTTAGGGATTTAATATTCAACCTTCAACAAAACCGTAGGCACAATCATATCTACTAAGTTACATGTTAAAAATATCAGGCAATAGATAACTTGTGAAAACAAATGGAAAATAATAAAGATGAGTGTAAAAAATATCCTTATTTCTTGCTCTAAAAATGTCATGTTCCTTAAATTTAGATATTATTTTTCCCACAGTAAAAGTTCCTTGCGATTATGACCTATGTTTTTAAGATCATGAGATTGATGCAACATCATATTAGATTGTGGAGACAAAATGATTCAACTTTCCAAGATGAGCTCCTCACTTGGTTGAATGAAGGTGCTAGCTGTGAGTAGTGTCAAAACCTTAGGGAAGTATAACACTAAGGCCTAAGAAAATATATCACCACTTATCCATTGAAAGAAAAAAATTCAATCCCACAATGGCCTCTGGGAGTACATTTCGCTGGATGGATATCACACTCTAAGAGATGATTTTCTAATACAATGAGAAGTGTACATATATTGCCATAGTGCCCCTCCCAGTTAGACCCTATACTATTGCCCTATAATATTAATCATATTATACTATTTAATTATAAATTATGACTATCATATAATTATTAGTTTGAATAATTACTCTGAAATTGCATTTTTACTATTTCTATATACATGAAAATATTCGGGGAAAAAAGGTACGTATTGTAACTAGTTAATTTTGAGTGAATCTAAATACACAAGAAATTATGGTGCCTTGGTGTTTCTCTAGCGGTTATCGGCTCATTGTACCAATTTATCCCATGCCCTCTACTGCTTTTGGTGAATTCCTATTTGATGATGTCCAATGACAATGCAATGGACATTTATCCTCGATGTTTTCCTGAGTCAAAGGGAAGCTCCAAAAGTAACAGCCAAAAAGTAGCCTCAAATATACTATTGAGGGCCAAAATGCAGTAACTATATGACAAGCCAAGAAACATTGCACGTTAATCATCTTCCCTTTAATATTAATTAATAATTTCTTTGCATGATCATGTAATACTAAAGTGTCAAGTAGGGACATTTAAAGTTAGTCATCCGTCAATATCACCTTTCATATTTCTTAGTAGTTAATACTTCCTATTACACACACAATAGATCACCAACTTCAAGGATAGAAATATAAACAAAACAAAAACCAAAATTAAAAGAAATGCTAGGAAGTCAAATGCGACTAATCTTGAGTCAAGAAAATACCAATCCCTTCACATTAGAAAGGCATTCTTAGGAACTAAAACAAAAATCCTTCAATTGCATCATTTTCTCCTTTTCTTTAATTTCTTTAATTGAGAACATTAAACAGAAAAGAAATCGTTCAATATGATTTTAACTTGCAGAATATATTGAAGAATTTGAAGCTTTCTCATCCCTTTCTCCTAATAAAATTGTAATCTGTCGGTTCCAATCGAGTAATTAATTTCCCTCCAAGATAGTTAAGAGATCACTTTGGAGATGGACTTCTAGAGGCATTGGGATAATAGAAATGGAACTAACTACGAGAAAAATGAAGCACTCTAGTGGGTGCTCAAAAATATGTGAACGCAGTTAAAAATGATTTTATACTCCCTCCACACATTTTAAAATACAAACCATTCAGTTGCATCTCATTTATTTTCCACCTTTCTGTAATATGTAATTCTTTGAGCAAGAGTGGAGCATTCATAAATATTATCATGAAAGAGGACTCTTCATAATCCTAATAATTTGGGATCTAACAAATAAAATATTTAATGTAGTGAATAAAACTTACATGGTAGATTTTAGTGATTAAAATGAAAACTTTATTCTTAATCTCATTAGAACAAAAATAAACTCAACCCTAACTAGTTGGGATTTAACAAGTTAATAATTTCATGTAGTAAAATAAACTTACATGGTAGATCCCAATTATTTGCAATGAAAACTTTATTCTTCATCTTATTACAACATAGATAAATTCAAGAGTACATAAATATTTCCTTATCTGAGACAAACTTTGAACACATTCTGAGATTTCATAGAAATATAATGATACAATTTACCTGTAGGACATGAGAAAGCTATCTATATCTAGCACCCATCACTGAACAATAGTGTTATTGAGACACCATCTCATGGAATTAGAATCATGTAGATAGATAGTGTTATAGAGATACCTTGTAACACCTATTAAACACTACCTTCAAGCTTCAAATTCATCAATGGATTTACTTTAGTAGAAAATTCTAGTGGGATTTCATTAAATACAACCCAATAGAAGCCATTTATGATAGTTGTCATTTCCTTCTCTGGATATATACCCCTCTGGAAATAGAATAACTGATATTCCACAATTCTTGAGGTACTTGCTTCATGTTCAACATGGGCTATTGGGTTCTTCACGTGGAAAAGGTTGCAAATATTAGATGTATAATGGAAACAAGCATGCAATTCAAGGTTGTTCCTAAAGTCTCTTGAGTGAATTAAAAAACACCATCTACTTAAAACATGATATATGGTAGTAACAAGAACCTACCCAATATCTCACTTAATAATTCAAAATGTTCCAAGTAGGAGATGCCTTAAATAATATCAACTATTTAATTGCATAATCGCACTAAAATACACAAATCTTTAAAATGCTGAAAAGTGTGAAAAAAGTGGAGTTGGAATATTATAGTTATGTCACAGTAGATATAGCTATGTAAAATGTAAATTATATATGAAACACATAAATGTAACTTCTATACGTACATGAAATGTAACTTCTCTATAAAAAAATGGAGTTCAATATTATAGTTACATCAAGCTAGATATAGCTACTGAAATATAACTTCTATATAACATTCTAAATATCCTTTTTCAGTCATTTAAGAGACTAACAATATATATATATATATATATATATTTGGTTAATAACTTTTCTTTTTCTAAGTAAAACTGATCTATTAATAAAGAAATAATATACAAAGAGGCTCTGACCTCAGTGGTACTGGGTCAGTTGTATGACCATTTTGAACATCAAGCCTGGATATCGCGACTACCCCTGTTGGGGAAACCAGTCCGAGAACGAGATTAGGAAAGTTCATTTTACCCTTGTAGGGGCTACAGTTCCAAAATTCAAAAATTGTTACCAAAAGACTATAAATTTCACAATTTAGCTCAAAATTCTCCACAAAAACTAGCTCATGAGAACCAATGGTTGTAACCCGAGCTGGAAACAAAATTCAAAAATTGATCTGACATGAAAAAAAATTCAAAATTGAGCTAGAAACGTAAAAAGGCAGAACTCGACTCAGGACCTGACACGTGACCTAGCATGCAGTTGCAAAGTGGCTTTTCTTGCCTCTTCCTCCACGATCAAACACCAGCCATATTCTTCTGAATCAGTGTTCTCTGCATGCCCACCACCTGCAGTGCCCTCCATTTGAATTCATTTGTCCTTGCGAGTGGCTTCGCCTCCTAGAGTCTTTTGTTGGTTGTTGAATGGGTTGTCAATGTCTCTCGGCAAGCGTTGGAGCTCAGTTCCCCTTGAAAGATGTTGGGTTGAGGAGAATCCTAGTTAATCTCCAGGTTGAGCTTTGGTTTAGGACAAGAGGCAGAGACCTCTCTAAAATCCACTCTGATGGTAGCAATTATGAGTGGCTTGTCCATAGAGTAGCAAAACTGGAATTGCGCTTGCTGGGAGGATGAAGTGGTAGCGGAGTGCTGGGCGTATCCCCCTAAACGTTAAACCTCGTTGATGCTCAATCTGCCACGACCACTGTGGGTGTTCAGGTATCTGCCGAGGAAGTGGGAATTGGAGGGGCTAGGGGGAGTGGAGGCAGATGGGGAAGTGGAGATAGAAGGGGGTAGGGACAAAGGGTGAGTGGCGCCGCCCCGACTACCACCTCGCCTGCTCCTCATTCTATGTCGATGGCACATGCTTCTGTGTCTAGAAAGCTGCAGCGAGCGGTGAATTGTAGGGTCAAGAGGCGGGTCAAGAGCGATAGAGGGGATGTTGTGGGGAGTAGGGGAATTCAAATCCGGACCAAAGGAATGGGCTAAGACCTCAAAACACAGGTGGCAGAGAAAGGACTGAGAAAAATGGTTACCATTTCCCAGGTCGATGCAGCAGAGGAGTCTGCAACATCTTCCCGTGGCAGTGTGAAGGCTCAGCTCTGCTGCAGAGGGATGGCAAGAGCAATTGAGAGGCTGAATAGGGGAATGCGGGGGACTTTGATCCATATTTCTGAATTTGCATAGAATTTCTCAAGTTTCCAAATTGATTAATGGCACCGGCCAAAGAGCCAGTACTTTCCATAATTCCCCACAGGTGAAGGCACATGTTGCCATACGGATTAGCCACCTGCTTGTCCGATGGCCCATGCTCATCAATGACTTATCTAACACCCGCATCTAGGGATCTTTGGTTAATAACTTAATACTCAACCAAAAATAGCATTGAATTGTTTCTTCACCAACCAAGGGAAAATTTTAAATGAGTGTGAAAATGCTTACTCATTCCCCTGCCATATTTCTAATATTTTATTTGTGTGTGGATTTAAGCTAGTGTAATGTAACTTCTACATATTTGACAATTTAAATGTAAAAAATTACCCAGATTGAAGTTATACAATTAACATATGCACAATAAGATACAATATGCATGAGTTATAAGTAATATGGTGTTTACATGTTATATCAAGACAAAAAATTTCTCATCTCATTAACTCTTATCTTATAGTTGGTGATGGATATAGCCTTTAAAATTATGAGCCATCCTTGCCATATCTTATATTTAATGATGGATATAGCTTTTAAAATCATCAACCTTATTTGTTATTTTATGTACAATCAATTTAAATGGAAGTGCTCATAATTTTATTTAATATTATTTTGTACAACTGGAAATAAAATGATTTGGGATTGATGTTTCTAGTGATTTTAAAACTTGTTTTAATTACCTAAATTTATCCTATTTAAAATAAACAGGGGTGGTGTTTCTAGTGATTTTCAAACTTGTTTTAATTACCTAAATTTAGCCTATTTAAAATAAATAGTTTCACTGACCATCTCATCTTCAAGTAAGTAACTTTTCTTGAGGGCATATTCATGACATCCACCATCTCCGAAAATTATGAAATATTAGTAGTATCTTGCACTAAATAGACAATGTTGGCATACATTCTTTTATTGTGTTTTTTACTTTGTGTCACAAATGTATTGATATTTTATGATTCTTGGTTTTGATTTCCATGCTAAGGATGGATTCAACATGCCTGCTATGATTTTTAGTTGTGCACACATCATATTTTTGACTTTTAATTGTATAAAAAAAAAGAGTATGCACAATGACATGTAGTGACATGTGAGTGTCTATTTTACTCAATGATATTCTTGATTTTTTAACCCATTCCAATCCTACCACAATGAAATTAAGAGTGGTAAAGACACAAGAATGACTATCAATAAATGAAATTAGAGACTTTAGAATGAAACTAAAATTGTACGTGAATGTAACAATAAGTATTTGTAGCTTCCTGGTCACCGATGAGCATCAAATCACACTTTGAAAAAGTCCTTGCATTATGAGAATTTGGTTGCACTTGCACTAATCATCTCTAGTAGTTCCTTGCCTTGCATATAGATATAATTTTAGAAATAATCCTACTCCTAAAATTATTCCCTATATGGATCATCTTTGTCCCCCACTATTAATAGTTATTTCTTAAGTCAACATAATAGGACTCTCCAATTGCATCATCGCTTTTCAAAACAATGCTTGATTATTTCCAGGTGATTGTCGAACTAGTCTCTAATGAGGTCCATGAAATCCTTGATTTGTCTCCATCGCACAAACCTCTCTTCGTAATAAAATTATAAATCCTACGTCTGAATTTCTCGTCTTTGAAATACCAATTATTTACAGTGGAATAATATATTTTTTCTCCCTGGGTGCAATAGAGATCCACTAATGTGGCATGGACATGATTGGTGTCATAAAATGGTGCAATGCATCCTTCAATATATGTCACAGAACTCCCCTCATCTACAACAATAAGAGTCCTCTCAAATTACCTGGTCTCCACCTCATTCATCCTAAAATAAGTGGATATTTCCATGTGTGACAAAGTGTGCTTGGGGATTTAATAGAAGGAGCTATCACTAAAAAAAAAATACAATACAACATAATAGTTATTAGCATGAGGAACAACCCTTCCAAGCTACTTCCTAAGTAGATCAAGATACTCCTAAATTACCTCTTATAATGAACAAAAGATAACCCCAATTGCGTATAGATTCTACCTATGCATGATAAATGAAAGCATTGTAAAAAACAACATCTACAACAATGTTGGTCAATATCTTCTTCTAGTGAAGGGCATGCCTAGCTTTTGAAAAGTATCAAGTAGGTTAGGGCCTACCTCATCCAAACTCCTCTTCTTCTTCAACTCTCTTTGTTTAGGTTCAAAATAATAGCAAAGATCTTGAAAATTGATGGGTGGGTAAAATTTATTAGACCATTTTGATTCTTCCATTTTTAATCATTATCTGTAAGCATCGAGTCTAAATTGAAAGATCCATTCAGGTTCCTTCTTTTTAGTTGAAATTAACCTAATATTTGGAGAGATGTAAGGTTTAATGGACCTAAGTATATTGTACTTAAAATATAGTAACATGGTTTAAAACTATATGCATTGAGATCAGAATCTAAGGATGAAACAGAAAATATTTTATGTTCGTGATTACAAGAAATTTTAATTTGATGTAAAAAAGTTTGAGGAAGGTCTAGTATTTTCATCCTACCAGAAAATTTGCTCAGATCACTTGAGCCCTTTGAATTTGGGTATGGTAGAGTCCATTACAAAAAAAATCAACCACTAAAAAAAAGGTGAAAGGAAAAAATAAAATTGCATGCATTCTGACCCTAGAAAAGTTAGGGTGGAGCGAACTTATCTAAACAATAAGGACATGAAAAATTCTTACTTGTCCATTGTCTTTTGATGAATTGTTGACCGCAATCAAGATCTTCATTATCATAATCATTAAACCCTTTGTACAATAAGGACATGCAAAATTCTTACTCGTGTATTGTCTTTTGATGAATTGTAGGTCGCAATCAAGATCGGCATTATCATAATCATTAAACCCTCAACTGTAGATGAAATTTATGCTTTGATCATATAAGCCCTCCAAATTGTTTACCCATAAGAACATAAGTCATCTTTAGTAAAAAGGAAGAACTCTCCAGAGTCCAAATTCATACCCATGTACAAATGACCAAAATCTCCATGCCCAATGACCTTTTCCTTCCTCCATCTAATCGTTGATACTCTCCTAAGGTGTTTCCCATGAAAACTCGATATGGGGTTTTAATCCCATGAAATCCATAGATCAGGTTGATGGAATTCCTTCTTCTAGCATTTCCACACTGATATCAACAAGGGGGAGAAAAATGTAGTGCTACAATGTGATGTTGTAATCTTTGAATATTTTATTTGAACCTATCGCTAAACTGGAAATGAAAAACAAAAGAAATATTTTTAATGGAAAAAATAAAGAAATATTTTTAGTATAAAATAAAATATATAAATTTCAATTGGGTTAAACTGGAAATGAAAAAGAAAATAAATAGTTATAATGGAAAAACTAAAGAAATATTTTTAATATAAAATAAAATATATAAATTGGAATGGGGTTAAATGATTTATTTTTAATAAGAATTTGTTTTAGATAGATGAGGAATGACCTCTTATAGAGTTTTGTGAACCCAACATTTTGAACTACCAAGTGAGTCCATCATCAGGGGATGCGTCAATAGATTAATTAATTTACCTATCTAACTTATTAATTAGCTAATCAAATAATAAATAAATAAAAATAAAACAATAATATTAATAATAAATATATAATAATAAAAATAATTATAATAAATAATTAAATAAATAAAAAACTAATAGGATAAGGGCCGACCTAATTTCTTTCCTTAAACTATATAGCTCGTGGATACATCATTAAGATCTAAAGAATATCTATTGACGCATCCCCTAATGATGGACTCACTTGGTAGTCCGAAACGTTGGATTCACAAAACTCTATAACAGGTCATTCCTCATCTATCTAAAACCGTCCTCACCTGTATGGATTCATTATTTAACAAGAATTTGTTATTTTTTTCTTAAGGCACTAAATTAAAAATAAGAATAAGAAGTTAAAAATGATATTGGGATGAGTGTAAATATTTAAATATGACCTCAATTAATAATAAAAAGTTAAATTAATAAAAATAATAAATTCAATTTGCTATATTTTGATTTTGTTATTAACTTGTGAATAGGCTATGTTATAGTGCCATGTGCAAATACCATGGCTTATCAATACTACATGTCCAAAAATCATAACTTATTTCACAACCAAAACATTTTATAACAATATGACAAGATTCTTAAGAGTGGATATTCACCCCCACATTACATCCCCACATTACGTTAGATATTATTAACCTGTAAAAAATAGCCTTTGTTACAATACCATGGGTCAATAACATGGATTATCAATACCACATGCCCAAAAAATACAAATTATTTCACAATCAAAATATTTGATAACTATATGACAAGATTGTTAACCATGGATATTAGCTTGTAAATAGTCTTTGTTACAATACCATGGGCCAATACCACAGCTTATCAATACCACATGCCAAAAAACCATAACTTATTTCATAATAACAATATTTTATTTTAATTTATCTTTATAGCATTTTTTTAATTCAATCCAAAAGGGAAAATGTTACAAATTGAGATATATCTAAACCCTCTATCCTCATGACTACTAAAAATATTACCATAGAAATTAAATTAAGGTTTTAACAAAATTAAGCTAAGATGGATCTATTTCATACTTTATATATATATATATATATATAAAGAACGATAATAGCTCCATCTTAGCTAAGGATCCAAGGGATGAGAGCAAGAAAATTGACTAATTATAATAGATTAAATATAGTGCATGATTTTTTAAAGTTTTTCATTATTTTATTTTCTTTGACATGATTGATCCAAAATATAGGTCTTGTTAACACCCAGGTTGTTCCCTATGACTCCCAAGGGAATACGGCCGGGGTAACCACTAACCAATCTTTGGATTACAGTTTCTAGCCAAACTGTAATCAGAGAGGGCTCTCTCTTTATGATTTGTCTCTGTTTATGATAGTATTTTAGGCTAGATATTATGCTCAGGTTTTTGTTTATGTTTTGGTTGAAGGATGTCTTTCAATACCTAAGATGTAATGTTTAGACAGTTGTATTTCATTAGGCAATGGAGTCTAGAGCTGTGAAATGCTTGAAATGCTTCAGTGGGAATGTTCAGACTACAGGGCCTATTGGGTATCTCAACAAACAAAATCTAAAGCTTAAGTGATGATGTATGATGATGCATGTTTAGCCAATGGAAAGCAATTAAGAATTCTCCATTAAACTAATGCTGTGAAAGTGAAACGTATTGCTCAGGAGCAAACTTGAATTCCTGAACAAAGGATCACTGTGAAAGATATATTCTGAAAGTGTAGCAATTAAAAATTACGCTTATCAAGATTATAACTGAGGAAAACATTCAGTAACAACATAGATTGAGCTCAGGGCATTCCATGAATAAATCCTGAAGGCTATTCTTTTTCTTTACTGCTAAATACTTAGAACTTAGAAATATTTATGGATTGCAAAAGACTGAAACACAGAATGAAGAGAGTTATAGAAAACTTATTGTATATGAGATGCACAGGGATCCTGCCAATTTCAACAAACACCATGAACGCATTCAAACAACTCAGAACTTCAGAAATTCCATTACTTCTGTTATTAAACTCTGCAAAGATTACAGCATAGGAACTTCTTCAAGAGAAATCAACAACAACCCCTGCAAGCTTATGCGAGGGGCAAATATATACAAACGGTAATACAAAATATCTAAGGCGTTGAGTCATCTGAGAAATAAATATTTCACCAAATTTGTACAGAACAGCAGATAAAAAGTTATTGCTGCCTTTAATACAACATAAATGCTCATTTTTGTCAGTCAGAAGATATTTTGGCCTGCGGAGGCCACTGAGTCGGTTGGAATGATCTACTTTAAATGCTGGAAAATGCACTTGTGTGGATGTTGTGCTGTAACTTTTCGGCCCTGTCACCTGTAGCTGTCCATCTTGACCTGCTGGCCGAAAGTTCTGCTGAGTTGGCTCAGCTTTTATCTTTTCATGCATGCTGATTTTACTAAGTTTTCCTGGGCATGCCAATTTGAATTTTTTGATGAAAAACTTGAAGAATGGCTTCCTGGTCTATAGGATCATTTGTATTGCCTTTGTCCACCATTCCTGTGTGGGCAGTTGATGCCTGAGAATCGCATCTAATGTCTCATCTGCCTCTGTATATTTATAAAAAGTGGGAGGTACTTCAAACAGGTGTGTAATTTCATTCATTATAAAAAATAGATTCTCCACTCTGTTGTAGAGACTTTGCCCTGTAGCTGGCCCTGTTTCCTCTGAGGTGCTGGCCTTCTCTGTGATCTGATTTGTGGCAAAGGTGTTCACCCTCTTGGCGTAGTTTTCATGTGAAAGAAGTTTTCCTGCGCTGTTCAGTAAGCCTGGAAGACCTCTGTTCTGCAAAGCCACAAATTTTTCCATGAATCTATTGACCTCTGTCTGCATATCTTGGGTCCTTCTTTCTAGTGTCTGCACTAGGCTTCTCAGTGTTAGGACCCTCTTTATTAGCTGAATAGTCTCAGTTCTGTTGGGGATTCCCATAGTGGCTAACTGAGCACTTTTTCTGTTGTTAAGCACATTGATCATTCTGTTGGCAACTTCAGGCATATTGCCTAGAGATGCCCTTGATCTCTGGATTTCTCTCTGTGCTTTTGCTATGAGCTCAATCTGCTCATGGATTGTCTCAATATATTGCCATTGGTCAGTGATGGACTGGCCAATATTTTCCCATAACACTGTCTTGAGCTCAGCTGTCACTTTATCTAATGTGAGCTCCTTCTCCAGCTCCTTAATCCTGTCTTTAAGGGCTTTTATTTCCCTGCCCTTTTCGGCCACAGTCTGCTTGGATTTGTCATATCTTTCATTTACTTTGGCTAATTTCTCCCTGGCCTCATTTAGTTCTGTCATTTGTGCTTCCAAGGCCTGAATCTCATTTCTCAGCTTTTGCATGTCCAGGCTTTGGGCCTGCTCTGTTGTTGGTGGTGGTGCTGAGGTGGATGGTGTTTCCTGTTCTGTTTGTTGGGGAGGAGGAACAGTAGTTGGAGCAGCTTCCTCAAGGTTTATTATTTTAGGAGGAGGCTGGGAGGTCTTACCTTCTTCTTTTTGCTTCAACGCTGCATGTAATGCTGCCTGTGCAGCCTCTGATTCTCCCAGCTTTTCTTGAGTCTGGATTAGCTGCTTATATAGAGACACCAGCAAAGCTGAGGCATCCTGATCATGCCTCTGCTGGGCAACTTCATCTGTTTGAGGGTGAATAGTGGCTGGAATTTTGATTTTTCTCTTCAAGGCTGCCATGTCTGCATCCCTCAACTTCAATATCTCTTGTATGCCCTTGATATCCTTGGGATCATGCCCAATCTCTATAATTATATCTTCTAAGGACCTTATTCTGTTGTCCTTTGCTTGAGAGGATGCTCTCTCCAACTCAAGTTGGGCAGCTGTATTATTAAGGCTATTTTCTAGCCTATAATTGTCCAATGTTTTGTCTGCCAAGGAGGCATACACCATCTCACCTGTTTGCTTATGTAATTCAATTTTGTCCATTGGGTGGATGTCCTTGGCAAGGACCTCAAGATTGGTCCTTATATAATCCGCAGGGGACTGGGGCTGTGCTACCGCTGGCATAAAATGACTCATGATCATTTTGCCCTCCTGTACATCATAGGCAGACATCAGTCTTTGCTTGTTGGTAGGAGCCATTTTCAACAGATGATTGTAGAGTTGTATTCTAAGTGGCTCATTTCTCCTTTTAATATCAATAAACTGCTGTTTGATTCCTCCTTCAGCTTCTTTTTGGTGGCTTGAGGAGCTGACTTCTCCTCCTATTGTTCTGTCATGTCCCTGCTGGAAGGAGCTAGCAGATGCTTCTCTACTAGGTGGGCACATGCCCAGAGACTGCCCTATTGGCATTTCCTCCTCAGAGAAAGGATTCAATCTCTGTCTTTTCTCGCCATGACTTATTGATGTGGTCAAGGGAGTCTCTCTGTCCCTTTTCCTGCTTATATCCTCCTTTTGTGGAGTTTGGAGGATTGATGCTTCAGCTGATGTCTCTTGCCTTGGAGGCACAGTTTGATGTGGTTGTTGCTCAGTGGATTTTGGGGCTTCCACTGCCCCTTCTTGCTGTGGGGGATGCTCTTTGTCATGCTGCCCTTCTTCTTGTTGTAATTCCTATTGTTGTGTTTGTTCTACCTGCTGCTGTTGTTGTTGCACCTTCTCATGAGGTGCTTGTTCGGTCTCCATTTCCTTTTCCTGGCCTTTGCTAGATATATCTTCAGTGGCTTTGGGTGCTTGCTGATTTGCAGTAGAGGAGGATGCAACTGCTCCTACTTGTGTGCTTGGAAGGGAAAACACCTGTGAACAAAGTTCAAGGTTAGCCATCTTCTTTAGATTCCTCACTACTCTTTGATTCAGCTCTTCTTGTGTAACAGGCTCT
Organism: Pinus tabuliformis; assembly: GCA_031772625.1. NCBI lineage: Eukaryota > Viridiplantae > Streptophyta > Pinopsida > Pinales > Pinaceae > Pinus > Pinus tabuliformis. The sequence continues at coordinate 565,720,660 of CM062810.1, forward strand.
TCTAAGGTTCCTCTCCTCCATTTTATTTGGTTTGCATATTTTTCAATGTGAGGAATCTTTACATGATCATAGCCAGACAGCTTATATTTGAGCCTTCTCAGAGTTATAAAGTGATTGGGGTCATAAGGTTTCCAAAGGAAACTGGTTTGAAGGCCAAGGGACTCAAGCATCCTGTCTGCTTCTTTCCAACCTTCCTCCCTCTGGTTATAGACAAAGTGGCCAAGTTGGTTCCTAACCTTCAACTGTGCTTTCTTGCCTTTGCCTGAAAAGTGAAGCACATCAACATTGCCAAACTGCCTGAAGTATTCTAGGGCAAACAGCCTCATAGGCACATATCTGGGTAGTCTGTAGGGAGGCAATTCACACCCATATATCCTGATAATGGTGTGGTTCTGGTAAAAGTACCAGTCCCCAATGCTGTATGATTTGGATAACTGAAGGATCCTTTGCATGTCATCAGTGAGCCTTGGAGGAGGTGAGCTCATCAACATAGACATAGCTGGGTGGATGAAGAGATCTATGAACTCACAATAAGTATAAGGAGACTCGGATCTACGGTGGAAAACAGAGGACCAATAGACCACTGATCTTGGATTGCCTTGGGCATCCACTCTTTTGATTGGAAATGAGAACTTCTGATGTTGATGATATAAGATTAAGTGGTAAATGTAAGAGGTGTATCTGAACACCCTTTCTCTTGCCAGGTTCATTAATTGCTCATGAATTTTGTCTGATATATAGGTGGCATAGTCATAGCAGATAGGAGACTTGCCAGGGGCAAACATAAGCATCATTACCAGCACAGTTTCATCAACAAACTTAATTGAATTGTAGCCCAAAGTGGGACTAATCATGTCTGCAAGATCTCTGCCCAATTGGTTGAGGTATACTTGATTGATAGGAGGATACCTCACAGAGTGATAGTCAATGTACAGCTGATTTAATTTGGTGACCTGAGCATCTGTCAATCTGGCTCCTTGATTTATCAAGTCTACAAGTGATAGAGGGACCAGTTTCTTCTCAGTCCTGAAGCAGAGCATATCTTTGATAGCTTCTGGAGTGATATAGAACACAGCTGAGCCTGAAGGGTCAAGAACTGCCCTCTGAGTAGGGTCATAGTTTTCACCACATAGGTGAATCAAATCAGGGAATTGGTTAACCTGAGGGAGCTTGAAAATAGGGAGGAAAGACTCCCATATGCCCAGCACATCTATTCCAGTCTCATGTTTGGCCTTCAATTCATTGAGCAGGTGGATGTGGAACTTGGTCCTCATCAGCATTTCCTCTGAAATTTGATAGTCCATGTCTGCCAGAGGTTGCCATTCCAATTGTCTCTGAGGGGCATTCAATGGAGCAACGTTTAATGCCACCGGGGCCACTGGTGGATCCATGGTTTCTCCTAGGATTATAGATGGGTGTTGCTATGCAGAACAACACAAAGGAGTTTTCTTTATCAGAGAGATGTGAATTATTCAGGGATGAAGGATAAATGATCAGCTGCAGCAATTGAAATACTGCTTTAAAGTGCAGATAAGACTAATGTCTGGTCTTAGTCTCTCTCTTATAACAAGTAGGTATAATTTGAGTAACCGATTCGCGATTACGCGAACAGAGTGCAGTTTTTTGGTGAAATTTAGGCAAACAAGGCTCAGCTGATGATTTTCGACCTTATAGTTGCAAATGGGAACTAGGCAGAGGGATTTTGCCGGCGAATTGCAAGTTTCTTCGTCTCTTAAGCTTTTTTGAGGGAATTTACAGACAAATCAGGTGTATGAAGGATTTACGAGGATAAATACCTAGTATATAGCGAGCAACGTCCATGAATGCAGGTAGAAATGACGCGTTGAAGGTCTCCAGATCGAATTTAGCAAGGTGGTGAACGTTTGAACGTAAAAACCATGCAGAGAAAGCAACAACGTTTTGGCAAAAAGTATGAAAAACGTGAAAATTCGGCCAAAATATGGATTTTTTGGGACATTGGCGCCTTTTTTGGATGACGTCAGCATGACGTCATCGGGTGGGGTCAAGGTCGGATGACGTCAGCATGACGTCATCGGGTGATGTGGCAAGCTGTGATTGGTCCACGGGGATAATGAGGTGGTAGGTATATTAGCACAGGGGTGGACAAGGGTGCTGACGTGACGGCGGGGTGGCACTGACGTGGGTCTGATGTGGTGATGACGTTGGCCGGGCAGATCGGCCGAAACCGGAAGTAGTTAGCGGTTTCTCATCGCACCGCTTTTGATACGGAAGCAGAATTGTCAGGCGTACCTCCGATACGCTGTGGGGGTGACGCGTGGCAGAGGCCTGACGTCACCCTCTGACAGATATCGGAAGGTATCTGTCGGACGTCGGGGCCGGTCCGATATGGATGAGGGCCGTCAGATCAAAAGGGTCCGATCCGACGGTTGACGGATCAGTGAGGTGATCGGACAATACGGAAGGGGGTGGGATTAAATTAATATTTCTTTCGGGATTTGTGCTTTGCGGAAACCCTTTGGGATATGGCGGATTGTAATGGTTTTTTCAATGCATTTTCAAATAAAAATGATATGGCGCCGATACTTTGGATAAGTGAAAAAGTGGGTTTTTGTGCGCTTATTGCAAATATAGCGGGTTATAGGTAAAAAGGGTTTTTCATAAGGTTTGCTTAGCAAATAAAGATTTAATGGGTCAAATGGATTCAGAAAGGGGAAGGGGGGTAAGGCTTAGGTTTCTCAAACTGACCAGATGTCCATTTGATCCCTGACAGAGAACATATGGCTATAATGCCAAGGGGAGGGATATTTATACCATGTTTTGGGTTTATACACCATGGTGTTATAATAGTAGGGAAAGGGTAATATAGGGGAATTATATAATAGATGTTAGGGGTTAATGTAGATGAAAGGGTGGATGACGGGTGATATCGCTAAGTTGATTTGAAAATCGCTTAGCTTAAGGAGTAGATCAAAATAAAAAGATTTTTAGACAAGAAATGTGGCTTTCAAAGGACTAAGAACCACCATAAAACCACCAATTCTTCCATGAATCTCAACTGATGAGGGGATGTTAGTAATGAATGGAAAAAGGGGAAAATTGGGAAGTTAGACATGCTTCTTTGCTTTGCTGCAACCTGATAGAGAAGAAGGACTTCTCAATCCATTGATTTTGCTTTGTGAAATAGGTTAGCACACCTTCAATTGTAAGGAATGACACTTCTGCAACCCCATCTGCCTACCCATCTATTTGCCTAGCATTTTTTCGTTTCTTCTTGGAGGGTGCACTTAGATTTGCAGACCCTTATTTGCCTTTTCTTTTCTCTGTCTTTTCCTTCTGATTTTCTATCTAATGCTACCCTTATTTCTTCCAAGGTCCCAGATTAAGCAGTTGGGAGCCTTACTTCTCTACCTAAGCTACTTGTCTGCCAAGATTAAACAATTTGGACAGACTTCTTTCTCTATTCTACAACTGAAAATTTAAAACATGGCATGATCCAGATTAGGCTGTTGGACCATCCATCAAAATTGAGTCCACATCAAGCTATATACAAACCTTGTCTCCTCATGGAAATATGGGATCTTTGCATCATCAAAGCAGAGCATATTTGGACCTTTCTTTGCCAATCATGAAATATGAAACCTATTGGTATAGGTAGCTAACAGTGGCTCCACATGGGGATGGTTTTTCATTAGAAAGACCAAGAACAGCAGGTCAGAATGCCTTGGCCCTTGCCTGCTTTCACCAACACTTGAAGTATGCTGCTTTAAAATGCCAAATTTGTGTTCTTCCCATCTTGGTAGCTCTCTGATTCTGCTTGCCTTTTGCTGATAGTTAACAAAACTTAAGAAACTGCATTTTTACCTTTTGACAGAAAGTAATATATACACTTGAATATGTACAATGGAAACTCAGGCTGCAGTTATGGGTAGTAGTCAAAATAGTGCTTCAACATCCTGCCATTCACAGGACCTTCATCCAAATCAGTTTCATTAAGACTTTTAAGGAAGTAAGTATTGTTTCCTTGCACCGCTTGGACAACAAATGGTCCTCTCCAAAGGGAATCAAATTTTCCATGTTTTCCTTTATCTTCCCTTCTTGAATCCCACTTGAGGACTTTGTCACCAATGTTGAAATCTTCTGCCTTGGTCCTTTTGTCAAAGGCCTTCTTTAATTTTTCTTGTAAAACTTGAACTCTGTTGCAGACTTGATCTCTAGTTTGTTGCAAGCATAATATTTGATTGATCCTTCTTTGCATATCATTTGGTTCAGCTTGGCTTTCTTGAAGAAGTCTCATAACAGGAATTCCTAGTGATGAAGGGAATTTGGCTTCTAATCCATAAACCAACTCATATGGGCTGACCCCAATTGATCTCTTGGTTGTTAGCCTATCTGCCCATAAGGCATTGACAAGCTTCTTATGCCAATTCTTTTTATTTTCTTCTAACACCTTCTTTATAATGTTTACCAGGCTTTTATTTGATGATTCTGCAAGGCCATTTCGTTGGGGATAGTATGCAGTAGAATGGCCCAAGGTAATGTGAACCTTGTGGCAGAAATTTACCATCTTCTTGGATCTGAAAGCAGCAACATTGTCTGTTATTATCTTGTTAGGACAACCAAATCTAGCCAATATGTTATTCTCCAAAAACTGAATGATTGTTGAATCATTTTCTTGTCTGCATGGAACAGCTTCAATCCACTTAGTGAAGTAGTCTGTGGCTGTTAAGATCCATCTATGTTGGCCTGAAGATGAGGGATGATTTTCCCCAATGAAATCCTAGCCCCATTGTTGAAAAGGTCTCTCTGTTGCAATTGGCCTTAAGGGAAGTGGCAGTAACTGTCTCTTTCCCTCAAACACTTCACATTTATGACATGATGTGGTGAATTTCTTGACATCAGAGAACATGGTGGGCCAGTAGTAACCAGCCCTTAGTATTTTATCCACAGTGGAATTCCAATACAAGTGTCCACCACAGTCACCTGCATGAAATTCTTTCATGATATTGTTAGTCTCATTCTCAATTAAGCAGCTTAACAATATCCCTTCATGGTTTTTCCAAAGTAAATATCCATCTATAACACAGAATTTAGAAGCTTTCATTTTTAGGAACCTACATTTAGTTCTGGACAATCCTGGGGGAGCACACAGGTTTTGTAATACATAACATATATCAGAGTACCAAGGGGATTGTTCAAAGGCTACATTGATCTTTGGAGTCGCCAGCTCCGGTTCACTGTCCAGCTGGTTGATGTCTAAGGCTTCGAAGTTTGCTTCTGTCATTAGTTTAGCCAAACCTTGCCCTTTTATTAGTCTTGTAGGTTTTATCTCAATATTAAATTCCAAAATGTTGGCAATCCACTTTCCTCTTCTGCCCTCTAAATTCTCTTGAGTGAGTATGTCTTTAACAATAGGACTTGGCACATAAGCTATGACATGGGAATAAAGGATGTAAATCCTAAAGTCCTTGATGGCCTTGACCAAAGCATAAGCTTGTTTTTCCATGATTTGGTATTTCAGAGGAGCATCTCTAAGAGCTCTGCTAAAGAAAGCAATGGGCTTCTCATTTCCTTGGTCATCTTTCTGTAATAAAACAGCAGCAATAGTATGTTGGGAGGCAAAGGAAAAAATGATGAATTCTTTATCAAATTGAGGATTTGTTAGGACTGGAGTTTGAGTAAGGGCCAATTTTATACCTTCAAAGGCTTGATTCGCTTCAACAGTCCATTTCACTTTTGAATCCTTCTTCAGCATGTTATTCAGTAATCTGATCAGTTCAGCTAGGTTTGGGATAAACCTTCTCAAGAAATTGATTTTTCCCAAGAATCCTTGCAATTCTTTGATATTTCTTGGGTGGGGCATTTGTAAGATAGCTTGTATCCTATCTGGGTCAATTCTAATGCCATCCTTGGAAATGATATGTCCTCTAAACCAAATAAGGATTTCTTGGGATTCAAGGAGATTCCATATTTCCTACATGTTAGGAAGATCTGTCTCAAATGTTTCAAATGTTCTTGGTCTGATTTTGAGAAAGGTGTAAGGTCATCTAAGTAAATGACAAGAAAGTCATGAATCTCCTTGGCAAAAGCAATATCCATTGCTCTTTGAAAAGTTGCCCCTGCATTTTTTAATCCAAAAGGCATTTTCACATATTTGAAAGTTCCCCATGGGGTTGTAAATGCAGTTTTGTCTTGATCATCAGGGTGTACTAAGATTTGGTTAAAACCTGAGAATCCATCAAGTAGTGAGATCCTTGAGGCACCTACCACTCGTTGAAGACTGTGATCCATCTTGGGTAAGGGATAATTGTCCTTGAGGGATACTTGATTCAAGTTCCTAAGATCCACACAAAGCCTTATTTCACCAGTTTTCTTTCTTGTAGGGACCAAATTTGAAATCCAATCAGAAAACTTGATTGGTGCTATGATGCCTGCTTTAAACATTTTTTGTAGTTCCTTTTCAATTGAGGGGAGAAGCATGGGGTTGATCCTTCTCAATTTCTGTTTGAATGGCTTTTGATTAGGCTTGAGAGGGATAGTATGTTGGATAACGGAGGTGTCATAGGATTTTAAATCCTCATAACCCCATGCAAAGACATCCTGAAATTCTTTGAAACGGTCAATGTATTTGGGTTTTTGGTCAGGAGGCAGAGATGCAGAGAGCTTTATTATTTCGGGCTTATCAATAGTGCCAATGTTGCATTCTTCAATGGCTGCATTTAGGGGCTGCATTTTTGGTTTTCTAGGGATGTCATTTGAGTCAAAGATGTCTTCTAATGGGGTTAGTCCTATTGGGAGAAAGTTGTCTTTCAGCTCTATGATTTCAGCCTCTACCACAACTACTTCCTCATGATTGGTTTGCTGAATTTGTAGTATGTTCTCTTTGTTGAAAATAGTTGGATTTAGCATTTGTTTTGCTGTTTTGGGTGATATTAGGTGGTTAGTCTGTTCAAACTGTATTTGTGATTGACTTGCTCTTTCAGGTATTTGTGATTGACTTGCTCTTTCAGGTATTTGTGATTGACTTGCTCTTTCAGTGTCAATATTTAATCCTGCAAATTCTTGTTGCAAGGTCAAGAAGTTGTTTATTTGTGCATCGTCTTCAAATACTTGCCAGTCCTTGACATTGTTTGGGACAGAAGGTCTGTGTTTTACCTCAGCTGTAAAACAGTGGTGGGGCTCAAACGGTAGCTTACAGGTACTTGCAAATGTGGCTAAACTGTGGGCATGCAAGTTATGGATTCTGGGAATCTTAGTAATTTGAAATTCAGTGAAGAAGCTTAGTATTTCAGCCACAGCAGACCTATAAGACCTCAGTCTCTTGTCATTGGTGAAAAAATTTCCCTTCACTTGTTGGATGATTAAATCTGAATCCCCCATAATTGAGACCTTTGTGGCTTGTAAGAACTTTACTAGCTTGAGGCCTAGTAAAAGGGCTTCATATTTTGCCATATTATTAGTACATTTGAAATTCAATCTATAGGCTCGGCCTTCTGCATGACTGTCTTGTTTATTATGTATCCAAACTCTAGCTCCTGCCCCTAATTTGTTGACTGACCCATCAAATTCAAGGAACCATAGGATCTCTTGTTGCAGGGAGAACTTAATGACCTCCTTGTGTGCTGGAATTGTAAGTTGAAGCTCTGGTTTGCCATCTGGTTTGCTTTCTTGAGCAGCAGCTGTGTTTAATGTTTGATTAATCATTGTTTCTTGGGTAGCAGTTTGCTCATTAGTGTCTTTCTCTTGTATGAGTGTCTTGGGTTCAACCTCATTATCTGAGAGAGTAGTATTATCATTAATGAGAATGTATGAGTCTATGTCTGAATGGACAGCATATATGGGAAAGTTTTGAGGCTTTTCTTCACTGCTGACCATGTATTTCATTAATGTTTCTCTGTATAATCTCTTTGGTTGCCCAAAAATAGTGATGGTAGCATATGACATATCTAACTGCAGGGAACCTTGAAGTTTAGCCCCCCATGACCTCGATAACAGCATCCCATATTTGGGTGGGATGTCAGCAACTACCACATCCATTAGAATTGTTTTGTTTGGGTATTGAACAAGAGACACACATAGATCTTTTATTAGGCCTAAGCACTTGACTTGGCTATAATCAAAGGAGAAGAGGTCCTTGTATGGTCTGGTAATATCTAGGTTTAGTCTTTCCATGACTGATTTTGGCATCAGGTTGTGAGAGGCACTCGAGTCAAACATTGCATTGTGTAATATCTTGTCATGAACATGTAAACTGACATAAAAAGGTAAAATGCTTACACCTGCTATCTTTCCATCCACCTCTGGGCCAAAAAGTAGCTCTGGGGTATCATCCAACACATTAACATCATCTTTGTTGCTAGTAAGTTGGAGGGATTTCCTGATTTGTTGTTTGTAGATGCTGTGTTTGGCCAATTCTGAGAGAGGAATTGCTATCTTCAATTTACTAATTTCAGTTTCTAGGTCAAAGGGTTTTTCGGATTGGGTCTTTTGGCTGTGGATGACATTTCTTTCCTTGTTCACTAACTCTTCTTCTTGATTCTTATCCTGATTTTGAGGCTTGCCCTTCTTGCTCATCTCTTGAGGGGTGACACTTGGGTTAGGGTGCAAGGATGATGCATCCATGGGCTGCTGTTTTGAAGAAGCTGGTTCAGTGACTTCTTCAATGGTTACTTCTTTTGTAAGCGAATCTGTTGGGTGATTTGGCTCTGTAACTATGGGTCTTTTGGGCTGCTGATCATCTTTTATCTTTTCAGGCTGTGTTACATTTACAGTTCTGCTCCTTAGCTTGTATTTCTTATGGACTTCATAAACAACTGTGTCATAGCCTTGTTTGAAGTCAAATGACTCACCTGATTTGATTGGGAACAGCTTGATCACCTCATCCTCATGGTCTTCTTGTGTTAAAAAGACTTGACTTTCACCATCTAGACCCATTAAATTAATCTAAGAATCTTCATTGGTTTCACTTGATGTGGAAGTTTCAGCATAGTTTTCTTGGAAAGGGGGTCTTATGTCTTGGTCAGCACTGACCTTGCCAACGTTTGGGTTTTGAGTTCTCCTAAAATTTGGATTCCTAGGAGGGTTGTTTTGTGGTGCTTTCCATGATGATTTTCTCTCAACCGATTCCACTGTATCCCCCAATCTCTTCATACCAGTGAGTATTGCATCCAGTTTTTGATCAAAGGCTGAGGGTTCTTCTTTGAAGGTGGTTCTCTTTTCCAACCTTGCTCTGTTTCTTTTGGCAATCAGGTTAGCTTCCACTGTGACATCAACCTTTTGGGCATCTGCAAGGGTTTGAGGGTCTCTCTCCTTCAACTGATAGGCCATATCAGGGTCAAAACCATTAGGAAATTTGTACAAGGCCAAATCAGGGGGAGGTCTTAAATTTTGTGGGATTGCGTTATATACATTGTTAAATCTTGCACAATAATCCAAAACAGTCTCTTGGGGACCTCTTTTGATAGTGTCATATTCACCAAGTATGTGCAGAGGATCCTTCTTCTTCTCCCATCTGCTGGTAAAGGCTTGATAAAGCTCATCAGGAGTTGTGATGGAGTTTGCATTCAGGGATCTAAACCAAGTTCTTACATCCCCAGTCAGACTTTGAACAAACATCCTCATTCTCACACTGTCATCATCTATTTCATAGGTTTCAAAATGGTCTTGCATCCTTTTGGCATGCTGAATAGCTGTAAGATGGCCAGTGGAGTCAAAATATGAGATTTTAGTTTGGTAGTCTTGGGGTAGAGCTGCAGCATTAGCTGGTAACTGCAAGGGTGCATATATGTTAGCCATATTCACAAGGTTTGGGGGATTTGCAGGAGCAAATGGGATAAAAGGAATGGTGTGTACCACAGGGGTAACGGGTGTAGCAGCACCTAGAGTGTTGGTCAAGGGGATATGTGCAGTGGGTGAGGATGTAAAAGGAGGGCTTTGAGATGTAGATGGTGAACTGGGGGAAACAGGAGTAGACCGAAATAGAACCTTGATAGGGGTTGGAACTGGTTCAGGGTGAGCTGTCTCAGGACTCAAATCACTAGGATTTTCCTGCCTTTGCTGTTTCCTGATTATTTTGGGGATTATATTAGGATTGTCAAACACTGCTGGTGGATTTGGGTCCGGGTTTGACCTAGTGTGCCTGGCTTCCCTTTTAGGAGCCAGCTTCTGAATTTGTTTTTGGTATTTTCTAAGATATTTTAGGATTGTTTAAGGGACTGATCAAGCTTTTAAAACCACTGTCTTGGCAGACAATAGTTGAAAAACAATATGCTCAGGTCCCCAGTGGAGTCGCCATTTATGTTAACACCCAAGTTGTTCCCTATGACTCCCAAGGGAATATGGCCGGGGTAACCACTAACCAATCTTTGGATTACAGTTTCTAGCCAAACTGTAATCAGAGAGGGCTCTCTCTTTATGATTTGTATCTGTTTATGATAGTATTTTAGGCTAGCTATTATGCTCAGGTTTTTGTTTATGTTTTGGTTAAAGGATGTCTTTCAATACCTAAGATGTAATGTTTAGACAGTTGTATTTCATTGGGCAATGGAGTCTAGAGCTGTGAAATGCTTGAAATGCTTCAGTGGGAATGTTCAGACTGCAGGGCCTATTGGGTATCTCAACAAACAAAATTTAAAGCTTAAGTGATGATGTCTGATGATGCATGTTTAGCCAATGGAAAGCAATTAAGAATTCTCCATTAAACTAATGCTGTGAAAGTGAAACGTATTGCTCAGGAGCAAACTTGAATTCATGAACAAAGGATCACTGTGAAAGATATATTCTGAAAGTGTAGCAATTAAGAATTATGCTTATCAAGATTATAACTGAGGAAAACATTCAGTAACAACATAGATTGAGCTTAGGGTATTCCATGAATAAATCCTGAAGGCTATTCTTTTTCTTTGTTGCTAAATACTTAGAACTTAGAAATATTTATGGATTGCAAAAGACTGAAACACAAAATCAAGAGAGTTACAGAAAACTTATTGTATATGAGATGCACAGGGATCCTGCCAATTTCAAAAAACACCATGAACGCATTCAAACAACTCAGAACATCAGAAATTCCATTACTTCTGTTATTAAACTCTGCAAAGATTACAGCATAGGAACTTCTTCAAGAGAAATCAACAACAACCCCTGCAAGCTTATGCGAGGGGCAAATATATACAAATGGTAATACAAAATATCTAAGGCGTTGAGTCATCTGAGAAATAAATATTTCACCAACTTTGTACAGAACAACAGATAAAAAGTTATTGCTGCCTTTAATACAACATAAATGCTCATTTCTGTCAGTCAGAAGATATTTTGGCCTGCGGAGGCCACTGAGTCGGTTGGAATGATCTGCTTTAAATGCTGGAAAATGCGCTTTTGTGGATGCTGTGCTGTAACTTTTCGGCCCTGTCACCTGTAGCTGTCCATCTTGACCTGCTGGCCGAAAGTTCTGCTGAGTTGGCTCAGCTTTTATCTTTTCATGCATGCTGATTTTACTAAGTTTTCCTGTGCATGCCAATTTGTATTTTTTGATGAAAAACTTGAAGAATGGCTTCCTGGTCTATAGGATCATCTGTATTGCCTTTGTCCACCATTCCTGTGTGGGCAGTTGATGCCTGAGAATTGCATCTAATGTCTCATCTGCCTCTGTATATTTATAAAAAGTGGGAGGTACTTCAAACAGGTGTGTAATTTCATTCATTATAAAAAATAGATTCTCCACTCTGTTGTAGAGACTTTGCCCTGTAGCTGGCCCTGTTTCCTCTGAGGTGCTAGCCTTCTCTGTGATCTGATTTGTGGAAAAAGTGTTCACCCTCTTGGTGTAGTTTTCATGTGAAAGAAGTTTTCCTGCGTTGTTCAGTAAGCCTGGAAGACCTCTGTTCTGCAAAGCCACAAATTTTTCCATGAATCTATTGACCTCTGTCTGCATATCTTGGGTGCTTCTTTCTAGTGTATGCACTAGGCTTCTCAGTGTTAGGACCCTCTTTATTAGCTGAATAGTCTCAGTTCTGTTGGGGATTCACATAGTGGCTAACTGAGCACTTTTTCTGTTGTTAAGCACATTGATCATTCTATTGGCAACTTCAGGCATATTGCCTATAGATGCCCTTGATCTCTGGATTTCTCTCTGTGCTTTTGCTATGAGCTCAATCTGCTCATGGATTGTCTCAATATATTGCCATTGGTCAGTGATGGATTGGCCAATATTTGCCCATAAATATCTAATGTGAGCTCCTTCTCCAGCTCCTTAATCCTGTCTTTAAGGGCTTTTATTTCCCTGCCCTTTTCGGCCACAATCTGCTTGGATTTGTCATATCTTTCATTTACTTTGGCTAATTTCTCCCTGGCCTCATTTAGTTCTGTCATTTGTGCTTCCAAGGCCTGAATCTCATTTCTCAGCTTTTGCATGTCCAGGCTTTGGGCCTGCTCTATTGTTGGTGGTGGTGCTGAGGTGGATGGTGTTGCCTATTCTGTTTGTTGGGGAGGAGGAACACTAGTTGGAGCAGCTTCCTCAAGGTTTATTATTTCAGGAGGAGGCTGGGAGGTTTGACCTTCTTCTTTTTGCTTCAACGCTGCCTGTAATGCTGCCTGTGCAGCCTCTGATTCTCCCAGCTTTTCTTGAGTCTGGATTAGCTGCTTATATAGAGACACCAGCAAAGCTGAGGCATCCTGATCATGCCTCTGCTGGGCAACTTCATCTGTTTGAGGGTGAATAGTGGCTGGAATTTTGATTTTTCTCTTCAAGGCTGCCATGTCTGCATCCCTCAACTTCAATATTTCTTGTATGCCCTTGATATCCTTGGGATCATGCCCAATCTCTATAATTATATCTTCTAAGGACCTTATTCTGTTGTCCTTTGCTTGAGAGGATGCTCTCTCCAACTCAAGTTGGGCAGCTATATTATTAAGGCTATTTTCTAGCCTATAATTGTCCAATGTTTTGTCTGCCAAGGAGGCATACACCATCTCACCCGTTTGCTTATGTAATTCAATTTTGTCCATCGGGTGGATGTCCTTGGCAAGGACCTCAAGATTGGTCCTTATATAATCCGCAGGGGACTGGGGCTGTGCTACCGTTGGCATAAAATGACTCATGATCATTTTTCCCTCCTGTACATCATAGGCAGACATCAGTCTTTGCTGGTTGGTAGGAGCCATTTTCAGCAGATGATTGTAGAGCTGTATTCTAAGTGGCTCATTTCTCCTTTTAATATCAATAAACTGCTGTTTGATTCCTCCTTCAGCTTCTTTTTGGTGGCTTGAGGAGCTGACTTCTCCTCCTATTGTTCTGTCCTGTCCCTGCTGGAAGGAGCTAGCAGATGCTTCTCTACTAGGTGGGCCCATGCCCAGAGACTGCCCTATTGGCATTTCCTCCTCAGAGAAAGGATTCAATCTCTGTCTTTTCTCGCCATGACTTATTGATGTGGTCAAGGGAGTCTCTCTGTCCCTTTTCCTGCTTATATCCTCCTTTTGTGGAGTTTGGAGGATTGATGCTTCAGCTGATGTCTCTTGCCTTGGAGGCACAGTTTGTTGTGGCTGTTGCTCAGTGGATTTTGGGGCTTCCACTGCCCCTTCTTGCTGTGGGGGCTACTCTTTGTCATGCTGCCCTTCTTCTTGCTGTAATTCCTGTTGTTGTTGTTGTTCTACCTGCTGTTGTTGTTGCTGCACCTTCTCATGAGGTGGCTGTTCGGTCTCCATTTCCTTTTCCTGGCCTTTGCTAGATATATCTTCAGTGGCTTTGGGTGCTTGCTGATTTGCAGTCGAGGAGGATGCAACTGCTCCTACTTGTGTGCTTGGAAGGGAAAACACCTATGACCAAAGTTCAAGGTCAGCCATCTTCTTTAGATTCCTCGCCGCTCTTTGATTCAGCTCTTCTTGTGTAACAGGCTCTTCTAAGGTTCCTCTCCTCCATTTTATTTGGTTTGCATATTTTTCAATGTGAGGAATCTTTACATGATCATAGCCAGACAGCTTATATTTGAGCCTTCTCAGAGTTATGAAGTGATTGGGGTCATAAGGTTTCCAAAGGAAACTGGTTTGAAGGCCAAGGGACTCAAGCATCCTGTCTGCTTCTTTCCAACCTTCCTCCCTCTGGTTATAGACAAAGTGGCCAAGTTGGTTCCTGACCTTCAACTGTGCTTTATTGCCTTTGCCTGAAAAGTGAAGCACATCAACATTGCCAAACTGCCTGAAGTATTCTAGGGAAAACAGCCTCATAGGCACATATCTGGGTAGTCTGTAGGGAGGCAATTCACACCCATATATCCTGATAATGGTGTGGTTCTGGTAAAAGTACCAGTCCCCAATGCTGTATGATTTGGATAATTGAAGGATCCTTTGCATGTCATCAGTGAGCCTTGGAGGAGGTGAGCTCATCATCATAGACATAGCTGGGTAGATGAAGAGATCTATGAACTCACAATAAGTATAGGGAGACTCGGATCTACGGTGGAAAACAGAGGACCAATAGACCACTGATCTTGGATTGCCTTGGGCATCCACTCTTTTGATTGGAAATGAGAACTTCTGATGTTGATGATATAAGATTAAGTGGTAAATGTAAGAGGTGTATCTGAACACCCTTTCTCTTGCCAGGTTCATTAATTGCTCATGAATTTTGTCTGATATATAGGTGGCATAGTCATAGCAGATAGGAGACTTTCCAGGGGCAAACATAAGCATCATTACCAGCACAGTTTCATCAACAAACTCAATTGAATTGTAGCCCAAAGTGGGACTAATCATGTCTGCAAGATCTCTGCCCAATTGGTTGAGGTATACTTGATTGATAGGAGGATACATCACAGAGTGATAGTCAATGTACAGCTGATTTAATTTGGTGACCTGAGCATCTGTCAATCTGGCTCCTTGACTTATCCGGTCTACAAGTGATAGAGGGACCAGTTTCTTCTCAGTCCTGAAGCAGAGCATATCTTTGATAGCTTCTGGAGTGATATAGAACACAGCTGAGCCTGAAGGGTCAAGAACTGCCCTTTGAGTAGGGTCATAGTTTTCAGCACATAGGTGAATCAAATCAGGGAATTGGTTAACCTGAGGGAGCTTGAAAATAGGGAGGAAAGACTCCCATATGCCCAGCACATCTGTTCCAGTCTCATGTTTGGCCTTCAATTCATTGAGTAGGTGGATGTGGAACTTGGTCCTCATCAGCATTTCCTCTGAAATTTGATAGTCCATGTCTGCCAGAGGCTGCCATTCCAATTGTCTCTGAGGGGCATTCAATGGAGCAACGTTTAATGCCACCGGGGCCACTGGTGGATCCATGGTTTCTCCTAGGATTATAGATGGGTGTTGATATGCAGAACAACACAAAGGAGTTTTCTTTATCAGAGAGATGTGAATTATTCAGGGATGAAGGATAAATGATCAGCTGCAGCAATTGAAATACTGCTTTAAAGTGCAGATAAGACTAATGTCTGGTCTTAGTCTCTCTCTTATAACAAGTAGGTATAATTTGAGTAACCGGTTCGCGATTGCGCAAACAGAGTGCAGTTTTTTGGTGAAATTTAGGCAAACAAGGCTCAGCTGATGATTTTCGACCTTATAGTTGCAAATGGGAACTAGGCAGAGGGATTTTGCCGGCGAATTGCAAGTTTCTTCGTCTCTTAAGCTTTTTTGAGGGAATTTACAGACAAATCAGGTGTATGAAGGATTTACGAGGATAAATACCTGGTATATAGCGAGCAACGACCACAAATGCAGGTAGAAATGACGCGCTGAAGGTCTCCAGGTCGAATTTAGCAAGGTGGTGAACGTTTGAACGTAAAAACCATGCAGAGAAAGCAAGAGCGTTTTGGAAAAAAGTATGAAAAACGTGAAAATTCGGCCAAAATATGGATTTTTTGGGACATTGGCGCCTTTTTTGGATGACGTCAGCATGATGTCATCGGGTGGGGTCAAGGCCGGATGACATCAGCATGACGTCATCGGGTGATGTGGCAAGTTGTGATTGGTCCACGGGGATAATGAGGTGGCAGGTATATTAGCACAGGGGCGGACAAGGGTGCTGACGCGACGGCGGGGTGGCACTGATGTGGGTCTGACGTGGTGATGACGTTGGCCGGGCGGATCGGCCGAAACCGGAAGCGGTTAGCGGTTTCTCATCGCACCACTTTTGATACGGAAGCAGAATTGTCAGGCGTACCTCCGATACGCTGTGGGGGTGACGCGTGGCAGAGGCCTGACGTCACCCTCTGACAGATATCGGAAGGTATCTGTCGGACGTCGGGGCCGGTCCGATATGGATGAGGGCCGTCGGATCAAAAGGGTCCGATCCGACGGTTGATGGATCAGTGAGGTGATCGGACAATACGGAAGGGGGTGGGATTAAATTAATATTTCTTTCGGGATTTGTGCTCGGCGGAAACCCTTTGGGATATGGCAGATTGTAATGGTTTTTTCAATGCATTTTCAAATAAAAATGATATGGCGCCGATACTTTGGATAAGTGAAAAAAGTGGGTTTTTGTGCGCTTATTGCAAATACAGCGGGTTATAGGTAAAAAGGGTTTTTCATAAGGTTTGCTTAGCAAATAAAGGTTTAATGGGTCAAATGGATTCAGAAGGGGGAAGGGGGGTAAGGCTTAGGTTTCTCAAACTGACCAGATGTCCATTTGATCCCTGACAGAGAACATATGGCTATAATGCCAAGGGGAGGGATATTTATACCATGTTTGGGGTTTATACACCATGGTGTTATAATAGTAGGGAAAGGGTAATATAGGGGAATTATATAATAGATGTTAGGGGTTAATGTGGATGAAAGGGTGGATGAGGGGTGATATCGCTAAGTTGATTTGAAAATCGCTTAGCTTAAGGAGTAGATCAAAATAAAAATATTTTTAGACAAGAAATGTGGCTTTCAAAGGACTAAGAACCACCATAAAACCACCAATTCTTCCATGAATCTCAACTGATGAGGGGATGTTAGTAATGAATGGAAAAGGGGAAAATTGGGAAGTTAGACATGCTTCTTTGCTTTGCTGCAACCTGATAGAGAAGAAGGACTTCTCAATCCATTGATTTTGCTTTGTGAAATAGGTTAGCACACCTTCAATTGTAAGGAATGACACTTCTGCAACTCCATCTGCCTACCCATCTATTTGCCTAGCATTTTTTTGTTTCTTCTTGGAGGGTGCACTTAGACTTGCAGACCCTTATTTTCCTTTTCTTTTCTCTGGCTTTTCCTTCTGATTTTCTATCTAATGCTACCCTTATTTCTTTCAAGGTCCCAGATTAAGCAGTTGGGAGCCTTACTTCTCTACCTAAGCTACTTGTCTGCCAAGATTAAACAGTTTGGACAGACTTCT
The DNA here is from genome assembly GCA_031772625.1 of Pinus tabuliformis. Classification (NCBI taxonomy): domain Eukaryota; kingdom Viridiplantae; phylum Streptophyta; class Pinopsida; order Pinales; family Pinaceae; genus Pinus; species Pinus tabuliformis. Next base: position 565,737,962 of record CM062810.1, read on the forward strand.
TTCTCTATTCTACAACTGAAAATTTAAAACATGGCATGATCCAAATTAGGCTGTTGGACCATCCATCAAAATTGAGTCCACATCAAGCTATATACAAACCTTGTCTCCTCATGGAAATATGGGATCTTTGCATCATTAAAGCAGAGCATATTTGGACCTTTCTTTGCCAATCATGAAATATGAAACCTATTGGTATAGGTAGCTAATAGGTCTAATAGTTTACAACCATTTAAGTTTGTTTAATTTAGATAATTTCTTAAACATAATACAATAGCATCAAATTTAAGGGAGAGATGGGGAGGGGGTGGAGAGAGGGAGGAAGATAGTGAAAATTTTGGAGGGAAAAGAGAGAGAGAAAGAGAGAGTGATGGGGGGGAGAGAGGAAGGAAGGGAGAGGAGAGAGAGAGAGAGAGAGAGAGAGAGAGAGAGAGATGGAGTTGGAGTGGGAAAGAGAGGGAGGAAAGAACAAATACATAGAGAGATAGAGGTGGAGAGAGAGAGGAGTGAGAAGGGAGAGAGGAGAGGAGGGAAGAGAAATAACAGGAGAGGATAGAGATATGGACATAAGGGGAAGGGAGAGAGATGGAGACATAGAGATGGAGAAGGACAAGGAGGGGGGAGATAGTAATATAGTTGGATGGAAGAGAGAGAGGGAGAGAGGGAGAGGGATTTGAGGGGGGGGGAGATAGAGGGAGGTGAGAGATAAGGGATAAAGAGGGAGGTGGGAGATAAGGGATAGAGAGATGGAATTGGAGGAGGCAGGAGAGGGAGGGAACAATAAAAACATAGACGGAGAAAGGTGGAGAGATACAGGGGGTGACAAGGGAGTCATGGAGAGAGAGTGAGAGAGAGATGAGAGCAGGTGGGAATAGAGAGAAGGATATAGATAGAGGAAGGAGAGAATGGGAAGAGAGAGATAGATAAAGAAGTGGAAGAGAGGTAGAGAAAGTGTGTGTATGTTTGGGGGGTGAGATAGAGGGAGGGAATAAAAAAGAGACACAAATACAAATATAAATACTCTATAGTATTATATAACGAACCTAGATCCATATTAACCCTATAACTATCAAGTACCGAGAGAGATCCAATCTCTCGAGGTGCAAACACTTCCTTAAGTTTTGCACTAGAAAAAAAGTTTGCACCTCAAGAGATTGGATCCCTCTCGGGGCTTGATAGATACGGGGTTAAGATGGATCTAGGTCAGTTAATATGAAATTAAATTAGATTTTATTTGATATTATAGTCTTAAAAAATATATTTTCTCCTCAAATTAATTTCAAATTGGAACTAGATTCAATGAAGAAATTTTTAAAAAATACATAAAATAATTTATTTTCTTAAATATATTTTTAAAATTACAAATTATTAAAGATAAATATTGCAAAGTTGGCTCACCTATACACCATGTGAGGATGAAGAAGTGTTTAAGGAAGGATAACCTTTCAACCAATCTTTAACAGCCTTTCAGTCCCCTATCACTTGTAATTTTAGATTGTTTGACACAATTAAGAGGACTAACATAAAAAAATGATTCATATTATTGTAGTACTTGTTAGGTAGTGGTATTTTTGTTCTTTGACTAAATTAGTCATTCATGTTAGTCATTTTTAGTTGTATTACTTATTATTTAGTCAAATATTTTAACATGACTAAATTAGTGATTTATGTTAGTCATTTTTAGTTTGGTCACTTAAGATTGCTCATTTTTTGTAGTATTTCATATGGAAAAGCTGTTGTGACTAACGTTTTTAGTCACCTAGTCACTGAATTCTCATTTTCTACTAGTGTTAATTGCAACACTAGTTGATGAAGAGACTCTTTATTCTCAGTTCTGCGCCCAACTCAAATGGAATTAAAATGAAAGAAGAATGATTATTTGAGTTTATTTATAGAAATATACATGCAAAATTGGTTCATGCATGAGCACCACTTGTCGTCACATGAAAGGATTAGTTAGAGGTAGTTAAGTGGGTTCCTATTTTCTAGGAATGTTCCCACATGCAACAAGATGGAACATGCATGGATCCAAGAAGGGCACATTTCTTTGAAATGTATAATTTCACTCATGGAGGGTTCATATGTTAAGCATGAAGGAGTATGCTTAAGGAGGGTGCACTCCTTGGGGGCTGAAGGACTACACTCAAGTTGAGTGCATGTCTTCACCAATTTGGAGCGTGATTTTTCATTTATGAGTGTTTTTCTTGTTTTTTCTTTTTTTTTCATGTTTTTTTCATGTTTTTTGTGTATGTTCATGGCAAGAAGGAAAGTTTCTAAGTTGATAAGGATTCTGATTTCACCTAACCATTGACTTACTAACTCTAGTTCCTCTACTGGTTAAATGATGAAAGTTAAGAAACATTGACTTTGGAGGATGTGACGCTAGCAGAAAGAAAATAAATAACAAATCAAGAAATATGATAATTCAAGAGGGCTTGAAATGATAGTTATTGTAGGCTCAAAAATTGACATAGGAAAAAAATTTGGAGGGTCATTATTGCAGTGAAAACACTTGGCGACACACCAGGAGAACCCCAAGTTGTTTGAAATGGTTTCATTATAAGCACAAAGTCTTATTTCTTCAATAAGTATTGATTCAGTGAGTGGGTTACCTTAGTTCCCCATTCTTACCCGGTTAAAGATATAGTCTTCCCTGCTCCATTACTCGACATAACAAAACAACATAACAAGTCGTATCATTATCTTTTCAATGTAAGCAAGGGTAGTATAATATGGAAAATAAAAAAAAAACATTGAGAGTTTTACATATCTCACATTACTCCGATGTCAGTAGCCTTGGAAATTACCATGGCAGAGTCACTTTAAGAACACAAATGTTTCTTTGATGCTAGCGAGCCTGGACAATACCCCGATGAAGTCACTTGCTTCACTTCCCTCCGAAGGGAGCATTTCCCTTCTTTAACCCTTTATAGTTTCTTTTATTTTTTAAGGGACTATGCATAGGCACTTATTATTTTTCAGTGGGCGGAAGAGGGATCTTGACTTATTGAGAGTAGAGGAGGTTGCTACTTTAAAGACATATTTTAGACCTATGATGCTTTTCTTGCTAAAAATTTTCCCTTAACTTACTCTACACAGATAGATAAGCAAGAACACTATTATTCATAACAGGACCAAGCATAGGAATGAGAATCTTCAATAGATGCAAACTCGGTGGTTTTCTTACAACTTTCTAGCTAAGAGATCATATTTTCCATCGAAAAATCATCGACTCAAAAGTGATAAACCAAATCAAGAACTAGGGTGACATATAATGCAAGGGTTGTGTGTTACAACAACTTTCCATTCACAAAATATTATCCAAGTCATCTAAAAGCTCAAAACCGAATTTATTCAAAGACAAATAAAAGTGAAAGAATAAAATCGAAACATGAAAGATGAAAACATATAACCATAATGCAGTGCATCTAACTACATGCATCATATCCTAACCTAACCTAACCAAGAAAAGGTTGGATCATGTGAAGTGGAACTTCTAATGCAACCAAAGATTTTGCTCCTAACCTTTGGATCAGAAGCTGTGATCTTGTATAATAAAAATAGAAAGCAGTGCAGTGAACAAAAGAAATCATGCATACATTGTTGGCAGTATGATGCATGTGCTGCCCTTGATGGGAAATCACTTGTAACAAAACAAGTATATGGTAACTAGATGAATCTACAGGTCATATGACTGGTGACAGTATTATGGAACAAAGATGAATCTATAGGTCAGATCAGAGGTGACAAAATGATGGAACAAAATAATGGGTCAAAGGTTTATGGATCATAATCAGAATCTTGATACGGGAAATTGTTGAATTAGGTGTTGTCCTTGATAGAAACCTACCTGATGAATTGTCCTTGATGACGACCTATTTGATGAATGGACTACTTGATAAACTTGGTATAAACAACATGTGACAGAATGCATGGTAGTCATCTTTACAGATGTGACAAAATGTAGGGTAGTTCAGAGAAATCAGTTCATAAATGATAAAGTGATGGAAACTCACATTGTAATAGGTCAATTCAGAGGTAACAAAGTAATGGCACAAAAGAACAAGATGATGGGACAAAGGATTACAAATCAGAATCAAGAAATTGAGGAAAGGGAATGTCTTAAGCTATATACGTTGTTTAACCTAGTCCAAAACGCGTATACATGTAGGTAAATAGAATAAAAGGCGTGTATATGTATGCACACAGTTTCATAGAATGAAAAGTGTGTATGGGATGGAAAATTAAGGTTAAATAATACCAAGGGTCCATACCATGGTATTAGCCCACAATATTGAGTGAAATAACAGTTACATGATCTCGTCTAAGAATACCATAGGCTCTAAGTGTTGTTATGGTGCATGGTATTGACAAAGGTTCTAAGTATATAAGGAGGAGAAGATCAAAGGGCTAAGTGTGCAAGTGAAATGATATTTCATGAATACTTATATCTGAAGTATATTTTGTGTTGTAAGGGCTTCTGAAACATCTAGTGCACCCTTGGATACAATGTTGGATCAGGATCATGAGTCCTGAAATGACTTATCATTGTATGATCTAATAATGGATAGGCTAGGTCTGAGTGCTAACGCATGTTTTATCCTTATATGCTATGATCTGGGCATATCTAAAGTCTTGAAAATATGAAAGTTATAAGTCATTATTTGCATATATATATATATATATATATATATATATATGCAAGTTTGCCTCATTGAAGTCATGTATACATGCAGATTTGGCACTTCGAAGTAGTGTATGTAGAGGAAGGGCTTGTTGTTCAAAAATGATTGATCCATTTGATCAGTGTTTTTGTTTTACTGTTGTTTGTCAATGATGTCTTCATTAGATCTGAGGTAAAATGGATTGTATAAGGAGATTGAGTCTGGCTGACTGATTGATTGAGTAATAACGATGATCTTTGTTGCTATCTCTTTAGAACTCTGTAATATGACAATAGATCTTCATAATGTCTTTGGTTAATACATTTTTTGGTTCATAAGTTTTATAATTCCGTATCTTTAGAGGTATACATAGGTTGGGTTACAGAAAGTAGCGTATACATTTTGACATATGATTTTTTGAGGTTGCGATTGGTTCTGGTTGTTGATGCAGTGTTCTAGGTTCAACTCTGTGTTTTGGTGACAATGATTTGACTGTTCAGATTGATTTATTGTGTTTTTCTTCAAAGTTGATGGTTTTCAGTGATTGGTTGATGTAGTTGTATTTGATGGTTGTATTACAGTGGTGATTGATTTTGAGCTTCAATGTTACTGATGGGTCTAGTCTGAAAATTTGATGAAACATGGTCTACAAATAGTTTTGATGTCTACTAGGAGTATCAAGTTTGAAAATTTATGAAATGTGGTCCATGGAGAAATATTGAAGGTGGTAGCCTTTTGTAGCTCAACGCCTACATATTGGTAAAGATATAGCCAGTACAAGAGCTAGGGGTTTGGAGCTCCCTTCCGGTAGAAGCTGGAGAATGAGAGAATGTTGTAGCCTTCTACAGGTGGGTGCTTGCATAGTGGTATGATTTTGTGCAAGTACATGATTGTAAACATTTTTTTCTTTATATTAAAAAGAATACAAAGATGAAAATAGCAGATGGTTTTCTCCCGCATTCGGTTTCCACCTTAAATCTTGGTTTTCATGTGTGTTTTTTATGTGTGATGGTTGATTTATTACAGCACATGGTTATTGTTTATCTAATTTTTAATAAAGTACTAATGCATTGGCTAAAGACAAACATATGATGGATTAATTAAACCATAATTTCACTGGATATACGCTAATTGTCTTAAGAACAGTCGTGTACACACACAAGCTCTATTCAGTAAAGTCACGTATAGAAACCTGAATATGAAATGTAAAAATTTATTGATTTGTAAACACTGATTCACCCCCTCCCCCTCTCAGTATTTTTCTCAACAATTGGTATTAGAGTGGGTCGTTTGGAAAAAGCTTGATCGCTTGAAGGAGATCCATTATAAAAATGGAAAAGAAGCAAAAGAAGAAAGCACCTCAGAAGAAGAAGACATCTCAAAGGAACAGTGAAAACATGAGAGACAATTGGCTATTAGGTAGAAGCAGTTATTCAGATTTAGAATCACCTCAGATTGAAGATGAACAAGAAAAAGAACTATCAGGTACTAATTTTTGGTCCTCTGGTGATAGGTTTCTCTTTTCATGCAATATTGAAGATAATGAATGTGACATTGAAACAACTGAATTTTCTCTTATGGGTGAAAGTGAAAGAAATCTAATAGAGATAGAATTTAAAAGGCTCACAGATTAAATTAGAGATCAACAAGATCTATTTGACAAAAGGGAGTGTACCTACAAATAAAATGTTACCAGGTTAAAAACTCAGTTGGAGGAAGGAAACAAAATAAGGAAGCAGTTCAAGTAAAATGAAGATCAATGTCAAAGGCTACAGGATGAAGTAACACCATTGAGAAATGAAGTGAATGAAAAGGTTACAACAACCAAGGAACTTATAGAAAGAACGAGTTACTATGAAGGTATTGACGTTGAGGCCGTCTCTCTAAAAGAAGATCTTGAAAATTCAAATAAGAAGAATGAAGAACTACTTCAAGCATTTGAAGAACAAGAAAATGAGATTCTAAAATTAAGACAACAAGTGGAAGAAGGAAGAAAGTTTGAATAAATCATGAAGAATTAGTATCTGGAAAAGGAAGAGCAATATCAGGTTGAAGTAAATATCCCAAAAGGTAAATTAGAAGAAAAAGATAAAATTTTATGATTTCAAGATAGTACTAAGATTTTGGATCATATTCTTAGTAGTCAAAGGTCTCCTTCTATCAAATCTGGTCTTTTTTTTTCATGAAACTGTTAAAGGTGAATCTATCTCACAAACTGAGGCAAGGAATTCTAATGCAAAATATGAAATGCTCAACAAGGAGATAATAGGTCAATCCATCAACAACCAATGAAATAAAGTATTCAAAGAAAATCATTTACTCCTAACTATGGAAGTGTAAATCGGTTCTTTCCTCTAATGAATGACGTTGAATGTTCTATTTGTCATAATTTTGGACATGTTGTTGCTAGGTACAGAAGTAGAATGTTTCAAGCTAATAATTGTCTCACAGAAAGATCATCAGTTTCCAGGTACTTTAAGGGATACTTTTTTCTTGTAATATGTTTGGTCATAAAGCCATTGATTTCTATAAAAGGAATATGAAACATATAAGATGTTATTATTTTAACAAGTTTGGGCATGTGGCAAAATAATGTAGGAAAAAGTCTATGGATCGTCGTAGACAATGTGGTAAGCAATCAAGTAAGCACATTTATATCAGAAAATCTAAAAGAAAAATGAATCTTCCAAGAATCAAGAAAAGGAAGATTAGATAAGGTGTGGTCTTGTTGTCTGCTCATTCAAAGACAATGATGAATGTTCTCATTACATGACTGGAGACAAGAGTAAAATGGAGTCTCTGATGAATAACCATCATGATAATGATATTCTTGGAACTGATGTTTTAGTAAAAGTTCTAGGACCAGGTACAGTCAGAACAAACTTAGGGGGAACTGAAAGTATGAAGTTGTCATGTTCCAATTTTCATAGGCAGGTCTTATGAAGAAAATTCAAGTATATACCCAAGTTTGAAACTGCACAGTCTCATATATGTTGGTTTGATGAAGAAGCAGTGGGATAGACTCAGAAAAAGGGTCTGATATGGTTCAGAAAATTATCAATTGTTTTTTCTGTTTTGATGGATGATGGTTACACTTTGTTGAAGTCATTTAGAAGTCATTTTTACCCTCATAAGTTGTTGATGACTTGACGTATAACTGGTTGATGATGATGTCTTGATCGTTCTTACTAATATATGCAATAACCAGATCTGACATTGAACAGTTGGCACATGTTCAGGGGGAGAATATGTTATGCTTCTAATAATGCATTCTTGGAATTATGTTTAGAAGTCTTTGGTACATAATGATTCTTATCAATGGTGATGATTCTTATGAAGTGTTTAAATGATGCATCATACTATGTTGCAGGCATGGGTTGCCTATGATGAAATCTCAGATGATACTTATATTGCTTGAGTCACATAGTTGTTTTGATGCTTCTGATCAGATTTATGGATGATTCAAATGATTCTTTTGATGATGCGTATAGTACATATGTTACGTTTCTTACATGGTGATATTCATAAGTTGAAGGAGAAGAACAAATCTTGAGTACATGTCTTCATTATTTGATGATGTTAAGTGTCACTCATTTCTATTGTGCAGCTGCCATCATCCATAGGATGCAGTTATGGATGAGGATTCCTATAGTTCTTAGATCACACATGGTATATTTGTTCAGGATTGTTGATCTTGATGGCATAATTAAATTTTGACAAAATGAATGTGAGATCATGGTTTTCCTTTCACATTAATGAGAATATAGACACATATTTCTATCTCTATGCTAGATACATCGATGATTACTTAAGTTGCATATTGGTAAATATTGTTGGTTGGCTAAGAGAATGTTGTTTTTTCAGGTTTCATGAAGACATAGCTATTTGAAGACATCACTATTTGGAGACATCGATTAATTAGTCACATAATGATGATGACTTCTTACTTTATGATGATATGTTTGATACTCACATATGTTGATTATCATGGTTGATTCTTATCAGATGTGGGATGTTAGAAAACTCCCTAGTGATAATGCATTGTTGATATATTGAGGGTTCTTATGGAAAGATCATGCAGTTCTTGCTACGATGATGATTTTATGGTCATGGATGATTACGATGGTGGTTTCACATACATATGATATGATATGAATGGTTTTTGTATCACTGCCTGGAGATATGGCATATGCTTAGTTGATTCATGGAAGGCTATAGATAAAGGCTTTTTTCTAACAAAGAAAAGAGAAATTTGGTCTTGATAAAGTCAAGAGGATTAGTTGATATCTATATGTGGCATGCTTAGTCACGGGTTGACAAAATTGAAGTTACATTGTCTTATCTTGTAAATTGAAGATGGACTCTTGATGCTGTTGACAGATGTTTATGGTGCAGATCATATATGGTGTATGATAGTTGCTAATAACTATCATGATCTTGTTTAGGTATTTGGTCTTTGTTACAAATGTCATTTATATCACTTGATGTAAAGGTCATGAAAAGATCTATGATGTAATAATTGTCATATTCAGTCATGTATGGACTTTTGAGATCATGTCAAATATGTAATTCCACTTGGTTGGGTGGATAAGTCAAATATGTATCCCCAATTGGTTGGGAGATTGATGTATGTATGAGCCATTGGTGATAGGAAGGTCAAACTCACATATTTGAGATATAGAGTCATGCTATTCTTTTGAAAAAGATTTATGCAGACTCTGCGTGTGGTCATGGGGAGCATGGACAGTATAGTGCATCTCAGCACATGCTCAGGCGGAGTTTGATTAGAGAATTCAACATGTGCCTAGGGGGAGCAAGATCAATGTTCATATTCAACAATTTAGATGGGGAAATCTTCATTTAATAGTGGTTAGCCCTTTTCCCTTGATGTTAAAGGGGGAGAGTAGCTTGATGTTTGGAGAGTACCTTGATGTTTTGAAAAGCTTGGTGCTTGTCTTGATGCTAGTTACAGGTTGTGGTGACCAAATACCAAAGTGGTTGCCATCAATTCCAAAGGGGGATATTGATGGCATTATGATGCATGGGTTTTCCTTGATGGAAACTCACTTTTAATAGAACAAGTATATGGTAACTAGATGAATCTACAGGTCATATCAGAGGTGATAGAATGATGGAACAAAATAATGGGTCAAAGGTCTATGGATCAAAATTAGAAGCTTGTTACGAGAAATTGTTGAATTAGGTGTTGTCCTTGATATCAACCTACTTGATGAGTTGTCCTTGATGAAAACCTATTTGATGAATGGACTACTTGATAAATTTATAAACAAGATGTGACAGAATGCATGGTAGTCATGTTTACAAATGTGACAAAATGCAGGGAAGCTCAGAGGAATTAGTTCAGAAATGATAAAGTGATGGAAACTCACATTGTAACAGGTCAATTCAAAGGTAACAGAATAATGGCATAGGAGAACAAGATGATGGGACAAAGGATTATAGATCAAAATCAAGAAATTTAGGAAAGAGAATGTTTTAAGCTGTATACATTGGTTAACCTAGTCCAAATCATCTATACATGTAGGTACACAGAATAAAAGGAACGTATATGTATGCATGCAATTTCAGAGAAGGAAAAGCGTGTATGGTATGGAAAATTAAGGTTAAATAATACCAAGGGTCCATACCATGGTACTAGCCCACAATATTGAGCGAAGTAACAGTTACATGATCTTGTCTAAGAATCCCTTAGGCTCTAAGTGTTGTTTTGGTGCATGGTATTGACAAAGGTTCTAAGTATATAAGGAGGAGAAGATCAAAGGGCTAAGTGAGAAAGTGAAATGTTTTTTCATGAATACTTCTATCTGAAGTATATTTTGTGTTGTAAGTTCTATGCTTATGATATAGATTTGAAACATCTTGTGCACCCTTGGATACAATGTTGGATCAGGATTATAAGACTTGAAATGACTTTAATTGTATGATCTAATAATGGATAGGCTATATCTGAGTGCTAACGCATTTTTTATACTTTATATGTTATGATATGGGTATATTTGAAGTCTTGAAAATATAGAAAGTTATAAGTCATTATTTGCAGATATATATATGCAAGTTTGCCTCGGTGAAGGCGCGTATACACGCGGATTTGGCACTTCCAAGTAGCGTATGTAGAAGAAGGGCTTGCTGTTCATAAATGACTAATCTATCTAATCTGTGTTGCTATTTTACTGCTATTTTTCAATGATGTCTTCATTGGATCTGATTCACAGGGAAAATTTTAAGAACCCCCCCTAAATTTATAAATATAATAAATGGGCGAATCTCCATGGTATATAGGAAAAATGGAAGGCGATTTTATCAATAATATAATATGTATATATAATTTTTTGGCGAATCTCTCACGAGGCATGGCGAATATTTTACTCGATTATAAAATCTTGTAAGATGTTGGTGAGTCTTTCACTAAATAATAAAACTTTGTAAAGTCCTAGTGAATCTTAGCATTTAATTCCCCCATTTAAATAGGCTACATTCCAGGCGAATACCATGGGTCAATACCATGTGCCATTTTTATTTTTATTAGAATATTTTACTCAATTATAAAATCTTGTAAGATCTTGGTGAGTCTTTCACTAAATAATAAAACTTTGTAAAGTCCTAGTGAATCTTAGCATAGGCTACATGCTGGTTTAATTCCCCCATTTAAATAGGCTACATTCCAGGTGAATACCATGGGTCAATACCATGTTCCATTTTGGTGAATACCATGGGTCAATACCATGTGCCATTTTTATTTTTATTAATTCTAATATTAGGGTTAATAATGGTTTTTTGCATGGTATTAATAACAATCTAGTCCATGGTATTTGTCCCATAGTATTTTGGCCATAGGTTTCACCTAAATATAACCCATTTTTTGAGTGTTCTTAAATATAAGGTGACTTATGGAGTAAATATAAAAAAAAAAAATATATTTGTTTACCATACCTCTCGTTTATTTATATTTTTATTAATTTACCATACCTCTTTTACAAATATGATATTTGGCCCATAGGATTCACTTAAATAAAACCTCTTTCTTGAGCCTTCATAAATAGAATGAGGGTTATGGACTAAATATAAAAAGAGGTTTCATTTATTTACGATACGTCTAGTTTATTTATATTTTTATTTATTTACCATAGCTTTTGAGTAAGTATAAAGAGACGTTTTATTTATTTACCATACCTCCACTTTACTTCTATTTTTATTTGTTTACACCCTTACATATATATAAGGTGACTTATGGAGTAAATATGAAAAAATGTTTTATTTATTTACCATACCTCTCATTTATTTATATTTTTATTAATTTACCATACCTATTTTATAAATATGGTATTTGGCCCATAGGATTCACTTAAATAAAACCTATTCTTGAAAATGGGCGAATGGAAGGTTGTAAGTCCTAATTTCAAGGGCTAAATTTACCTTTTTTACCCTCTCCCTTAAAATAAGGTGGGCTATTTGAGGTGATTTGTAAAAATGTACTATGATACAAAATATTCGCCCGCTAAAAATTTAAAACCCCTTAATTTCGCCAAAGGGCGAACATTCGCCCCTAAAATTATCCTTGGATCTGAAGTAAAACTGATTGTATAAGAAAATTGAGTCTCGCTGACTGATTGATTGAGTGATAAGGGTGATCTTTGTTGCTATCTATTTAGAACTCTGTAATATGATAGTAGATCTTTAGAATGCCTTTGGTTAATACATTTTTGTGTTCATATTCAGTATCTTTACAGGTATACGTAGGTTGGGTTACACAAAGTAGCATATAAACGTAGGTTTTCCTCATTGAAGTAGCATATACATTCTGACATATGATTTTTTGAGGTTGCAGTTGGTTCTGGTTGTTAATGTAGTGTTTTGGGTTCATCTCTATGTTCTAGTGACAATTATCTGACTGTTCAAATTGATTGATTATGTTTTTATTATGGGTTTCAGTGATTTGTTGATGCAGTTGTATTTCATGGTTGTATTACAGTGGTGATTTATTTTGAGCTTCAATGTTACCAATGGGTCCAGTCTAAAAATTTGATAAAAAATGGCCTTAAAATCGTGGTTATCTGTACCAAGAGTATCCAGTGTGAAAATTTATGAAACGTGGTTTGTAGAGAAAGATTAAAGGTGGTAGCCTTTTGTAGGTCAGTGCATGTGTACTGGTAAAGATATCAGCTAGTACGAGAGCTAGGGGGTTGGAGCTCCCTTCTAGTAGAAGCTGGAGAATGAGAGAAGGTTGTAACTTCTGCAGGTGGGTGCTTGTGTACTTGTACGATTCTACGCTAGTACAAGATTGTAAACAATTTTTTCTTTATATTAAAAAGAAGACAGAGACGACAACAGCAGGTAGTTTTCTCTTACATTGGGTTTCCACCTTAAATCTTGGTGTTCATGTGTGTTGCTTATGTGTGATGGTTTATTTATTACAACACATGGTTATTGTTTATCTAATGTTTAATAAAGTACTAATGCACTGGCTGAACATAAATATATGATGGATTAACTGAATCATAAGGTCATTGGATATACGATAATTTCCTTAAGAACAGTCTCGTACACACACAAGTTCCATTCAGTAAAGTCACATATAGAAATCTGAATATGAAATGTAAAATTTATTGATTTGTAAATACTGATTCACCCCCCATCTCAGTATTTTTCCCAAAATACATCTGCACTAAGGAATTAAAATAGGAATTCCAACTGCAATAGTGTGCCATACTCAGCTGCTCTATTGAATAAACAACTTCACAATAGTATAAAATACCCAACATGTGACCATACAAGACTTCATGGATCTCCTGCAAGTACAAGCCATCTGACATGGGTCTTGATTGAAGGGATACTTCTAAGGAGTCTAAAATGGTGTTAGTGCCGAAATCTACCTTAGGCTGAAGGAAGGAAAAATTCAGGGTAACCACAAACCACCCTCAACCTCGTAGCTAGCCCTACGAGGACAGGAGAGGGCTCTCTCTGGGTCACGCTCAGTTAGAAATAAACGAATAGGATCTGAGGATGAATTTCAAAATGGATACTTATTTTAGGCTAGGTAAGCAAATATGATGGAGGTATTTCGAATAATGACTGAGTTTTCTGGGATGTGTGGGGCCAAGGAACAGCATGAGCAGAGAATTTAACTCAAAGTGGCAAATTACTTCGTGAGGCAAGACATGCAGCAAGTCTAGCAATTAGATTTGGAATAATATGAAGTGGAAAGATTGCTTAAGAGGGTTAAAAGGGCATAAATACATGAATCCTTTTCAACAGAAGAAAACATAGAACATGAAAACTTTCCCAAAGCAGAGCAACGAAACTGAATTCTACCTTTTCTTACTTAAAAGCTTTCACTGTAAATGAATATGAATGAACTGTGAAACATAACGAAATACATATGAAACAGAAAGGAAATACATTTGCTAAACTCACGCCACAGGAATCTCACGAACCAGAGCTGTAACCTTTCATTAATTCTTTGTCAAAATGTACAGTGAGGAAATGCGTTTTTCTCCCACAGTCTCCCAGAAATTCCAACCCTTTACAAAATGACTCTCAATACAATAAATAAGCTTTTCCATGAGAAGGTCGATCAACCCAGGCAATGAAGAGCCAACCATCAGCAGTTACATTGAAATTTCTATGAAGACCAATTAGAAAAAAGAAAATATGAGCATAGATTTTGTGGGTGGCTGTTCGCCTTCATTTGGCCACTTGGATAGAAGCCAAAAATGCTTTTTAAACTTTCACTTTAATGCCCAGAAAAATGTGTTGTAAATGAGCAGGCCCACTTGGAGAAAATCGCGAAGCGGGAGCGATTTTGGCCTTTGGGTCTCTATGCGCCGCGCCAAAAATGGTATGCATCGCGCTACTTTGGAGCTAGTTTTGAGGCACCTTCTGAAGTCCAAATTGAGCCAGGTGTGCTTGTTGGAAAGCCCTGTCTGTCTAGTTTCCAACCCAAGTGGAATTTTTGAATTTGGTGCACATGTTCCCCTCCAAAACTTCAATCTCCCAATACTTCTTCCAGTGTGTGAAATTAGGGGCTGAGAAGTCATTTTTTGGGTGTTCTTGACCTCCTGAGGACTCAAAATAGGTCCAAAATTCTTGGCCATGCACCAACAATCATAATTTTCCATGTAAAATCCAAAAATGTGAACCTTTTGTCATTTGGAGATTCCTATTGTAAGCGCGCGCCATGTGGCGCGACGCACAGGGAGAAAAACCCTTTTTTTTGCACAAAAATTTCCAAAAATACCAAAACTGCCCCAAATTTCTTGAAATTTGGGCTGGAGCTTCTTCATTAAGTGTTATGGTGGGCCAAGGATTGCCCCGGCCAATATCCAGAGTTGATCATGCTCTTTTTTCCTCTTTTGCCTTTTTGATGCCTTCTTGGTGCACGCAGTTCAGTGGTGGAAATGACTGTCTTGTTCATATGATGTTTCAGTGTCTGTCTCCATAATGTCCAAGCAAGGTGTATGTTTAGCAACTTGTTGAAAAATAAAATTTGGTACCCTTTATTTCCATGCCAAATATGTGCCAAGTAGGAAGGGACTATGATGAATAGGGACAGTGGGTATAGTGGAGTGTGGGAAAAATGTGGTTCAATCAAGTGAAGGTGAGGACAGTCACTTGACTATGTTTGGGAATTAGGATTTGATGATTTTACAAGTGAAATGAGAGAAGGAGAGTGATAGGGAATGGTAGGGTTTAGGAATAGGGATAATAGAACTTAGGAATAAGTGATTTGGGAATTGGGAGCATGGGATTAGTGAATTTTGGGGGTATCTTAACTTGGGGAATAAGGGAAGTAAGGAGAGTATGGGATTAGGGAGTGATGAGGTGAGGGGATACTTAGTTGCAACACAAAACCCTTGCAGCAATCTTCTTGGCAAATTTTGAAGAGACAGGGTTTGTTTTCTTTAACACACTTCACCATTCATCAAACACCATCAACAACCATCAATCTTGGATAAAAAACCATGAGAGAAGTTCAACCTACTTGTACCAATGGAAATCCATGCATTTTGGGGCAATATTGGACCAAATGTTTTAAAAAAATCAGCCTTGGCAGCTCTATGCGCTGCGCCTTCCCAGTGCGGAGCACTAGTGTAAATCTACACTGGAAATTTTCTCCCAGTGCACCGCGCCTCCCCTGTGCGCCACGCCTTTTTCCAGGTGACTTTCGAAGGCCTTCCTGGTGTCCAAATTGGGTGCAGGATAGCTCGTTGGAAAGGTCTTTGAGTTCATTTGCCCTGTCAAAAATTAAATCTCCCAAGACTTGTCAAAATGTGCCAAATGAGGCCACCTCAAGGTAGAGTGCTGTTACAATCAACTTTTGAATGCCTTTCTCAACTCAAAATTGAGCTCATGATAGCTCATTGGAAATCTCTTTGTGTCTAGTTATAATTTGACTCATCAAGCAAGTCATTTGGCCAACCGAGCTAGGAGAAAACTTGATTTTCCCAAGGTCACTTCAGAGGTGCATCAATTCTCCCGAGGCAATTGTATTTTTGACGTTTCTCTAAAACCATGACACCTGTGTAAAAAGTGAAGGAGGCTTTTCTCTCTTAGCTTATTTTGGACAAAAACCTCTCTCAGTTTTCCCAAATGCATCTTTTATTGCTCAAAAACATCATTGGAGTAAAACCTATCCCAATGTGTGGAACAAGAGATTTGTCGAAATGAAACGAAATGAAGGGGATAAGCGGCTTATAAATTCTTGGGAAAATTCTTGGAAGTAGGGAGGGATGTTAAGAGGCAGGGAAAAGTGGAATTTCAAAGATTGAGTGAGAGGAACGGGTCGAAAAGGGCAAAACATAGGTCCAACCTAGAAAATTGCCAGGTTGTAGCAAGAAACTAGGGTTTGTGCGAAAATGAGGAATTTGGGGGATCTCAGTGATGGGAAGTGTTTGATAAGGTACTTTAAGGATAGGGGAAGGTGTATGAACATCAGGATACAATTTTTGCTGATGATTTGACCGTCCAAGAGAAATTGCCTTCAAAACCCTAGGAGAGGGAAATGACCTTACCTAGGCGCCACTGAAGGTGTAAAATGACCCAGTGGAACTTGAAATGATAATGAAAACCCTCTGAATGATGGTACACTCAGCTGAACGGTGACATGGACCGACATTTGGACAACTTTGACAGGAATAAAAGCAAACCCTAGATCTAATGCCTAGTGACCAAATTTTGCTTGAAGACTTACTGAAATGACAAAATTTGACCTTGACACTCTGAGACCACTTTGTAATAGCATATTTGATCACTGGAGCAAGGCTACAAAGACTGACACTAACATTGGCTCCAATGGGGATGGTAGCTCCAGCCCCTTGGAAGTGCCAAGAACTGCAGATCTTTGGGTGAGCAGACAGTGCCTTCGTCCATTGGGCTATTGAGTCAAAACATGGATACTGACATTATGCAGATGGACTCTGACTGAAGACTCAAACTAAAAACCATAATAAAACCAGACATGACTAAATCCTAACTAAGAAACTAGAAAGATGCTCATATTTGAGCTTATTCAGCAAACCTACCCTAATTACTCTTTCCACCACCCGATCAAGTGAGATGGAACAACCAATGCAACCAGGTAAGTATCATGGCTGATATTTGA
The DNA here is from genome assembly GCA_031772625.1 of Pinus tabuliformis. NCBI lineage: Eukaryota > Viridiplantae > Streptophyta > Pinopsida > Pinales > Pinaceae > Pinus > Pinus tabuliformis. The sequence goes on from CM062810.1 coordinate 565,755,242, forward strand.
TTTCTTCCCAAATGCTTTCTGATGCGCAGGAAAAGGGAAGAATCGAAAGGCAACTCCCATGGAAACTTGGAATCAAGTTCACTGCTGACAAACTTGCAAAGCATGAATTGGCTGGATGACTTCAAGAATACTGCAAAAGGATCTTCATAAGCATCGCCATTGATTTCCATTAACACATTATTGTTCTGGTCCAAGTAATCTTCATAGCTGGATATTAAAATTTTCCTCACATCTGTGCTGTCTTTCTTTGGTGATAGCAGTAGGCTGTCAAAAGGATCCTGAATTTCGTGAAGAACCAAACTCTGTTGCTGATTCCAAACAGAACCAAAGCCTCCTTTATCAATCTCCTCATATGACTGCAAACTTTGATCTGAGCTTTGTAATGAAAAATCTGTTAAACAAGACAATGAAGGTGGCCTTGGAATCATATTATTATCAACATTCTCTTTTGTCACATGGTTGGCTGATGGAGAAGAATTTTTACAGCAAACAAAATCTAACACATGAGCAAAAGGATCATCAAAACCTTGAGGGGAATGCTATGATGTATCTATTGAAACTGTATGACATCCTATTGGTGCTTCATCTTTTTCTTTAGAGATATTACGAAGATTCTGCCTTATAAACTGAAATATTTCGAAACAAAAGGGTATAGAATCCTCTTGCATCATTAGGTCATGTACTTCGGCTGCCACACCTTCATTTGTAATCTGACCTTCAATTGTGTTTGGTGGCTGTGAATCTGGTGCTAGAGAGGGTTTTATATCCAAAATGATTTTGTCAATCATTTCAGGGGAAGATTTCTTATTAACAACTTGCTCAAGAATTTCGCCATCTGTCTCATCCTCAATATTAGAACTGAGAGATTGTTGATTTCCTATAGGCTGCTCATTTGAAGATTTACTATGCAATTTACCTCTCAAAAATTGAAATGATTCAAAACAGAAAGGTAAGGAATCTTCTTGTATCATTTGATCGCATGTGCCAGCTTCCATGTCCTCATCTGCAACTTGACAACTAATGGCATTTGGGGGTTGGAAATTTGAATATGAGAAGTTTGGCACCGAGTTTTCATCGCCCTCAAGAGGTTCCAAATCAAGACTAGTCGACAACTGATTTTTTATTGCACGGAAATTGTCTCTGATGAACTGACATGAATCAAAGCAAAAAGGTAAAGATCCTTCACCTACTTCCCAATTTGCTGCACTTTCCTCGTCATTGTCATAGCTGATATGTATTGGTTGGTCACTGTACTTGAGCTGCTGTAAGTGAACTTCCTCATCCCACAAACTGGCTGCTGATTTGTCTGCAAGATTAGCTTTTGTTTGGAGAACATAATCATCATCATCATACTAATAAAAATGAGGCAAATCGTCAGTATAAAACACATCATCAAGCATACATGTCATATCAACATGTCTTTCTTCCTCAAGATGATCTACAAAACAATCATTATGACAACTGAGACAAGAAACCATATATTTTGGATCAGCAACTTGTTCATGAACGTCATTTTCATTTTTTGTAGTCATTTTCCGCACCATCTCTTCTAATGCACTCACCAAAATGTCAAGCTTTTCCTCTGCAAGTGTAGTTTTCTCTAGATCCACGTTTTTCATCTCTTCTTCTTTCAACCTTGCCCTTCTGATCAGCAAGTGAGCCTCTACATTTACTGCACTTTTCTGCATCTCTTCAAGTGTTGCGACATTCTTTTCTCTCATTTGAAACTCCATTTCCAGATCAAAGGCACCTGGGTAATGCAAGAGAGCAGATCTAAGAGGGGGTCTTATATCAACGGCATTGAATAATAAACTTGATTAAATCTGGCTGAAAATTGTTGTATTGTCTCCCCTGGTAGTCTTTTCAGCTGATTATACTCTTCTACGATAAGGAAAAGGTTCTGTTCGATCCTCCACTTGTCAAGAAAAACTTTGATGAACTGCTGTAAAGTTGTGATGCTCGCATCAGGCAGGGCTTTGAACCAACTCTTGACTTTGCCTCGCAAAGAAAGAGCAAAAATCCTTATACTGACATCTTCTTCATCAATTTCAAAAAGTTCTAGAAAAGTCTCAACATTCTGCACATGTTGCTCAGCATTGACATTCTTATATTCACCGTCAAATCTTGGCAAGTATAGATCATAGTCTTTGGGGAAAGCATGAAGAACAGAAGGTAAAACAAGAGGTTTATAGATATCTGGGATTATAACAGTTGTAGGAATATATACAAGAGCTATGCAATCAGTTTTGTTTTCTTTAGGCTCATCACTTTGCAGAGAATCATCATAAGATGTAGGAAAAGTAAGGAGGCCAGGATCAAAGGGAAACTTAGTATTTATGCTTTTTGAATGGGTCGATTCAATATTTTGATCACCTTTATCATACAACAAGTTCTAAAAAACTTTTAGGGCAGCTTCAAGCATAGCAAAGAAGTAATTCACAAGAAAGCAGAGTAGGTCCTGAATACCATTCCACTTTGGATACCCGAAATTTGTGTAAGATCCTTCCATTTTCGCAGAGAAAAAGTTAGTCCTCCAGTGGAGTCACCATGAAGCACCGATTGTTGGATTCTTCAGTGAATGGAGTCGCCAGGTGAATGATTTCAGCCTTCTTATGTCTGATCGTTGTTCACCATCAACAATCAGCTCTGAACTTGAGATATGTACTAGGGCAAGACAATCTACAAGCAAACCATTTTCTTCCCCAGTGGAGTCGCCACTATGTTAGTGCCTAAATCTACCTTAGGCTTAAGGAAGGAAAAATTTAGGGTAACCACAAACCACGCTCAGCCTCGTAGCTAGCCCTACAAGGACAGGAGAGGTCTCTCTCCAGGTCACGCTTAGTTAGAAATAAATGAATAGGGTCTGAGGATGACTTTCAAAATGGATACTTATTTTAGGCTAGGTAAACAAATATGATGGAGGTATTTTGAAGAATGACTGAGTTTTCTGGGATGTGTGGGGCCAAGGAACAACATGAGCAGAGAAATTAACTCAAAGACACAGATTACTTCATGAGGCAAGACAGGTAGCAAGTCTAGCAATTAGATTTGGAATAATATGAAGTGGAAAGATTGCTTAAGAGGGTTAAAAGGGCATAAATACATGAATCCTTTTCAACAAAAGAAAACATAGAACGTGAAAACTTTCCCAAAGCAGAGCAGCGAAACTGAATTCTACCTTTTCTTACTTAAAAGCTTTCACTGGAATTGAATATGAATGAACTGTGAAACATAATGAAATACATATGAAACAGAAAGGAAATACATTTGCTAAACTCACGCCACAGGAATCTCATGAACCAGAGCTGTAACCTTTCATTAATTCTCTGTCAAAATGTACAATGAGGAAATGAGTTTTTCTCCCACAGTCTCCTAGAAATTCCAACGCTTTACAAAATGACTCTCAATACAATAAATAAGCTTTGCCATGAGAAGGTCGATCAACCCAGGCGATGAAGAGCCAACCATCAGTAGTTACATTGAATTTTCTATGAAGACCAATTAGAAAAAAGCAAATATGAGCATAGATTTTGTGGGTGGTTGTTCATCTTCATTTGGCCACTTTGATAGAAGCCAAAATTGATTTTTAAACTTTGCCTTTAATGCTGGGAAAAATGTATTGTAAATGAGGGGGCCCACTTGGAGAAAATCGCGAATCAAAATTTCGTGAAGCAGGAGCGATTTTGGCCTTTGGGTCTCTGTGCGCCGCGCCAAAACTGTATGTGTCGCGCTACTTTGGAGCTGGTTTTGAGGCACCTTCTGAAGTCCAAATTAAGCCCAAGTGTGCTTGTTGGAAATCCCTGCCTATCTACTTTCCAACCCAAGTGGAATTTCTGAACTTGGTGCCAATTTGCCCCTCCAAAGCTTCAATCGCCGAAGACTGCTCCCTGTGTGTGAAATTAGGGGCAGAGAAGTCATTTTTTGGGTGTTTTTGACCTCCTGAGGACTCAAAATAGGCCCAAACTTCTTGGCCATGCACCAACAGTCATAATTTTCCATGGAAAATCCAAAAATGTAAACCTTTTGTCATTTGGAGCTTCCTATTGTAAGCGCGCGCCACGTGGCTCGGCGCAGAGGGAGAAAAACCCTGTTTTTTGCACAAAAATTTCCAAAAATACCAAAACTGCCCCAAATTTCTTGAAATTTGGGTTGGAGATTCTTCATTAAGTGTTATGGTGGTCCAAGGATTTCCTTGGGTAATGTCCAGAGTCGATCATGCTCTTTTTTCCTCTTTTGCCTTTTTGATGCCTTCTTGGTGCATGCAGTTCAGTGGTGGAAATGACTGTCTTGTTCATATGATGTTTCAGTGTTTGTCTCCATAATGTCCATGCAAGGTGTATGTTTAGAAACTTTTTGAAAAAGAGAATTTGATACCCTTTATTTCCATGCCAAATATGTGCCAAGTAGGAAGGGACTATGATGAATAGGGACAGTGGGTATAGTGGAGTGTGGGAAAAATGTGGTTCAATCAAGTGAAGGTGAGGACAGTCACTTGACTATGTTTCGGAATTAGGATTTGAGGATTTTACAAGTGAAATGAGAGAAGGAGAGTGATAAGTAATGGTAGGGTTTAGGAATAGGGATAATAGAACTTAGGAATAAGTGATTTGGGAATTAGGAGCATGGGCTTAGTGAATTTTGGGGGTATGTTAACTTGGGGAATAAGGGAAGTAAGGAGAGTATGGGATTAGGGAGTGATGAGGTGAGGGAATACTTAGTTGCAACACAAAACCATAGCAGAAATCTTCTTGGCAAATTTTGAAGAGATAGGGTTTGTTTTCTTTAACACACTTCACCATTCATCAAACACCATCAACAACCATCAATCTTGGATGAAAAACCATGAGAGAAGTTCAACCTACTTGTACCAATGGAAATCCATGCATTTTGGGGCAATCTTGGAGCAAATTTAAAAAAAAAAATCAGCCTTGGCAGCTCTATGCGCCGCACCTTCCTAGTGCGCTGCACCAGTGCAAATTTACACTGGAATTTTCTCCCAGTGCGCCGCGCCTCCCCTGTGCGCTACGCCTTTTTCCAGGTGACTTTTGGAGGCCTTCCTAATGTCCAAATTGGGTACAAGATAGCTAGTTGGAAATTTATTTGAGTCTAATTTCCAACCCAACCAAAATTTTGCAATTTGGAGTTCATTTTCCCTGTAAAAAATCAAATCTCCCAAGACTGGTCAAAATGTGCCAAATGAGGCTGCCTCAAGGCAGAGTGCTGTTACAGTCAACTTTTGAATGCCTTTCTCAACTCAAAATTGAACTCATGATAGCTCATTGGAAATATATTTGTGTCTAGTTATCATTTGAATCATCAAGCAAGTCATTTGGCCAACCGAGATAGGAGACAAATTGATTTTCCCAAGGTCAATTCAAAGGTGCATCAATTCTCCCGAGGCAATAGTATTTTTGACATTTATCTAAAACCATGACACATGCGTAAAAAGTGAAGGAGGGTTTTCTCCCTTGGCTTATTGTGGACAAAAACCTCTCTCATTTTTCCCCAATTCATCTTGTATTGCTCAGAAACAGCATTGGAGTAAAACCTATCCCGATGTGTGGAACAAGAGATTTGTCGAAATGAAGGGGATAAGCGGCTTCTAAATTCTTGGGAAAATTCTTGGAACTAGGGAGGGATGTTAGGAAGTAGGGGAAAGTGGAATTTCAAAGATTGAGTGAGGGGAAGGGGTCCAAAAAGGCAAAACACAGGTCCAACCTAGAAAATTGCCAGGTTGTAGCAAGAAACTAGGGTTTGTGCGAAAATGAGGAATTTGGGGTATCTCAGTGATGCGAAGTGTTTGATAAGGTACCTTAAGGATGGGGGAAGGTGTATGAACATCAGGATACAATTTTTGTCGATGATTTGACCATCCAAGAGAAATTGCCTTCAAAACCCTAGGAGAGGGAAATGACCTTACCTAGGCGCGACTGAAGCATGAACAAGGTGTAAAATGAACCAGTGGAACTTGACATGATAATGAAAACCCTCTGAATGATGGTACACTCATCTGAACGGTGACATGGACCGACATTTGGACAACATTGACAGGAATAAAAGCAAACCCTAGATCTAATGCCTAGTGACCAAATTTTGCTTGAAGACTTACTGAAATGACAAAATTTGACCTTGACACTCTGATACCACTTTGTAAGAGCATATTTGATCACTGGAGGAAGGCTGCAAAGACTGACACTAACAAATGGGATCATGAAAACAACCTTGAGGGAAAATTAGACATGAAAGAGTGATTCGTGTCATAAGTGATATTGATAGGTTCACCAAAATTTAAGTTATCGTGCATGTAATACTTTTTGACGGATGATGGAAAATATGCATTAAGATTATTACCCTTTTCTACCTTAGATATTTGAGATTTTCGTAAGATGGGATGTAATGGTGGAAGTTCAATAGTAAAATTGAATTTTCTCCCCTGGGGGTTGAAGAATTTTACGTGAAGAAAATAAGCATCCTTCAGGAGAGAGTCAACATCCCATGTGATAACATAAATTATAAAATTGTGAAAAAGAATCAAGAACTGACGGAAATCACAAATGTCATCATTGTGACAAGAACCTGACATAGCATCAGCATAGTCTAAAGTGTCCTACTCACCTAACTTAGCCTTGAATTTTGAAATGATTGATAATCGATCTGAGAAAACATGGCCAATGAATGATCAAGAGAATATTCATCATTTAAATCATGAGATTCAAAAGAAGATAGATTTTCAAGATTGCTACAAAAATCTTTAATGGTAAGCATACCATTTTCCAAGCCACGTGAAGAGATACCTAAAAAAAGTGTTGATAATCTTATCAGACTCCATTCAAAAAAAAAATTAATCCAAATCTCCATGTAAAAACAAAGGTTCATCCATATTACTTAAACAATAATGATGATATATTTGAGAGAAAAGGAAATCACCAAGGTCATGGTCATCCAAGGGTTCAAATTGATTAACAGGTGGAAGATCAACTAGGGGAATATCAATATTGCAATATGGTTAACTGATGATGTCCAATGAATCAACATCAGGAGAAAGACAACAGAGAGAAATAAATTCTTCATCTGGTAATTTACCTTCCAATTTAATGATTAGTTGAGGTTCAAAACACGGAACATCAAATGGAGGAGGACATGGGACAAAAGGAAGGTTTTTTTCTTCCTCAGGATGTTGAAATTATTTTGGATCAGGAGGACACTGTGAATGAGATTCAAAATATTGCCTTGACATTGGGACTAAGAAACAAAATTTCTCATCCAATAATTTCCAATCCACATCCTCATATATCAATTCGTAACAAAGATGCAGGAACCAATCAACAAAATGTTCAAGGAATTCATTGGTTTCCATTATAAGTTTATCAATTTCATTAAGAACATCTTGATATTTGTACTTGTTAAATATGTGATGCAAATCATAACTAAATGCTTGAAATATGTGATAAAAGAAGTGGGTAGAGAGTAGCACCATTACTTCATGCCACCATCGAATGTAAGGGTAAACAACTGTGTGAGAATTTCCTCAGAATAAAAGCCACTTGAAAAAGAGAATTGAATGAATTCAATCATGTAACCAAGGATGGTTTTTGTACCCTTGCATTGAATTTAAGATGTGACAAGTTATGAAAAAAGTATGCAGGGATTGAAATACTCAAAGCTTCGGAAAAACACCTCAGGATAATGATCTGGGATGAAGCCATTAAAGGTAAGAGATTTCGAACACACTTCACATGCTCAGGCTATCATTTGGCCCTCCTTCTAGCACAAAAAAGGTTGACATTTTTGGATGTTTCCAATTTTGTAAGGGGATATCCCCCCACATGTGAGGCCCCAATTATACCTCACATCGTTAGGTGTAGGAGTCCAATCTGGTCATATGGTTTGGCTACTATTGGAATGTTTTTCAAATATGCCTTGGTTACAATAAAACACAAGAGAAAACAACGCCTCTTTGGGGCAGCAAGAATGTGATCCTTATGAGACACGCAATGTAAGGTCTCTAAGGGAGACTTCCATGGCTAGTGAGGGAAATGAGCCACCAGTTAGAAAATTATTAGTACTATCCTAAAGGGTGCCTCAGGGGCAAAGAAAAATACTTATTGAGTACCTGCAGATTATTCTACATAACAAATGACGATCGTTAAGGCATAACATTATTCATTCAATAATAGCCATAGCTAAGCAACGAATCAGTTCATTAAATTAGTATGTAAATAAAGCAACATATACCATAAACATAAATAGAATAGTCCAACTAAATCGATGATACATGTATGAAGGAATGTCGACTCATTGAGATTCTGATTAAAAGTTTAAGATCCCAAGTACATTCTTACATGAATGAAACGTTGTATCCAATAGTGGAACACGAAGCCACAACTCCAATGAATGATCTATCTCCTATGTATTACAATTGATACCAAGGCAAGACGCCTTGAATCTAAGCCTTCCAAAATCCCTTTTCTTGAGTTATGATGAGATATTTATAAAAAGTAACTTGTACCGTTTAGCATCACCATGACCCTTTGACTTGTATGATTGTTGATATTCTAACTTGACTTAGTACATTCTAATGTGTGGCCATCCATATTCCAAAGAACTCTTGTTACTTCTCCAAAGAATGGTCTATCTCCTATGTATTACAAGAGATGTCATGGTAAGACCTCTTGAATCTAAGCCTTCCAAAATCCCTTTGCTTGAGTTATGATGATATATTTATAAAAAGTAACTATGACCTTTTAGCTTCCCCGTGACCCTTTGACTTGTATGATTGTTGATATTCTAACATGACTTAGTACATTCTAATGTGTGGCCATTCATATTCCACATGTGTCCCATGGACTTCATTACATATCATTTATTACATAAAACAAATTACAAATGAGATGATGGTTATATAAGACAAAATGAGGATGGCAAAAAGACTCATCAAATGGATAAGTCATTTGCTTCCACATAGAGCTTAGTTGTAATGTAAGTGTACCAAGATTTGAACTTAGTGGATATGTATTTGTCCTGAGCTGGAAAGTCCCTGATGTAGTGCGTCTTGACCTCCAATGCCTCTGAGAATATGTTCTTGGAGTTTGACCGTAAATTATTCCACATCCACAAAAGATTTATATGAGCTTTGACTAGTGCAATGGCATACTACATAACAATGTCTTTGGTTACCTCCAAGCCTTCCCATTCCATTGCCTTCTTGTTCAGGTCAATGAATTGCTAGATCTCTGGGTAGATGATTTCCTTGCCTCTGATTGCCACAAGTGTACTAAATAAAGGCATCCCATTCTTTTGTGTTAGAGACTCAAATGCATTATGCAGGTGATTATATGCAACAATAGCACTAATCGACTATTAACCAAGGCACATGAAGTTTTGATGATGGTGTCTCAACTAATTTCTACCCAAATTTGTGGTAATATTGTCTTTCTTCTCAAAATTTTGTGGGGCATATAGATACTTGCCAATCCACTCTTCAAGATGATTGACTTCTTTGTTTGTTGTTTTTAATAGTTTCTTCCTATGACTTCTTTTGTATTCCAACAGGAGGAGACACCACTTGCTGAAGAAAGATCATATCATCATATAATCTTGTCATGGTGTCCACCATTGGCCCCAATTCTTTTAGCATGATTGACTACCACTCAGTGATGCTGGATCTCTATGATGAAAACCACCAATTCTCCATCGCAAGATGATATGCATGTTTCTTCAATTCAAAAAGTTCTCTTTTCATCTTGGCATTCTCATTCAACAAGTACTCATAATTATCGAGCTCCATTGTAATGAATGCAACATTTTACCCCATAATAGCTCTAGGATTCCTTCTAGTATTGGAGGTTATCACCTTCTCTATGGCTACTGAGACTGGTTTCTGATGATCGTTCATAAAATATCTTTATTTCTACTCCACGATCCTCTTCTTGAGTTGATAAAACATTATGTTGCATACATCCATGACTCTATCAGTTTTTGGAGGTGTGATCCGTTATGCTCCTATACCAATAGGTGTCATATTTCATGATTGACTTGATGAGCTCTGTAATATGTTCATACCTTTTCTTGTTGCAAAGGTTTTCCATATTTTCAAAAAATCAAAAAATTTAAAAAATGTAAAGAGGGTATACCCTAAAAGAAAAATCAAAGGGTGAAAAGAATAAGATGGTCAAAAAAGTGAAAGAAATGAACCCCAAACAAAGAAAGACCAGGAAAGTGTGCAAGTCTAAATGCCACTACTTTTTCATTTTCTGTAATAAACAATTGTGTGCAGCTTGTCACTTATGCCACAATTCATGAATAGCCAAACAGCTTAAACTTGGCTCATTCATTTTTCAATTTCATGCTTTAGAATAGAGAATAAATATCTGGCCAAACAGTGTAATCTTGGCAGATAAGTAGATAGGTAGAGTAAATAAAAAGGAGCTCAATAGTGTAATCTGAGCCCTTGGATGTAATAAGTGCAGACTTAGGTAGGCTTGCCATGTAAAAGAAAAAGCAGATTGATAAGGGTTTGCCAGTCTAAGTGCATCCAAATAAAGAAGAAAAAAATGTCAGGCTAAAGTAGGTAGGGTAGGTAGATGGTGTTGCAGAATCACTTGTGATGGATAATGTCTCTAAATGTGTTAATTTTTAATTTTATCACAAGTGCAAGACAGACATTACACTTGATGCATTTCAAGCAAGACAAGGTCAAATAACTAACTTCCATTCACATTTTTCCCTAAACATTTCACTAATTCCGCCTAAAGTATAAAGGTCTTTGAAAATTAAAGGGGCTCAGAGCATTTCTCTGACTTTTGGAGGGACCGGACCCTCGGCCCAATAGTTTAAAAAGCCTAAGTACTTAGTATCATCCATAAACCATTCATTTCATTTCATAAAAACCTTTTTGTAAGTAAAATCCTATTTTACTTAGGAACAAGGCACAATATCACCTAAAAATACCCCTTTTCCCACTTTAAGCCTAAGTGTAAATGTATATCTGAAATGTTTTAACTTAGCGCTTTTATTTCATTCTTCATATTAATTCCTAACTACTATTATATAAATCCTACACAACGGTACCCTTTCCCGTAATATGTAAATATACATAAAAATACCCGAAATCTTATATATCCTACCCCGGTTAATTATAACCATAAACATAGTTAAAAGGGATTAATGGATTTATCTGAGATTCATTAATAGACTAAACTCCCCACTCAACAAAATGGGATTAATTAACCTCCAAGGTTAATTAAGAACCTCCCTGTGATTCACAATCACCCCAATATGGTTTATTAACTTGTTAATTAAATCGAGCCTGCTGCAGTTAAAGTCCTGTCGTACCTCACTTCCCATCAACCACTCGATCGCTCCCCCATCATCCGACGGTCGTCACTGATATCGCTACCCCCTTGGTGACTGTGCTTTAATGCGCGATCACCAGGTGGTTTTCCCTCCATACTCCCGCCACGCATCAGGCAGTCTATGTGATCACTCGCCCTCGGCCCAATACCGCCTAACTCCAAAAGCGGTGTGATCCCGTACTGCTTACCGCTCTCCATAAAATACAAAACATCATTTCCACGCCTACGTCATTAACCCGATAATCCAAAAATCCCCACCAACCTTGATTTTGTTAAATAAAATGAACAAAATGTCATTTTCAGTGTTATCTGCTGCGAGCCGTGCTCCCATGCAAAAAAACGTCTAAGTCAACTGTTCGAGCTTTCAGACCACCACCTAGTTAAGAAACTTGTAGTGACGCAGCCCGGAACCTGTTATCCTTCCGTCTTGGCACTATTCACTTCCTTGATATAGGTATTTATCCAATCTACACTGAAACCCTGTGATTTTGTTTTTCTATTGAAAAATTCTACAAGAAAAGACCAAATTCAGTTCTAGTCCAGTTTGTGTTTGCCATAAAAAGTTCTAAAACCTGCTGTTAGGCCTGTTTTCTTATAGAAAACCCTAATTCCATTTTTGAATCCACAAGAACCAAAGATGGAAACCCCTATGTCCCTGAATGTCGCACCCATGAACACTCCTCACAAAGACTTAGATTATCTACCTCTGGCTGATAAATATTTTCAGATAAAAGACTTATCTGGTGATAAAAACCATCTTCAAGTCTTATGCCAAGCCAGAGATAGTTATCTGAATGGGTCTGACATTTTTGGACTGTGGGAATCTAACCTGCCCATGTATTTCCTCCCCTCAGTCCATGTTTTCTGTTAGGCCCCTATACTACTAGTGTAACCGCTTATTGCTATTAGTACAACCCACTTATTATATTGATGTACCCATGTAGTGCTCATATTGTTACTATTGTGCCACATAGAAGCCCACTATTGTTATTGTTGTGCCCTACAATATTATTGTTATGTAGGCTTTGATTATATTGGGACCACTTAGACTTCTATATATAGAAAGGAGGTATTTTCATTTGTATCATCCAAGAATTGTTAATTTATGTAATGTAAAGGAGGTTTCCCCCTCGAAGAGGCTGAATTCTAAGGCGTTGATCTATCTTTTCTATCTTTTTGTGAGCTGGTTTCATAACATTTGGTATCAGAGCTTTGGATTCTAGGGTTTCGCTGCTCCAAACAGGTCATCGTGGCATTTGCGTTATAAATTTTTTTCTGTGACGTTTCAAAAGTCGCATAAAAAACCCATTTCAGAAGAAATCGCGCTGAACCTTGGTTCCGAATGTCAGAGCTTTTCATGGGATATTTTTGGAGATATGATCTGAGGAAGTTGGTCTTTTTTCAGACTCCTGAATTACACTCAAAACAGGTGACCTGGGGAAAATCGTCATAACTTTCTCTCTAGGTATCGGATTGAAATTTCGTAAGAAGGTACAGAAAGAGGACGGAATGCAGCTGTTTTTTATATCTTTTTCAGATACAAAGGTCAAAACAGTGACACGTGAAACTTCATACAAGTTCGCTCTTATGGAAAGGTCTATAATCAGGTCATCTTGGGAGATTGTGCATAACTCTTTCTTAGAGAATCCAATTTGTATCAGACTGGTGGCATTGGAAAGAGGAAATAGAGGGCTACTATAGATCTCAATTTCAAAACTTAAAGATCTGAAAGTACAGAGTTACAGTCATTTCAAGGTCGAGCTCCTAAAATCAAGAAAAAGCAAGATGAGGAAGTTTGATGGCAAGGATCCGGTAAATTGGATAGTTCAGATGGAGCAATATTTTGATCTACATGGTGTACAACTATTACAAAAGGTATGTATTGCATCTTCATATTTAGAAGCAGATCAATTTTTATGGTACAAAGGGCTTTGTTCTCGTAAACAACTTGTTACGTGGTCAATTTTCACGGAGGAAATGATAGCACATTATGAGGATACAAAGAGCAACACCTTCTTTAGAGCAACACCACAACAATTGGAAAGAGTAAAAGGGCTTTATGACATAGTGGAAAGAAAAATTATGGAAACCAAGAAGCGTACCCCTCACAACTATAAATATGGAAGTGTTGTTTCTCCTAGCCTTCCACAACCTACAAGGGTTACACCTCAACAATTGGAAGAAAAAAGAGAAAAAAGGCTTTGTTACAATTGTGATAGAAAATGCACTAAAGGTCATAAGTGTGCTGAGAAGAAATTATTTTACATAGAATATGAAGAGGAGGAAGAAAAGGATCAAGAAACATCAAAAGAAGAAGATATACGCCAGGACCTCACCGCAGAGAAAGAAGAAATGAATCAGACCATATCTTGTAAAGCATTGGCAAGAATTACCACTCCTCAAACTCTCAAGATAGAAGGACATATCAAGAAGAAAAATGTGCAAGAAGTGAAATATCACATCGAGAAAGAAGAAATGAATCCAAACATATCTTGTAATTCATTGTTCGAAATTACCACTCCTCAAACTATCAATATAGAAGGACATATCAAGATGAAAAAAGTTCAAGAAGTGAAAGATCACATCGAGCATCAAGAAATGAATCCGACCATATCTTGTAAAGGATTGGAAGAAATTACCACTCCTCAAACTCTAGATAGAAGGACATATCAAGAAGAAAAAGGTTCAAGCAGTGAAATATCACATCGAGTATCAACAACAAGTTCTCTAACTTTTAAAGGATAACGCCACTTTGGTGCAAAATCAAACGAAACAACAGGTAGATAAACATTGTAGTGAAAAATGTTTTGATGTAGGTGATTGGGTATTTTTACTGCTACATCTCAAGCAAGCTATTTATGAGAAGGAAATGTTGGCAACACTACATGCACTTAAAAAATGGCGACCTTACCGAATGGGAAGACTCTTCAAGGATGAGGATGTGGAAGCATTCTTTTGTGCTATTTATATTATCCAACTAGATTGGATAAACAAAGCAAGGGATGAATGGAAGAAGGATGAAGAAGTATGACCATTTATTCAAAAGTTGCAAAAGATCCCAATTCAAACAATATTGCCAGAAATTGAAGAAGAAGGAAAAATCATATTGGAACTTGGAGCAGTCATAGAAACAAGAAACCAGCAGCTACGAAATCGATCAATTTCAGAGTATCTCATCAAGTGGAAGAACTTACCCGCTGAAGATTCCACATTGGAGGACAAGAATTTTATACAGAAGCATCAAGAACTACTCAAGCGTTGAGGACAATGCTTTTTGAAGGAGAGGGGCATGTTAGGCCCCTATACTACTAGTGTAACCGCTTATTGTTATTAGTAAAACCCACTTATTATATTGATGTACCCATTTAGTGCCCATATTGTTACTATTGTGCCACATAGAAGCCCACTATTGTTATTGTTGTGCTCTACAATATTATTGTTATGTAGGCTTTGATTATATTGGGACCACTTAGACTCCTATATATAGAAAGGAGGTATTTTCATTTGTATCATCCAAGAATTGTTCATTTATGTAATGTAAAGGAGGTTGCCCCCTCGAAGAGGCTGAATTCTAAGGCGTTGATCTATCTTTTCTATCTTTTCATTAGCTGGTTTCATAACATTTTCCCAGATATAATTCATCAATGTTGTGCCAATTATGATCCTAACCATAGAGCTGTTATGTCCCCAAGCCAAACAGTTCTTTTTCCCATAACTTCTCAATCCATCAATGAAATGTTGCAATTCCACTCTAGTCAGCCCCTCACTCCTATTTCCATGGGATATTTACTTGCAAAAGCATCTTAGTTGTCCCAATCAGAAGTGAGTCGTATCGGTCAAACCTTCATGTTACCAAAGCACCAGCCCAAAGGTCCGCCTCCTTATCTGCAAACTTGCTTCACTGAAACTGGAAGACTCATTGTTGATATGATATCCCTCATTATGGGATTTAACTCTAGTGAATATGTTGATGATATCACCCTAGTATTATTATCAATCATTACTCCAGGACAAGCCCCTACTATCAGATATGACTATACCTCCTATATTGCCAATAAAATCCATGACCAATTCCTGAATTTGGAAAGGGAAGGAGTCTTCAAATACACCACTTTCATATATCATCTCATGTTGTATTATTAGTTAGACAACTTCTCTTTCCTTATCAAGAAACTTGACACCAAAAGAAATCCAAGGTCTGTTATCTTTTGAAGTCCAATCTTTCATAATACCATTGAGTCCCCTTACACCTACAGTGAGTTCATTGACCTATTTGTCCATCCAGCAACCACTCTGTTAACAAGAGTTTCACATCCTAGGATCAATGGTGATATGAAGAAAATTCTCCAGCTCTCTAAGTAGTACAGGATAGGTGATTGGTGTTAGCGCTTGAAATTTCACCTCAGGCTGAGAAAGGTAAACCTCAAGGCAACATCAAACCACTTAGCCTCGTAGCTAGCCCTACGGGGCAGGAGAGGGCTCTCTCCGCTCTATCTCGATAAAGATCTTCAATGGGCAAGATAACCAATAGGGTAACACTGATTTTAGGCTAGTAAACTGATCAAAAGGGTTGATTTGGGATTTTTAGGATTTTTGGTGGAAAATTGGAGAAATGGCAATTTTAGGTGCGGGGATTGGACACAGTTTTCGCAGGGGGTTCTTTGGGGCGAGGTAGGAAACAGTATTGATGCCTTTAATAGAGATGGATGGATGAGAATGACCGGTGAGGAGTTAAAGAGAGCAAGCAATAACCTTGAATTCCCTTTAAACAGTCGAAAACATTGATATTAAGCAAACTTAAAAGCAGAGCATGACAGTCATGAGTTCTACTTTAACACTTCATTTGCCTAATGTGCAGAAGGAAAAGTAAGGAAATGATTCACATAACACACTTACAAGTACAAAGAGAAACACACCATCAATACATGTGACCACAAGAATCCCAAAAAGGACTACAAAACCCTGGTCTTCCTTTGCCAAAAATTGCAGAGATATAGTGAGTAATACAATAAGAGCTTCTCGTTCAAGAATCCAACCATGAAAATGAGCAAGAGAGTACATAATATAGATCATCTAACATCTTTCCCTGCCTCTAGGGGTCGAGCTCACTATCCTAGGAGCTGTTTCAACCAATTCTAAACTAAGCACTGAAAACTAGGCAGTCAAAACAACTTACCTCTATAAACTAGGAAACCAATTCATTCATTTAATTTTCACATATCTCATGAATGAATCTTCCAGAAGAGATAAATAAGTGTAAAAGTGTCATAAATTTACATCATTTACAAAAAGAAGGATAAAAATCAACTCCAAAAAGTCAAACACAGTCAAAACTGCGTTTTGCTGAGCTGTAGGCTGAAATCCTGAGCAATTTGCCTGACGGGTCGCACGCGAAATCCTGACGGGTCGCGTGCCTTTGAGAGCACTTTTGGGGCACTTTCAGGTGTCCCAATGAGGCAAGAGTAGGCTTGTTGGAATGGTCTGTGAGTCTACTTTCGAACCCAACAGGAATTTCTGAATTTGGTTGTCATTTGCCCCTCCAAAATTGCAACCTCCCAAGACTGCTTTTTGTGTGTCAAAAATGTGGCAGAAAGTCATTTTTTGCTTGTTTTTTGACTTTCAGGAGGCCCAAAACTTCATAAAATCTCTTGGGAATGGGTGAGCATGTGTAACTTTTCATGCCAAATCCAGAAATGCTGAGTTTTTTGAAAATAGAGTTGCCAAGTGAAAGGGTCGCGCGGGGGGTGAGACCCGTCAAGCGGAAAAACCTGTTTTTTGCCTTAAAAACAAAAAATCACCCAAAATGCTCAAAATTTCTTGGAATTTGTGCTGGGGCTGAGCTATTTAGTGCCATGCTCCTTCAAGGAAGCCTCGGCCAAGATGTGGAGGGGATCGGGCCTTTTTCTCCGTTTTTGTGCTTTGACCAACCGCCTTTGGAGCACCTTCATCTTTGCCTTGCACACGTGCATCTGTGCCCAATAATGATTCTTCATGTTTCTCAGCAATTTCTTATCTTGGTTGGCCTTAGCCAACAGCCTCTCTAAATGAGCATTGAGCCGGATAAGCATAGCCTCTCGCTCAACTGGCACTAAATCACCGGGTCTTCTTCGATTCAAGTTGCGGTCACTACGAATCCTCCACAACTCATCAAGAGTTTGCTCATCCTCCAACTGCTTGTTGCGCTGTTCTAGATATGAGATTGTCCATTGTGCCCCTTCTAATCTCTTCTGCAATGCATCATTTTCAGCTCTAAGGTGCTGAATGATCTCCTTTGACTCTAGGCTAGGAGAACTGACATCAAGATCAACAAGCTCTATATCTGGAACACCTGATGGCCCCTCATCAATCCTGGGCTGTTTGCCCCTCTCTGATACATGTGCTGCTGTCAGAGACGAGGTCCCTTCCACCTGGTGTGGAGATAACACTCGTGGTGCTGATGAAGAAGGCGAGACCCCTTCCACCTGGTGTGGAGAAAATACTCGCCTAGCTGCCGCAAATAAGGCCCTGTGGCCTCTCTGATAAGTGACCAATGGAGAAGAGCTGACATGGCTAGTCCCGGGGATATCATGCTGTTGTGATGGTCCTCCCTCCTCATGAACAATCTCCGGATGTGGTGGTGGTGCTGTAAAGAACTCACGAGAAATGAACTCCTCCCATGGGATGCCATGCTGAGCCAACTGATGTATGACCACAAGCTGAATCAAACCATAATGATAGAGGCTCCTATATTGTTGTGCTGGGCTCTTCCTCTGCATCAAAGGCACCATCCTCTCAATATTATGGCACAAGAAAACCGGATGTTCATCATCCGTACCCGTGTGAAATGCATCAATAAGCGAATATGACATGAATACACAAGTGAAAATATGCCCTCACAGGTGAAATAGCGCATGATAAGTCTCATCAATGGAGCATACTCATTCCTCAAAATTCTGAAAGGAAATACACCTGTCACTTGTCTCATGAATGCAAGTTTAATGTAAGGCTCAAACTGAACATTGTCCAATATTTTGCGCTTGTTCCACACTTCTCCAACATTTTGTATCCCTGTTTCTTGAGCAATCATCTCAGGTGTCAATGTAAAATCCACCCCTACAAGGTTCACATGCCCATCATGCAAATGCAAAACAAACAAGCGAGCCAACTCCCTGTGATGCTGAATCTGAGAGATCCTCTCGCAAAAATCATAACAAGACATATAACGGAAACATGAGACTGCAATTGGACAAGCCTGCAAATCAGTCAAAGAGGTGGGCTCCTCTCTCCTATGATGACCGCTCTTTCCACCTTTGTGAGGTCTCCTATGTACCTCAAACTCTGAAGCTGACTCATGGTCATCACTTTGATGATAATCGGTTTCTTTTTCTGACATGGTTTCAAGAGCAAAGTGGCTGAAATGTACTGCTGCTTCTGCTTTAAAATCTGTTGTTTTAACTGTTTGAGATGCTGTTTCAAGGGGACAAATAGCACAAGGGAAATGTTAGGGAAGGGAGACTTGGAAGGAAAATTGGGAAAAATATATGAAACAGGGGTTAAAGGGAGGAATCATGACATCAACATCATCATACAATTTCATTTGCAAGGATGTTATGGGAGGTGTAGTTTAGGGTTTGATTTTTTATTTTTGGTTTTTTAATATTTTTGGTAGGGAAATCAAATAACAGTGATAAGGGAGTAAGAAATGGGAGGTGGGAAAATGTAGGAACAATAGGAATGAAAAGGAATACCTTAAAATAGCAAAACAAACCCTAGCAACTTTGATATTTTCAAGCAAAAGCACATGGAGTCTTTACTTGCAAATGAAGGATTTTAAAACAATTATCATGATTTTCTCAAGCTTTAGCAAACCATAATTTATATGATTGAAGGCCTACCTCACAAGCTTGAACAATTTGTGGTCACTTGGCAGCTTGCTGGTAATTTTCTATGGAGGAAACCCTGACGGGTCGCGTGCACTACCCAACAGGTCGTGCGCCTTCAACGGTTCACGCCCGTGTAAAGTTTACACTTGTGGAGGTGCCCTGATGGGTCGCACGCCTTCAACAGGTCGCGGACCAGTCTCGACGGGTCGTGCTTCTGCAGGAGGCTTTTGGAGGCCTTCCCAGTGTCAGAATTGGGTATAGGATAGCTCGTTGGAAATTTCTTTGAGTTTAGTTTTCAACCCGACTGGAATTTTTCAATTTGGAGTTCATTTTCCCTGTCAAAAATCAAATCTCCCAAGACTGGTAAAAAAGTGCCAAATGAGGCTGCCTCAAGGAAGAGTGTTGTTGCAGTAAATTTTTAGATGCCTTCCTCAACCCCAAATTGACTCATGATAGCTCATTGGAAAGATATTTTTGTCTAGTTATCATTTTACCCATCAAGAAAATCATTTGACCAACCACGCTAGGCGAAAACTTGATTTTCCCAAGGTCACTTCAGAGGTGTCTTTGATTCTCCCGAGGCAACGGTATTCTTGACATTTCTCTCAAACCATGACACCTGTGCAAAACGTGAAGGAGGTTTTTATTCCTTGGCATGTTGTGGACAAAAACCTCTCTCAGTTTTCTGAAATTCATCTTTGATTGCTCTGAAACGGCTTTTGAGTGAAACTTATCCCGATGTGTGGAACAAGGGATTTTGTCGAAATGAAGCGAAATGAAGGGGATAAGAGGCTTCTAAATTCTTGGGGAAATTTTTGGAAGTAGGGAGGGATGTTAGGAAGCAGGGGAAAGTGGAATCATAGAGATTGAGTGAGGGGAAGGGGTCCAAAAGGGCAAAACACATGCCTAGCCTAGAAAATTGCCAGGTTGTAGCAAGAAACTAGGGTTTGTGAAAAAATGAGGAATTTGGGGACTCTCAGTGATGGGAAGTGTTTGATAAGGTATTTTAAGGATAGGGGAAGGTGTATGAACATCAGGATACAAGTTTTGCCGATGATTTGACCGTCCAAGAGGAATTGGCTTCAAAACCCTAGGAGAGGGAATTGACCTTACCTAGGCGCAACTGAAGCATGAACAAGGTGTAAAATGACTCATTAGACACTGAGATGATAATGAAAACCCTATGAGTGATGATAGAATCAGCTGAATAGTGACATAGATTGGCATTTGGGAAACTTTGAAAAGAGTGAGAGCAAACCCTAGACCTAATGCCTAGTGACCAAATTTTGCTTGAAGACTCACTGAAATGACAAAATTTGACCTTGACACTTCAAAATCACTTTGTAAGAGAACGTTTGATCACTGGAGGAAGGCTGGAAAGTCTGACACTAACATTGGCTCCAATGGGGATGGTAGCTCCTTGGAGGTGCCAAGAACCTCAGACCTCTGGGTGAGCAGACCAGTGCTTTCAACCATTGGGCGATGGAGTCATTATTTGAAAAACAATACAAGACTTTGACTCATTTATTGACTGAAACTTGATTCAAACCGACTTAATTATGAAACCTACATGACTGAAAACTGACTCATAAATGACTCATGATTGACCTAACGAAAACAAGAACTTACAAAGCTTATTGAAGGGCAACAGTCCATCAAGATTTGAAATCATGATGACAACCACCTGTGTTTCTTACAAGACAATATACATCAAACTATATCAAAATGCCAATGCAACCAATCAAGCAGATGCCTTCTTGATTGATTCTCCTGATTAGATCTCATGATCAACAATAGATACTGGTAACTGGGCATCCAAAAACATAGCTGACCATGATCTCCTTCATCACTGAACACAACAATAATCACTTTCACTGCTGACTGTAACAAATCTGCCATTGGATCCTGGAAAACATGAAGACTTGACATTGCCACCTCCTGTTGAAAGAACAAGGTATCCTTTGTTTCAAATTTTTGATATGCCTTCATCATGTGCTTCAGAAAGAGTATGTTCCTGGTCCTCAAAAAATTCTAAACAAGTAGATGAGAAGATCTCCTCTTGAAATAACATTTCAAAACATGAGACATATGAGGAAGAATCTGAAATGGAATCTTGAATGGTCTGATCTTTTGTAGTTTGAATATATGATAAATCATCCTCATATGATATGATAGCCAGATTCTCATTACATTCATCAATCATGAGAAAATAAATTTCAGATGTTTCGTGAAACCCAACACTAACATTTCTATCAGCTATCATAGATTCATCCAGAGAAACCTTTTCACTTACTTGAACGAAGATCTTGTCTTGTTTTTCACAGAGGCAATGAACTACCTCCTCATGAAGATCTAGTGTTGGTGAAATGAGAGCATTTAGGTCTACTACTCCATTTTCTTCATTTGAGGCAGCCGCGACAATACAACTCTCTTTTATGAGATCCGGAACAACATGTTTTTCCTCATCACAATTTATCTCTCGATCTGATTTATCATCATCACTTTCTGAGATTGGAACATTACTTTCCTGCGTGACCTGCATGCTGTCTTCTTCTATGGACAGATCTGAAACAACATTTTCTCTTTCCTCATTTTCAGCCATATGGAAATCTTCAGCCTGCTGATCTTGACAAGTATCCTCTAAGATTTCTGCGTGCTGCTGAAACGGATTTTCATACAGAGCCTCCATGATCTCAACATCCATAAAATTATCATCTTCATAATATTTCTCAAGGCTTTCAATAAAACTATATGCATGCTGGCAACAGTCTTGAACTAAATTTAATGATGGATAAGAGTCCTTATATCGTTCAATGAACATAGCATGAAAATCCTTTAAACAGTAAATACAAGCAGGCGGCAAACTTTCATACCATGATTGGGCTTTACCTTCCAGAGTGACCAAAAATATCTTCATCAAGCAATCTTCAGGAAAATCCACCTTCAATTTGCGAATATGCATATGAAATCTAACTAGATGTAAAGCAGCATCCTTCTTACCATCATCATTAAATGTAGGCAAATTCCTTGACCAATCTACCTTTGGAATTTTATTTGGAAAACCGGGGATGTGATCTCAGCTCAGGGGAGCATGTCTTCTTGCAATCCGATCCATCCTGAAAAGCTCAAAGCTATTGATCTCTCTGTAGTGAAGTCACTATGAAGCATTGATCTTTGGAGTTTTCAGTGAAGGAGTCGCCAGTGAATGATTTCAGCCTTGTCAGTGTCTGATCGTTGTCCACTATCAACAATCAGATCTGAACTTGATACATGTACTGGGGTAAAATGCAAATGAAGTGTTGTATTCACAAGCTCACGGAGATTGACTGAAGCAACGTTTATCTACTTCCGCTTATGCAAAGCAAAAGCGTTTCGAAGGCTACCTGGCATAACTTCAGGCTCCGTCTAAGACTTATGAAACAAACACATCAACCCACAAACAAGTTTGTTCTCCCCAGTATGGTCGCCAATATGTTAGCGCTTGAAATTTCACCTCAGGCTGAGAAAGGTAAACCTCAAGGCAACATCAAACCACTTAGCCTCGTAGCTAGCCCTACGGGGCAGGAGAGGGCTCTCTCCGGTCTATCTCGATAAAGATATTCAATGGGTGAGATAACCAATAGGGTAACACTGATTTTAGACTAGTAAACTGATCAAAAGGGTTGATTTGGGATTTTTAGGGTTTTTGGTGGAAAATTGGAGAAATGGCAATTTTAGGTGCGGGGATTGGACACAGTTTTCGCAGGGGGTTCTTTGGGGCGAGGTAGGAAATAGTATTGATGCCTTTAATAGATATGGATGGATGAGAATGACCGGTGAGGAGTTAAAGAGAGCAAGAAATAACCTTGAATTCCCTTTAAACAGTCAAAAACATTGATATTAAGCAAACTTAAAAGCAGAGCATGACAATCATGAGTTCTACTTTAACACTTCATTTGCCTGATGTGCAGAAGGAAAAGTAAGGAAATGATTCACATAACACACTTACAAGTACAAAGAGAAACAAACCATCCATACATGTGACCACAAGAATCCCAAAAATGACTGCAAAACCCTGGTCTTCCTTTGCCAAAAATTGCAGAGATACAGTGAGTAATACAATAAGAGCTTCTCCCTCAAGAATCCAACCATGAAAATGAGCAAGAGAGTACATAATATAGATCATCTAACATCTTTCCCTGCCTCTAGGGGTCGATCTCACTATCCTAGGAGCTGTTTCAACCAATTCTAAACTAAGCACTGAAAACTAGGCAGTCAAAACAACTTACCTCTATAAACTAGGAAACCAATTCATTCATTTAATTTTCACCTATCTCATGAATGAATCTTCTAGAAGAGATACATAAGTGTAAAAGTGTCATAAATTTAACTCATTTACAACAAGAAGGATAAAAATCAACTCCAAAAAGTCAAACACAGTGAAAACTGCGTTGCTGAGCTGTAGGCTGAAATCCTAAGCAATTTGCCTGACGGGTCGCGCGCGAAATCCTGACGGGTTGCGCGCCTTTGAGAGCCCATTTGGGGCACTTTCAGGTGTCCAAATGCGGCAAGAGTAGGCTTGTTGGAAAGTTCTGTGAGTCTACTTTCCAACCCAACTAGAATTTCTGAATTTGGTTGTCATTTTCCCCTCCAAAATTGCAATCTCCCAAGACTGCTTTATCTGTGTCAAAAATGTGGCAGAAAGTCATTTTTTGCTTGTTTTTTGACTTTCAGGAGGCCCAAAACTTCATAAAATCTCTTGGCAATGGGTGAGAATGTGTAAATTTTCATGCCAAATCCAGAAATGCTGAGTTTTTTGAAAATAGAGTTGCCAAGTGAAAGGGTCGCGCGGGGGGTGAGACCCGTCAAGCGGAAAAACCTGTTTTTTGCCTTAAAAACCAAAAATCACCCAAAATGCTCAAAATTTCTTGGAATTTGTGCTGGGGCTGAGCTATTTAGTGCCATGCTCCTTCAAGGAAGCCTCGGCCAAGATGTGGAGGGGATCGGGCCTTTTTCTCCGTTTTTGTGCTTTGACCAACCGCCTTTGGAGCACCTTCATCTTTGCCTTGCACACGTGCATCTGTGCCCAATAATGATTCTTCATGTTTCTCAGCAATTTCTTATCTTGGTTGGCCTTAGCCAACAGCCTCTCTAAATGAGCATTGAGCCGGATAAGCATAGCCTCTCGCTCAACTGGCACTAAATCACCGGGTCTTCTTCGATTCAAGTTGCGGTCACTACGAATCCTCCACAACTCATCAAGAGTTTGCTCATCCTCCAACTGCTTGTTGCGCTGTTCTAGATATGAGATTGTCCATTGTGCCCCTTCTAATCTCTTCTGCAATGCATCATTTTCAGCTCTAAGGTGCTGAATGATCTCCTTTGACTCTAGGCTAGGAGAACTGACATCAAGATCAACAAGCTCTATATCTGGAACACCTGATGGCCCCTCATCAATCCTGGGCTGTTTGCCCCTCTCTGATACATGTGCTGCTGTCAGAGACGAGGTCCCTTCCACCTGGTGTGGAGATAACACTCGTGGTGCTGATGAAGAAGGCGAGACCCCTTCCACCTGGTGTGGAGAAAATACTCGCCTAGCTGCCGCAAATAAGGCCCTGTGGCCTCTCTGATAAGTGACCAATGGAGAAGAGCTGACATGGCTAGTCCCGGGGATATCATGCTGTTGTGATGGTCCTCCCTCCTCATGAACAATCTCCGGATGTGGTGGTGGTGCTGTAAAGAACTCACGAGAAATGAACTCCTCCCATGGGATGCCATGCTGAGCCAACTGATGTATGACCACAAGCTGAATCAAACCATAATGATAGAGGCTCCTATATTGTTGTGCTGGGCTCTTCCTCTGCATCAAAGGCACCATCCTCTCAATATTATGGCACAAGAAAACCGGGATGTTCATCATCCGTACCCGTGTGAAATGCATCAATAAGCGAATATGACATGAATACACAAGTGAAAATATGCCCTCACAGGTGAAATAGCGCATGATAAGTCTCATCAATGGAGCATACTCATTCCTCAAAATTCTGAAAGGAAATACACCTGTCACTTGTCTCATGAATGCAAGTTTAATGTAAGGCTCAAACTGAACATTGTCCAATATTTTGCGCTTGTTCCACACTTCTCCAACATTTTGTATCCCTGTTTCTTGAGCAATCATCTCAGGTGTCAATGTAAAATCCACCCCTACAAGGTTCACATGCCCATCATGCAAATGCAAAACAAACAAGCGAGCCAACTCCCTGTGATGCTGAATCTGAGAGATCCTCTCGCAAAAATCATAACAAGACATATAACGGAAACATGAGACTGCAATTGGACAAGCCTGCAAATCAGTCAAAGAGGTGGGCTCCTCTCTCCTATGATGACCGCTCTTTCCACCTTTGTGAGGTCTCCTATGTACCTCAAACTCTGAAGCTGACTCATGGTCATCACTTTGATGATAATCGGTTTCTTTTTCTGACATGGTTTCAGGAGCAAAGTGGCTGAAATGTACTGCTGCTTCTGCTTTAAAATCTGTTGTTTTAACTGTTTGAGATGCTGTTTCAAGGGGACAAATAGCACAAGGGAAATGTTAGGGAAGGGAGACTTGGAAGGGAAATTGGGAAAAATATATGAAACAGGGGTTAAAGGGAGGAATCATGACATCAACATCATCATACAATTTCATTTGCAAGGATGTTATGGGAGGTGTAGTTTAGGGTTTGATTTTTTATTTTTGATTTTTTAATATTTTTGGTAGGGAAATTAAATAACAGTGATAAGGGAGTAAGAAATGGGAGGTGGGAAAATGTAGGAACAATAGGAATGAAAAGGAATACCTTAAAACAGCAAAACAAACCCTAGCAACTTTGATATTTTCAAGCAAAAGCACATGGAGTCTTTACTTGCAAATGAAGGCTTTTAAAACAATTATCATGATTTTCTCAAGCTTTAGCAAACCATAATTTATATGATTGAAGGCCTACCTCACAAGCTTGAACAATTTGTGGTCACTTGGCAGCTTGCTGGTAATTTTCTATGGAAGAAACCCTGATGGGTCACGTGCACTACCCAACAGGTCGCGTGCCTTCAACGGGTCGGGCCCGTGTAAAGTTTACACTGGTGGAGGTGCCCTGATGGGTCGCGTGCCTTCAACGGGTCGCGCACCAGTCTCGACGGGTCGCGCTTTTGGAGGCCTTCCTGGTGTCCGAATTGGGTGTAGGATAGCTCGTTGGAAAGGTATTTCAGTCTAATTTCCAACCCAACTGGAATTTTTCAATTTGGAGTTCATTTGCCATGTAAGAAATCAAATCTCCCAAGACTAGTAAAAAAGTGCCAAATGAGGCTGCCTCAAGGAAGAGTGTTGTTGCAGTCAATTTTTGAATGCCTTCCTCAACCCCAAATTGAGCTCATGATAGGTCATTACAAAGCTATTTGTGTGTAGTTATCATTTTACCCATCAAGAAAATCATTTGGCCAACCAAGCTAGCAGAAAACTTGATTTTCCCAAGGTCACTTCAGAGGTGTCTTTGATTCTCCTGAGGCAACGGTATTCTTGAGATTTCTCTCAAACCATGACACCTGTGGAAAAAGTGAAGGATTGTTTTCTTCTTTGGCATGTTTTGGACAAAAACCTCTCTCAGTTTTCCGAAATTCATATTTGATTGCTCTGAAATGGCTTTTGAGTGAAACTTATCCTGATGTGTGGAACAAGGGATTTTGTCGAAATGAAGCGAAATGAAGGGGATAAGAGGCTTCTAAATTCTTGGGGAAATTTTTGGAAGTAGGGAGGGATGTTAGGAAGTAGGGGAAAGTGGAATCACAGAGATTGAGTGAGGGGAAGGGGTCCAAAAGGGAAAAACACAGGCCAAACCTAGAAAATTGCCAAGTTGTAGCAAGAAACTAGGGTTTGTGAAAAAATGAGGAATTTGGGGAATCTCAGTGATGGGAAGTGTTTGATAAGGTATTTTAAGGATAGGGGAAGGTGTATGAACATCAGGATACAAGTTTTGCCGATGATTTGACCGTCCAAGAGAAATTGGCTTCAAAACCCTAGGAGAGGGAATTGACCTTACCTAGGCACAACTGAAGCATGAACAAGGTGTAAAATGACTCATTAGACACTGAGATGATAATGACAACCCTATGAGTGATGATAGACTCAGCTGAATAGTGACATAGATTGGCATTTGGGAAACTTTGAAAAGAGTGAGAGCAAACCCTAGACCTAATGCCTAGTGACCAAATTTTTCTTGAAGACTCACTGAAATGACAAAATTTGACCTTGACACTTCAAAATCACTTTGTAAGAGAACATTTGATCGTTGGAGGAAGGCTGGAAAGACTGACACTAACAACTGGTACTTATATAAGAACCACACAAAAATCAGGATATATCTGTGTGAACTTTACCCATTCGAGCTACCAAAGTATGTTCCAATGAGATTGTTCACATTGGAGTATTTCCGGCAGATTGTAAATGCAGATTTAGTCCATTTTTTTAGTGCCAATAAGAAAGCTCAACTAAGAATTATGAATCGGCTAGGCCCTTTTGTCTGCAACACTAGGGATGCATGAAAAGAAGCTGAAAATTTTTTAGAAGATCACCTTAGATTACAAAAGAGTTTTAGGTGGGTACCATATGACCCCAACAGTTTTATATGTGAGAGAAGGATGAAGAACAGGTTATCCCCATATATTCACCACAGGATTCCAGAAATTGAGCAGTTTGAAAACTTGGATGAATGGATAGAGGGGACCTTGGTAGAAAATGATATTAAACAGGTCAATTTTGAGAATGCTATGAGAAATCTTGAGAAAACCCTTGACCTGGATTATTCTCAGCAGGTACCATTCAAGCTATCTCAAAAATCAGCAATTAGTGCATCCATTGCTGGAACCTCTCAACAACCTCCACAGGAAGTCAACATACCAGCCACAGGAACATCCAAAGGCAAGGAAGTAGAGACCACAGAACAACCTACAATGTCAGATCAGCCTGAAATTTCCAAAGAATAGGCTCAAATGCCAACTCCTCCAGCTCAAACCAATGTAGCAGAAAGTCCAGTTTTGCAAACTCCTCTAAATGAGGAAAGAAATAAAAAGAGGGATAGGGAAACTACTACCCCTACCAGTGGACCTACAGGACAGCTTGGGACAAAAAGACAAAGACTGAACCCTCTGTCAGAAGAGGAAATAGTTGAAGAGACTACAGATAGCCAAAGAGAAGAAAGAGCAGTTAGCCAACAAACTTTCCCATTGGGAGGAACATCCACTAGCTCACAGAGGCAAGAGCTAGAAGGACAACATAGTGTAGAAGTATCATCCATCATGCGACAAAGTAAAGAGGCATCAGATATCAAGAAAACATTCACAGAAATAAAGGCCAGGAACGACCCATTGAGGCTTCAAATTTACAATCAATATTTAAAAATTCCCCCCACGAATCAGCAAAGACTAATGTCAGCCTATGACATTAAAGAAGGAAAGATGATAATGAGCTACTTCAAGCCAAAGATACAAAAACTTCAATCAGTAGCAGACTACCTCAGAATAAATTTGGAAGTCATGGAAAAGGATATTCATCCTTTGGATCAGATTGAACTACACAAGAAAACTGGAGAAATGGTCTATTCCACATTGGCTGGTAAAGAAATGATGGCCCACAAGCTACAAAATTCCTTGGATAATACAACGGCCCAACTACACCTGGAAAAAGCCTCCTCCCTAGCCAAGGATAACAGAATAAAATCATTAGAAGAAATCATCATTGGATTGGGACATGATCCCAAAGATGTGAAATGTGTAGAAGCACTGATCAAGAAGAAAGAAGAAGACATTGCTGCCCTGAGGAAACAGCTAAAGCTACCTCCTTCAAGGCACCCACAGACTGCTGAGGTTATAAAACAAAAATCTGAAGAAGAGATGATGGATCTACTCTTGAAACTCAATGAAAGATTGAATGAAACAGAGCAAGCATTAGAAAAAGCACTGAAGGACAAGCAGGGAGAGTCGACCTCTCAGCCTCCTGATGTAATACCCATAGTCTCAACAATAGTCCCCTCTACACTTGGGATAGTATTAGCACCAAACAATCCAGCAACCACAGCAGAGGTGGTCATAGGTATAGCGACAGCAGGAACAGCACAAGGCACCATCACCAATTTGAGCACAGAAGATCTAATAAAGTCAATGGAAGACATGAAACTACAAGTTTCAGAATTAAAATAGGTAAAAGAACAGTTTGCTAAGATGGAAAGAAATTATGATCTCTCAAAGATAAATGTTGTAGAAAAAACAAGGGAGATTAAAGCATTAGAAAATAAAGTGAAATCATTAGAAAAAGATCTCACTTTTGACAAAATTCTGACAGAGATCAAGAAAATTCTTTGGGCCAGCATCACTCAATCCATAAATGATGTTTGGCCGTCCATCCAAGTGATCTTTGAATAGATTGACCTAGTGAAAGGAGCACAGGAAGAAATTCAAAAGACAAAAGCACAGTTAGGACAAATGCCTGATGAAGTCAACCGGCTCATACATTTTTTGAATACTGGGAATAAGGAACAACTGGAAGAACTTGGCATCACAAACAAGATAGAGACTATTTTGGAAATCAAAAGGGTACTAACCAAGAAAACTTTGATGCAAAATTTAGAAAGAATATGTCAGGATATGCAGGTAGAGATTAATTCTTTCATCGATAAGTTTACTATTGTGCAGAATAAAGGGCTACCAAGTTCTTCAGTGATTAATGAAAAGATAATGAAACATAGAGATTATGTAGATAAATTGAATAAGTATGTTGGCAATCAAGCTAGTTCATCAACAAGCGCATCAAGAATAAAAGCACTCCCCACAGGCCAAGTTCTCTATGACAGCTTAGAAAACTTATTCTATGTTGAGCATAAGATAAAGCACTTGTTCCCAATCCAGCCTACCTTTTTCAGATATACAGAAACTGATGAGACACTGAGGAAACTTCAAAAACACAGATTTCCAAAGCAAAAATGGTGGGAAGACATGTTGGAAATTTTGTAAATTTATCCTTAGTAACATGTAAATTTTGGGCTATTTACTGTAGTAAGATGAACAAATATGAACAAAGATGAACAAGGATCAAACAGGTCAAAGTGTATTAGAATAGGTAAAGAGTATCATTCAAAACATGGCAGCTAGCACAAAGTTACTAAAGAAGACGGCAACAAGCCAAATCATAGGGCCTGCCTCTAGCACACTCAGCAAGAATAGGAATAGCACAACATCAGTTTACCTTTCTCCTATCTTCGAGACTAGCTGTCTCTATTTTCTTGTAACTTATTCTTAGTCACCCTAGAATATATCTCACTCTGTTATGAGATATTTTTTGTAATTTTTTTTTGTATAAATACTCCCTCAATTGGAGTATTGAGTGTGGATTCTTAGACATTGTTGTAATATTGATTATTTTGGAATAAAGTGTTGTTGGACCAACTTTTTTATGGCTTGCTGGATAAAGAATTGATGCAAAGGACTTTCCACAAATTTCTCGAATCAAACACCAGATCAATAAGTCCTCTATACCTTGTGTTTTAAAGTTTTCCTTGTTTCTTTTATCATCTATGTTTCATATCTGAATGACAAACGAAAAAGAGTAATTTGGAATATGCTTGATGCACTCTGTTTTCAATCATTATTATTCTCTATGTTTTCTTGTGAATTAGAATAAATAGTGAAACCTTAATTGATCCTGTTTTCTAGTTCGTTAACTTTGATTATTAATTAAAGAATACTTAACTGCTCTTTATTAGTAATCAATTCAAGTTCCCTTTCAAAAGGTTGAAGGATTCTTAACTGCTCTTCACCCCTTTTGAAACCATTCAATTTATTCCAAATCTTTGTTTGTTCCCTATTTGACCATCTTGCTCTGTAAAACCATCCTTCTTTGAGAAACCTAATCCAGTTAAGCTGTCTTCTTTGACTCCATTAGCCCAATGGCGTAAACTAATTAGTCTTATCCCTCTGTTATTGAATCTCACCACCCAAACTCAAACAAAACTCCTAAATTTCATAACTAGCCTAATATCTTTCAAAACAAAGCTAAAACTTAAAGAGAGAGCCCTCTCTGGATACTGATTGGCTAGATTCTATATCTAAAATATTGGTTGGTGGTTACCTCGGACCCCTTTCCTCTTCCCAACAACTTCAAGGAAAATCTGAGTGATAACATAGTGGCAACTCCGCTGGGGACCTGAATAATTTGTTTGTTACTATTGTTTACTTTATAAGCTACAGACAGAGCCTGAAGTTAGCCAGGTAGCCTTTGAAATGCTCTTGCTTTGCAATTGCAGAAGTAAATGAATGCTGCTTCAGTCTATCTCTGCTCTAGTTTATAGATTGGACATTTGGTTCCAAATACTTGATCGGTTCCTTTTATCAAATAAGTCTTTAAGAAAGTTCAAATCCCATATCTAAAGCCTCTTAAAGAGACTGTTGAAGTTGTATTGTCAAAACCCATTTAGAGAAAAAACCAAAAATACACCTAGAAACCTGGCTTCAGAAAGGATTCATTATACCAGAGCTAATCCTGATCCAAATCCACCACCTGTGTTTGAAAATCCTAATTTGATTCCTAGGATTCTTAGGAGACAAGAGAGCCAAGAAAGTTCTACTAGTTCTCGGCCTCTATACAGATCAAGATCCTGTCCTGTGAAGTGGATTTACCTTGAGGACGAACCCTTTGATGAGTTTTTTGAAACTTCTTTATTTGTAACCTTTTCGGACTCTGGGTTAGCCTACACAGTTCATGACCCCATATTTATTGAAAACTTACAACTTGAAGTTGTCACTTCACATCTTGACAGACATTTGCAGAACTCCATTCAATCTGAGCTTACCTCTGAATGAACACCAAACCTTTCTGTGATGACTACAGCCTCTCCAAGTTCATCATCAGCACCTCAGACTTCCCAACCTCAAGCCACCCCTTCTACCCCTCCATCCACCACTCCAAGACCAACCCCAGCTGTTGTTTCAACCCAATCTACTGCAATGGCAAACAGATATACTCCCTTGCACTTACCTGCCAACTTGGGTGCTATGCCCCAAAACTATCAGAGTAAAATCACCCAATTTGATGGCACTGGCACCTACACAGCTCAACAACATACCAAAAAAATGACCGACTATTTTGAAATATATGAGGTTGATGTTGATGATGTTAGAATGAGGGTATTTGTTCAAAGTTTGACTGGAGATGTTAGAACCTGGTTTAGAGCCCTCCCTGCGAACAGTATCAATGACCTACAAACTCTTTATACGACATTCCTGAACAGATGGGAAAAGAAAAAAGATCCTCTCCAGATTTTATCAGAATATGAAAACCTGAAAAGAGGCACACAAGAAACTGTCCAAGATTACTGCACTAGGTTCAATAATGTTTACAATGCTATTCCTCAAAATCTCAGACCTCCTCCAGATTTGGCATTGATCAAATTCCTTGATGGATTTGATTCTGATATGGCATACCAACTTAGGGAAAGAGCTCCTCGAACTTTAGAAGATATGCAAAGTATAGTTGTCAGTGTTGAAGCCAACCTGATATCCAAACGAGCTAAAGCCAAAGCTGAAAGGAGGATACCTTTGAAAGAAGAACCTTCGGCCTTTGAACAGAAATTAGATGCTATTATTAAAGGAATGGATAGGCTGGGAGATAGAGTAGAAACAATCGAGAGAAAATCCCCTTGGGATGGTCAACCAAGCAATACTGGGAGAAATCCAAATTTCAGGAAGAACCAAAACCCTAACACTGGAAAAACTGGTCCTGATCAAAACATTAGGCCCCCATTCCAGGAAAATTATGCTGAAGCCTCAACTTCTGATGAACCAATAGAAGACACTCAAATCAATTTGATGGGACTCAACAATGAACAACAAGTTTTCTTGACCCAAGAGGATCAAGAAGCTCACATTCTTAAACAATTCCAAACTCAGTCAGGTGAATCATTTGACTTTAGGGAGGGATATGATACAGCCATTTATGAAGTCCACAAGCAATATAATCTGAGGAGCAGAAAAATTGATGTCCCTGAAATCAACAAACAGAAAGATACAAAATAGCCCAACAAAGGTAAGATCAATACCACCCTTGTACATATTCTTTCCAGAACAGATCCTAATCCAAATAACCTAATTATTGAAGATGTATATGATAATCAACCAAATAATAGACAACTTTCCACTTCTATTCCTTCCAAAGGAAATGTGGAAGAACCTCCAGAAGTTGATTTGGAAACAACTTCATCCCATAACCCCACTCCTAAAAAGGAGAGAAACACAGAGAATATAGAAGAAAAAAAGAATCCAACTGTCCGAAAAACAAGAACTCAGACTGAAAAACCTTTTAATCTGGAGACTGAAGTAGGCAAATTAAAAGTAGCTGTTCCATTTTCTGAATTAGCTAAACATGATTTCTACCGAAGTCAAATCAATAAATCACTCAAAATTTCTGTTAATGAAGATTCAGTAAATGTTTTTGATGACCAACCTGAATTGATTTTTGGCCCTGAAGTAAATGGAAAAACAGTAGATGGAGGAATCCCTCCTTTCTATGTAAGTTTGAACATACATGATAAAATACTTCATAATTCCATGTTTGATTCTGGTGCATCTCATAACTTAATGCCTAAATCTGTAATGGAGAAACTAGACCTAGACATCACCAGGCCATACAAAGACCTCTTTTCTTTTGATTCAGGTCAGGTCAGATGTCTAGGATTGATCAAAGACTTATGTGTATCGTTAGTTCAATATCCTACCAAAACAATCCTAATGGACATAGTAGTAGCAGATACTCCGCCGAAGTAGGCATGCTATTATCCAGATCTTGGGGTGCAAAGCTCCAAGGATCTATAAAATTGGACATGTCTTATGCCACTATTTCAATGTTTGGTCAACCTAAGAAACTATACAGAGAAACTTTAATGAAATATGTGGTAATTAGTAAGGAGAAACCCCAAAATTTCCTTATCTATCAGTACACTATGATATGGATTCTTTCATTCTTTACAATGTTGAAAGTAATCCCTCAACCAAAGTAAAAGTTTTAGTAGCTAAACCAAAAGAAATTACAAATGAAAAATCTAGTGTTCAAATCCAAGAAATTTTTGAAAACAATGATACATCAGATACCCAAGAGAAACCAGAAGAAAGTAAAAAACAATATCTCCCTATTAATCAAATTCCTGAGACTCCTGACACCAATTATGAACATGAAATTATTTGGCACTTAGAATTTGATGGTTCAGTTAACAAATTAGGAGCAGAAGCAGGAGTTTGAGTGCACAATCTTGAAAATGATCATGCTGAAGGCCATGCCTACAGATTAAACTTTAGGTGCACCAATAATATGGAAGAATATGAAGCTCTGTTGCTAGGTCTTAAACTTGTCAAAAGATTAGGGGCAATTAGGGTATCTGTCCTAGGAGATTTTAATTTAATCATTCAATAGATCAAAGGGAAGTTTGTAACAAATGATCCTAGATTAAGATATTACAGAGGAATAGTGCTAGAGATTCTCAATACATTTCTAGAAACTCAGCTTTCTAAAATCCCAAGAAAACATAACTTGCAAGCTCATAGCCTGGCCATGTTTGTCAGCACCTGCAAATTACAATTCGAAGCTAATCATTAGTTCACAATTGAAATTAGACATAGACCAGCCATACCTGACAGTTTGAAGAACTGGCAAGTGTTTGATAGTGATAAGCAGATTAACAATTTCTTAACCTTAGATGAAGAATTTTCTAGCATTAATATAGATGTAGATACAGTTAGTGAGTTTGATCAAACAAATAAGATAGAAACAGACATTTCAGCAGAAAGTGCAACTCAAATGCTTCACCCAACAAAATTTACCAACAAAGAAATGCAGGATCTTAAAGAAATGGATATTGATGAAATTATTGAAGGAGAGTCTGAATTTATCAATTTAAAAGATAATCATTTGCCTAAAGGATTAACCCCTTTGGAAGATCTTTTTGATTTCAACGATATTCCAAAGAAACCTAATATGGAACCCTTAAAAGCAGACATTGAAGACTATAACTTGGGAACTGAAGAAGATCCGAAAATGGTAAAATTATCTAAATCTTTGCCCCCTGACCAAAAACTCAAATATGTTGAACTAATGAGAGAATTCCAGGATGTCTTTTCCTGGAGCTATGAAGACCTGAAATCTTATGACACCTCTATAATTCAACATACAATACCTCTGAAGGAAAATCAAAAACCATTCAAACAAAAACTCAGAAGAATTAACCCTGTATTGCTCCCCTTAATTGAAAAAGAAATCAAACGAATGTATGAAGCTGGGATAATTGCTCCTATCAAATTTTTAGAGTAGGTGTCTAATTCAGTACCTATTAGGAAAAAAACTAGAGAAATCAGATTATGTGTTGATTTAAGAAATGTAAATAAGGTTTCTTTGAAGGACAATTACCCTTTCCCTATGATGGATCATATTTTACAAAGGGTAGTAGGTTCCTCTAGGATTTCAATTTTGGATGGATTCTCAGGCTATAATGTTATAGCTCCAAATCTCACTCTTATGGTTTGTGATGCTGCACTCATGGCCTAGGGCAACCCCTCCTTCCGGACCTGGTCCTCAAATTTTAAAAAACAGTGTTTTATCCCTTATACGTGACATTTCCCTGAGTTAAATGCGTGTATACGTGGGTCTGTGTATACCCAACCCGTGTATATGTATTAAAACATTTAAAAATATATAAAACTCCTTAAATTTAGGCGGAGATCGCGGGTTTTACCTGCTGATCACCTGTTAGTGCCCATGGCCCAACTGTTCCCAACCAACTCACAACTAAAAAACTACTTTGGGAGAGGTATAAAAAGACCTCAATGGGAAGGCTTAAGGGAGGAGAGAAGAGAGAGAAAGGTTATTATGCTGAGATTTTTCCCCTGACCAGGTCTGAAGTCCTTTGTGCCTTCTGCACTTCCCCCATTTGTACAGGAAACCCTTGTTTCCTTGTGTGTTGATGTTCATCCACTACTTATGACATCATGGAGTAAGTCATGGAAGGAGTTTGTTAAAGGCTTGAGGCTGGAACAGATCCAGAAGGAAGCTTTGCTTGGAGCCTGCTAAAGGTGACTCAGGTGAAATTATTCCTTTTTTGTACTTTATTTGTCTATAATAAAAGAAACACATGTCTTGGTTCCTGATGTGAATCTTCTTTATGTTTATGATATTCATGTTAGAATTCATATGTGAATGGTTGTTCATATTTCATAACTAACTACCTTTCTTTATAACATGAAGATGGTTTCTTTATAAGTTTTTGTCCATATACTGCTGTGTTCTTTGGAATTGGTTGTTTTGTAGGACAAAGGAGCAAGAGGAACTTGAAGAAGGGTTTGGACCTTTGAGGACCTTCTCAAACGTAGGACCTAAGGTACGTTCCCTTATCCTAGAATTTGCTTACGTTCCCTTATCCCTTATTCTGGTTCATCCTGATGATCAGGAAAAAACTGCTTTTACAACACCATGGGGAACGTTTAAGTATGTTAAAATTTCGTTTCAAATAAAGAATACAGGGACAACCTTCCAAAGAGAAATGGACATAGCATTTGCAAAAGAATTCATGATTTCCTGGTTATATATCTAGATGACTTGACTGTTTTTTCTAAATCAGATCAGCAACATTTGGATCATCTAAAACAAGTATTCTTAAAATGCAGAAAATATGGTATTTCTTTAAATCCTAAGAAGTCCTTGTTTGGTCTAGAGGAAGGCAAACTCTTGAGCCATATCATTTCCAAAGATGGCATTATAATTGATCCTACTAGAATAGAAGCCATTCTGCAAATACCCCACCCCAGAAATGTCAAATAAATTCAAGCTTTCTCAGGAAAGATTAACTTTTTGAGAAGATTCATATCTAACTTAGCTTAATTAATTAGATTGCTTAATAATATGTTGAAAAAGGATTCAAAGGTTAAATGGATATTAGAAGCCAAACAAGCATTTGAAGAAATTAAAATGGCTTTGACCAGAACACCGGTCCTTACAAGTCCAAAGTTTGATAGAGACTTCATAATATTTTCATTTGGATCAGAACACACTATAGTAGCTATTCTACTACAAAATGATTATCAAGGATGTGATAAACCCATAGCCTTTTTTAGTAAAGCACTAAGTGATGCACCAATAAAATAAAAAATCATGGAAAAACAAGCTTATTCACTTGTAAAAGCTATTAAAGACTTTAGAGTCTACATATTGTACTCCCATGTAATAGCCTATGTGCCAAATGTTGTTGTCAAAGACATCTTGACCCAGGATGGAATTGAGGGCAAAAGAGGTAAATGGATAGCTACTATATTAGAGTATGATATTGAAATAAAACCTACAAAGCTTATAAAGGACAAGGATTGGCCAAGCTCATGACTGAAACAAATTGCCAAGCCCTGGATATTAATGAATTGGATAATGAACAGGAGATGGCGACTCCACAAATCAGCCAGGCCTTCTTAGATTCACATTGGTATGCTGATATAATTTATGTACTATTAAACCTGCAAGCTCCTCCAGGGTTATCCAGAACAAAGAAAAGGTTTTTAAAGATGAAAGCTTTAAATTTTTGTATTTTAAATAATGTTCTTTTCTGGAAAAATCATGAAGCTATTCTATTGAATTGTTTATTAAAGGAAGAAGCTAACAAGGTTCTCAAAGAATTTCATGCAGCAAACTGTGGTGGACACCTTAACTGGAAATCAACTGCAGACAGAATCCTAAGGGATGGATTTTATTGACCAACCTTGTTTGCTGATGTAAAGAAATTTGTCACTGCTTGCCATAAATGTCAAATTTTTGAAGGCAAGAGAAAACTATGACCTTAACCCCTGAGACCAATTTCCACTGAAAAGCCCTTCCAACAATGGAGTTTGGACATCATTGGAGAAATACATCCTCCCTCTTCTAGCCAACATAAATGGATTCTAACTACCACAGACTATTTCACCAAATGGATAGAAGCCATTCCTTCTAGACAAGCCAATCCAATGACACAATGATTATAGGATTCTTAGAAACCAACATATTGTCTAGATTTGGCTATCCTGAAAAGATCATAACTGATAATGTTGCTGCCTTCAAATCCAAGAAAATGATAAGTTTCTGTAACAAATACCATATCACTTTAGGCCATTCCACAACCTATTACCCTCAAGGTAATGGTCTAGCTGAGTCTTCCAACAAAAGCCTAATTAATATTATTAAGAAATTATTGGAAGAAAACAAGAAAAATTGGCACAAGAAACTTACTAATGCACTATGGGCAGACAAACTCACTACCAAGAAATCTATTGGAACTAGTCCTTATGAATTAGTCTATGGCATGGAGGCTATATTTCCTTCATCTTTAGGAGTTCCTGTAATGAAATTACTTCAGGAAGCTCAAGTGGAACCCAATGATATTCAAAGGAGAATAAACCAGACCATCCATCTGCAGTTGACCAGAGAATAAGTGTATCAAAGATCTCAAGTATTACAAGAGAAGCTTAAGAAAATACTTGATAAAAGAACCAAGGTAGAAGATTTCTACCTTGGAGACCAAGTTTTAATATGGAATTCCAGGAGAGAGGATAAGGGAAAACATGGAAAGTTTGACTTCCTATGGAAAGGACCTTTTATTATCGAGGCCTTACAAGGGAACAATACTTACTATATGAAAAACTTGGATGGCACAGAAACAGAAGAAGGACCAGTTAATGGTCTGATGTTGAAACATTACTATGATCCTACCTTTTAATGCATTCTGATATTAACATGTATGTACTATATCCTTGGTAATGTCACAGTTTGGATTGGAAAGTAACTTGCTGAAGTTGAAGCCCGAAGAGAAGGCCCTAAGCTTCACAAGTGTTACTGTCATACATACAACAAAACAACCAGCAGAAGGAGATTTCAGAGCAAAGTCAAAGTCATTCAGAAGGCCATCTGACATGTTTTTCTTGACTTTCCATCAGGAAAAGCCATCCCCAAGTGGAGCCAGTTTTATGATCCTATACCAATAGGTGTCATATTTCATGATTGACTTGATGAGCTCTGTAATATGTTCATACCTTTTCTTGTTGCAAAGGTTTTCCATATTTTCAAAAAATAAGAAATTTAAAAAATGTAAAGAGGGTATACCCTAAAAGAAAAATCAAAGGATGAAAAGAATAAGATGGTCAAAAAAAGTGAAAGAAATGAACCCCAAACAAAGAAAGACCAGGAAAGTGTGCAAGTATAAATTCCACCACTTTTTCATTTTCTATAATAAACAATTGTGTCCAGCTTGTCACTTATGCCACAATTA
Organism: Pinus tabuliformis; assembly: GCA_031772625.1. Classification (NCBI taxonomy): domain Eukaryota; kingdom Viridiplantae; phylum Streptophyta; class Pinopsida; order Pinales; family Pinaceae; genus Pinus; species Pinus tabuliformis. The sequence goes on from CM062810.1 coordinate 565,794,788, forward strand.
ATGAATATCCAAACGGCTTAAACTTGGCTCATTCATTTTTCAATTTCATGCTGTTGAATAGAGAATAAATATCTATCCAAACAGTGTAATCTTGGCAGATAGGTAGAGTAAATAAAAAGGATCTCAACAGTGTAATCTAGACCCTTGGATGTAATAAGTGCAAACTTAGGTATGCTTGCCATGTAAAAGAAAAAGAATATTGATAAAGGTTTTCTAGTCTAAGTGCACCCAAATAAAGAAGGAAAAAATGTCAGGCTAAAGTAGGTAGGGTAGGTAGATGGTGTTGCAGAATCACTTGTGATGGATAATGTCTCTAAATGTGTTAATTTTTACTTTTATCACAAGTGCAAGGTAGACATTACATTTGATGTAGTTCAAGCAAGACAAGGTCAAATAACTAACTTCCATTCACATTTTTCCCTAAACATTTCACTAATTCCGCCTAAAGTATAAAGGTCTTTGAAAATTAAAGGGGCTCAGAGCATTTCTCTGACTTTTGGAGGGACCGGACCCTCGGCCCAATAATTTAAAAACCCCTTTTTTCCACTTTAAGCCTAAGTGTAAATGTATATCTGAAATGTTTTAACTTAGCGCTTTTATTTCATTCTTCATATTAATTCCTAACTACTATTATATAAATCCTACACAATGGTACCCTTTCCCGTAATATGTAAATATACATAAAAATACACAAAATCTTATATAACCCACCTTGGTTAATTATAACCATAAACATAGTTAAAAGGTATTAATATATTTATCTGAGATTCATTAACAGCCTAAACTCCCCGCTCCGTAAAATGGGATTAATTAACCCCCAAGGTTAATTAAGAACCTCCCCGCCATTCACAATCACCCCGATATGGTTTATTAACTTGTTAATTAAAATGGGCCTGCCGCAGTTAAAGTCCCACCGTACCTCACTTCCGGTCCACCGCCCGATCGCTCCCCCATCATCCGATAATCGTCACTGATATCGCTACCCCCTTGATGACCACGCTTTAACGTGTGATCACCAGGCGGTTTTCCCTCGGTACTCCCGCCACGCGTCAGGCAGTCTATGTGATCGCTCGCCCTTGGCCCAATACTTCCTAACTCCAAAAGCGGTGTGATCCCGTACCGCTTACCGCTCTCCATAAATGACAAAACATCATTTCCATGCCTACGTCAGTTGCCCGATAATCCAAAAAACCCTGCCAACCTTGACTTTGTTAAATAAAATGAACAAAATGTCATTTTCACTGTTATATGCTGTGACCCGTGCTCCCATGCAAAACAACGTCCAAGTCAACTATTCGAGCTTTCAGACCACCACCTGGTTAAGAAACTTGCAGCGACGCAGCCCAGAACCTGTTATCCTTCCGTCTTGGCACTGTTCACTTCCTTGATACAGGTATTTATCCAATCTACACTGAAACCCTGTAATTTTGGTTTTCTACTGAAAAATTCTACAAGAAAGGGCCAAATTCAGTTCTAGTCCAGTCTGTGTTTGCCATAAAAAGTTCTCAAACCTGTTGTTTGGCCTGTTTTCTTACAGAAAACCCCAATTCCATTTTTGAATCCACAAGAACCAAAGATGGAAACCCCTATGGCCCTGAATGTCGCACCCATGAACGCTCCTCACAAAGACTTAGATTATCTACCTCTGGCCGATAAATATTTTCAGATAAAAGACTTATCTAGTGATAAAAACCATCTTCAGGTCTTCTACCAAGCCAAAGATAGTTATCTGAATGGGTTTGACATTTTTGGATTGTGGGAATCTAACCTTCCCATGTATTTCCTCCCCTCAATCCATGTTTTCCCAGATATAATTCATCAATGTTGTGCCAATTATGATCCTAACCATAGAGTTGTTATGTCCCTAAGCCAAATAGTCCTTTTTCACATAATTGTTCAATCCATCAATGAAATGTTGCAATTCCACTCCAGTTAGTACCTCACTCCTATTTCCATGGGATATTTACTTGAAAAAGCATCTCAGTTGTCCCAATCAAAAGTGAGCGGTATCGGTCAAACCTTCATGTTACCAAAGCACCATCCCAAAGGTCCACCTCCTTATCTGTAGAGTTGCTTCACTAAAACTGGAAGAATCATTATTGATATGATATCCCTGATTATGGGATTTAACTCTAGTGAATATGTTGATGATATCACCCTAGTGTTATTATCAATCTTTACTCCAGGATAGCCCCCTGCTGTCAGATATGACTATGCCTCCTATATTGCCAATAAAATCCATGACCAATTCCTGAATTTGGAAAGGGAAGGAGTCTTCAAATACACCACTTTCATATATCATCTCATGTTGTATTATCAGTCAGACAACTTCTCTTTCCTTATCAAGAAACTTGACACCAAAGGAAATCCAAGGTCTGTTATCTCTTGAAGTCCAATCTTTCATAATACCATTGAGTCCCCTTACACCTACAGTGAGTTCATTGACCTATTTGTCCATCCAGCAACCACTCTGTTGACAGGAGTTTCCCCTCCTAGGATCAATGGTGATATGAAGAAAATTCTCCAGCTCTCTAAGCAGTACAGGATAGGTGACTGGTACTTATATAAGAACCACACAGAAATCAGGATATATGGGTGTGAACTTTGCCCATTCAAGCTACCAAAGTATGTTCCAATGAGATTGTTTGCATTGGAGTATTTCAGGTAGATTATAAATGCAGATTTAGTCCATTTTTGTAGTGCCAAGAAGAAAGCTCAACTAAGAATTAAGAATCAACTAGGCCCTTTTGTCTGCAACACTAGGGATGCATGGAAAGAAGCTGAAATTTTTTTAGAAGATCACCTTAGATTACGAAAGAGTTTTAGGTGGGTACCATATGACCCCAACAGTTTTATATGTGACAGAAGGATGAAGAATAGGTTATCCCCATATATTCACCATAGGATCCCAGAAATTGAGCAGTTTGCAAACTTGGATGAATGGATAGAGGGGACTTTGGTAGAAAATGATATTGAACAGGTCAATTTTGAGAATGCTATGAGAAATCTTGAGAAAACCCTTGACCTAGATTCTTTTGGGCAGGTACTGTGGAGTACTGAAGAAGGTATGTTTTCATTGACTATTTTGTCATCTTTTCTTTAGAACTCGTAACATCTTTGCATCATGAACTAGGTAGATAATGGGAAATCATGACAAATCTATAAAGATTTATATGCAACATGAAAACACTAATAATTGCCATTTCTTATGCAGGAAAAGGGAAAAGCTAAAGATTGCCGCTCCAAAGAAAAAGACAGAACCAAGCTAACCGTTGTCCCTTTGGCAGGGAACCATATGCAAACAAGACGATCTAAATTAAAACATCTCAACCAAGGAAAGGAAAAGGAGATATCGACTCGGCGCAAGAAAATGACCGGATAACTGAAGGATTAACAGCTTGGCGAATCCCTCAGGATCCTTTGATCTTGAGGGATCGCTGCTTTAACTATTTTTGCATCCTTGATATCTTCGCTTCAGCTGTTATAAGTAGGGGTAGCACTGCTAGCCCGGGGGAGACTATTAATTTTCATGTAACTTTGCTCTGTATTTGGAACTTTGATCATCGACTCTCGTTGAGAAGTGATCCATTGTAACTCTGTTTTAATGCTTTAATACAAGTCTGGTTGCTGTTCCATCTGTGATTCTGGAATAATCTCAAGCGGTGTGTCCCTGGAGGCTAAGGGCCTGGCCCTGGTGGAACACTTGCTCCTGTATCATTATCTTTAGTTCGTGTGTGGTTTGTATTATTAGCTTTAATCGGTAATTTGGTGTGTTTTGTTATCGTATATCACAGCTCTGTTATATTTTATATATCGTTCTCTACAACAGGAAATTCGTATTGCGCATTATGGTCTTATAACGTATTCCTGTTCCTTTAAAGTCATTAATGTGACATTACTATTCTTTACAAAATGTTATTGCTGTTCAATTGCAGAGTAACCGAGCTGTAATCTTCTTAGGTTGGTATTACTGTATTCATCTATGGTTTATACTTTATATGATTATTGTTCAAATTGACATTGTTGTTCCATTATGAATTGCAATTGTTATCCTTTCTAACCGGGATCAATACTTGTGGTATCAGACTCAGATTACTGTATCTATGTATGTTGTGTGTATTATTTATTTCAGCACCTTCAGTTCACAATTGGCTCTAAGCGTTGTTCTATCTTTCATTGGTAATTGGTTGCCGTTCCATTTCTATTTGCTATTTGATTTATCCTTTAAGTAAATATTTCCATTTGATTTTTGTAGGATAGGATTGTTGTACTTGTTCCTATAGATTAAGGTGTTGCTATTCATCAGACTTAGTTGTTGTTACATTTTCTAGTTGCTATTCCATTTCTTAGTTGATGTTCCATTTCCTGTTATTTACGTTACTAATTGCTTTGGTGCGCATAACGATCTGAAACTATAGTGGGAATTAGCATTTGCTGTCTAGTCCCTAGATTGATGATTTGTTCCTTGATTACTTTTAGTTACATCAAATTCCAAAGGGATGAGTTATTGTTACAAGACCCTTGACTGATAAATTGCTTAGTTTTCCGAGTGCATGATTTAGGCTTCAAAGTATTTTGATATAAGTAGATTTTCTTTCAAGCATCCGTTCACTCTTGTATTTTCGTGAACACTATATTAGAGGTGAAAAAGAACATTTTTATGGCTCGACATTTTGGCGCCATTGCCGAGGAAGAGTGTAGCCACTTGTTTCTTTTCCAGAGTAGTGCAAGAACATGTTAGGAAAGAACTGGGTTTTAAAAACGGAAGGTAAGAACCTGCGTGTGGAGTATGTAATAGCCCTGCTCCCCTGCCCACTTTCTTGCAGATTTGTTGCTGTTTTGTTTGGGTAGAACATAGCAGTTGATTTGTGTGCATGAATAAGCAGAAAAAGCCGGAAAAGAATCCCAAACCTCTACCCAAGCCTGATAAAGCTAAGGGGTCGGTGACCCTTGGCTGATGCACTATACTACTAGCATTACTCTGACAAATGGCAACCTCAAACTGAGTACACTCTTTGAGATAACAAACCATTCCTGGATTGATAAGTTAATGTGAGGTAATTAGAGGTGAAAAATACCCTTTTTACGGCTCGACAGGTACCATTCAATCTATCTCAAAAATCAACAATTAGTGCATCCATTGTTGGAACATCTCAACAACCTCCATAGGAAGTCAACATACCAGCCACAGGAACATCCAAAGGTAAGGAAGTGGAGACCACAGAACAACCTACAATGTCATATCAGCCTGAAATTTCCAAAGAACAGGGTCAAGTGCCAACTCCTCCAACTCAAACCAATGTAGCAAAAAGTCCAGTTTTGCAAACTCCTCAAAATGAGGAAGAAAATAAAAATAGGGACAGGGAAACTACTACCCCTACTAGTGGACCTACAGGACAGCCTGGGACAAAATGAAAAAGACTGAACCCTCTGTCAGAAGAGGAAATAGTTGAAGAGACTACAGATAGCCAAAGAGAAGAAAGAGCAGTTAGCCAACAAACTTTCCCATTGGGAGGAACATCCACTAGCTCACAGAGGCAAGAGCTAGAAGGACAACATAGTGCAGAAGTATCATCCATCAGGCCACAAAGTAATAAAGAGGCCTCAAATATCAAGAAAACATTCACAGAAATAAAGGCCGGGAACGACCCATTGAGGCTTCAAATTTACAATCAATATTTAAAAATGGCCCCCATGAATCAACAAAGACTAATGTCAGCCTATGACATTAAAGAAGGCAAGATGATAATAAGCTACTTTAAGCCAAAGGTGCAACAACCTCAATTAGCAACAGACTAGCTTAGAACAAATTTGGAAGTCTTGGAAAAGGATATTCATCCTTTGGATCAGATTGAACTGCACAAGCAAACTGGAGAAATGGTCTATTCCACATTGGTTGGTAAAGCAATGATGGCCCACAAGCTACAAAATTCCTTAGATAATACAACGACCCAACTACACCTGGAAAAATCATCCTCCCTAGCCAAGGATAACAGAATAAAATCATTAGAAGAAATCATCATTGGATTGGGACATGATACCAAAGATGTGAAAGGTGTAGAAGCACTAATCAAGAAGAAAGAAGAAGACATTGCTGCCCTGAGGAAATAGCTAAAGCTACCCCCTTCAAGGCACCCACAGACTGCTGAGGTTATAAAACAAATATCTGAAGAAGAGATGATGGATCTACTCTTGAAACTCAATAAAAGATTGAATGAAACAGAGCAGGCATTAGAAAAAGCACTAAAGGACAAGTAGGGAGAGTCAACCTCTCAGCCTCCTGATGTAATACCCATAGTCTCAACAGCAGTCCCCTCTACACTTGGGACAGTATTACCACCAAACATCCCAGCGGCCACAGCAGAGGTGGTCATAGGTATAGTGACAGTAGGAACAGCACAAGGTAGCAGTGCCAGTTTGAGCACAAAAGATCTAATAAATTCAATGGAAGACATGAAACTACAAGTTTCAGAATTAAAACAGGTAAAGGAATAGTTTGCTAAGATGGAAAGAAATTATGATCTCTCAAAGATAAACATTGTAGAAAAAACAAGGGAGATTAAAGCATTAGAAAATAAAGTGAAATCACTAGAAAAATATCTCACTTTTGACAAGCCTCTGACAAAGATCAAGAAAATTCTTTGGGCCAACATCACTCAATCCATAAATGATGTTTGGTCGTCCATCCAAGTGATCTTTGAATAGATTGACGTAGTGAAAGCAGCACAGGGAGAAATTCAAAATACAAAAGCACAGTTAGGACAAATGCCTAATGAAGCCAACCGGCTCATACATTTTTTGAATACCAGGAATAAGGAACAACTGGAAGAACTTGGCATCACAGACAGGACAAAGACTATTTCGGAAATCAAAAGGGTGCTAACCAAGAAAAATTTGATGTAGAATTTAGAGAGAAGATGTCAGGATATGCAGGTAGAGATTAATTCTTTCATGGAGAAGTTTACTATTTTGCATAATATAGGGCCACCAAGTCCTTTAGTGATTAATGACAGGTTAATGAAACATAGAGATTATGTAGATAAATTGAATAAGTATGCTAGCAATCAAGCTAGTTCATGAACAAGCACATGAGGAATAAAAGCACTCCCCATAGGCCGAGTTCTCTATGACAGCTCAGAAAACTTATTCTATGTTGAGCATGAGATAAAGCACTTGTTCCCAATCCAGCCTACCTTTTTCAGATATACAAAAACTAATGAGACCCTGAGGAAACTTGAAAAACATAGATTGCCAGAGCAAAAATGGTGGGAAGACATGTTGGAAATTTTGTAAATTTATCCTTAGTAAAATGTAAATTTTGGGCTATTTACTATAGTAAGACGAACAAAGATGAACAGGGATCAAACATGTTGAAGTGTATCAGAACAGGTAAAGAGTATCAGTCAAAATACGGCAGCCAGAATAGAGTTACTAAAGAAGATAGCAGCAAGCCAAATCATAAGGCCTGCCTCTAGCACACTCAGCAAGAATAGGGGTGGCACAACATCAGTTTACCTTTCCCCTATCTTCAAGACTAGTTGTCTCTATTTTCTTGTAACTTATTCTTAGTCACCCTAGAATATATCTCACTCTGTTATGAGATATTTTTCGTAAATTATTTTTGTATAAATACTGCCTCAATTAGAGAATTGAGTGTGGATTCTTAGACATCGTTGTAATATTGATTATTTTGGAATAAAGTGTTGTTGGACCAACTTTTGTATGGCTTGCTGGATAAAGAATTGATGCAAAGGACTTTCCATAGATTTCTCGAATCAAACACTGAATCAATAAGTCCTCTATACCTTGTGTTTTAAAGTTTTCCTTGTTTCTTTTATCATCTATGTTTCATATCTGAATGACAAACGAAAAAGAGTAATTTGGAATATGCTTGATGCACTATGTTTTCAATCATTATTATTCCCTATGTTTTCTTCTGAATTATAATAAACAGTGAAACCTTAATTGCTCCTATTTTCTAGTTTGTTAACTTTGATTGTTAATTAAAGAATACTTAACTGCTCTTTATTAGTAATCAATTCAAGTTCCCTTTCAAAAGGTTGAAGGATTCTTAACTGCTGTTCACCCCTTTTGAAACCATTCAATTTATTCCAAATCCTTGTTTGGTCCCTGTTTGACCATCTTGCTCTGTAAAACCATCCTTTGTTGAGAAACGTAATCCAGTTAAGCCATCTTCTTTGACTCCATTAGCCCAATGGCCTAAACTAATAAGTCCTATCCCTCTGTTATTGAATCTCACCACCCAAACTCAAACAAAACTCCTAAAATTGATAACCACCCTAATATCTTTCAAAACAAAGCTAAAACTTAAAGAGAGAGCCCTCTCTGGATACAGATTGGCTAGATTCTGTATCTAAAATATTGGTTTATGGTTACCTCGGACCCCTTTACTCTTCCCAACAACTTCAAGGAAAATCTGAGTGATAACATGATCCACATCTCCTTGAATAGAAAATGTCCATCTATAAGGGGGGTTCCTCTAGGGTTCCTCGTTCATCATCCATGGTTTGAATGGCATGTTCTTCCTCCAACACTTCTTCTTCCATTTCTTGAGTCAACTACTCTTCTTCCAATATTAGTGTTGCTTCCTCCTCCTGGGATTGTCATTGGTGCTCTTGTTCTATACTTCTCCTCTCTTCTTCTTATGCTTGTTGCTTCTGAGGAAACTCATCCTTCTTCCTATTCTCGTCTTCTTCTGCTACTTCTTTCCTCTCTTGTTCTTCTTGCATAGATCCTGAGTTCGAAGGTTCACCTTTCCATTTCTGGTCGCTCTCACACATCGAGGAATATCTTATCCTTTTCTTGGGAGCTACTTTCATTGCTTGAGGTGTTATCTCCTCTTCATCCTGCACCTCCAAGTCTTGAGATGGTGGATCATGGGGTAAACTGGTCTTTATTTTTGGATTTTTCTTCATGTTGGCATCATAGTAGTTCTTTATCTTCTCATCTTATGTTATGGACATCAATGAGTACCCCATATTGTGATCGATCCTTTAATATTATTACCTGACAATTCGCTTGGGATCATATCCATAAAAGTCTTTAGTGGAAAGGTGTAGGTGGTCCAACTTCTTTATCTCTACTACTGTTTCATTATGGCTCTTTAAATCATATAGTTTGGTCCTTAACAAAAAGATAGGCCAAGGGGCTTTCTTCCTCCTGTCAAGCATTCCTAACAATCCCTTATCCAACTGTTTTGTGACTTCTTGCATGACCCCCTTTTCGGTCACATATTGCAGCATGAGATGAGGGGATATATGAACATCAAAGCACCTCATGTATGTACCCTCGGGAGCTACAAACTAGTTTGTGATATCTCAAAGTGACTCATTTACCTTATATTTCATGCAAGGAGGATCAATCTCAAATATCATGTGAAATATAACTACAAAGAAATGCTCAGCAAATTTGTCATTTACACCATTGAAGCTTGTTTCTTATAACACTCTACAGTGAAATTAAACCAGGAACTTCTCCTCATGGATCCAATTCCAATTCATTCCCGAGAATGCATAATGTGCACAGATTTTCTCTAAGAGAAAGGTAGAGATGTATAATTTTGGTTCTTGGTTCGCTTGTAGAGATTCTTTAGCCTACCCCACCTGATGCTGCTACTGATATGATAATATATATGCCCATTTAAAGTAGCTGCTATGGGTCACCATTGTATTAAGTGTGTATATCCAATTCACTTCGAACACCTCAACATTCTTATGCCCATACAACTGAAAATACATATCTATCAAGTATTGATATACATATTTGAGGATCTTTGTTATATAGACTGCATATGGGTGGTGGAAAAACTTGGCAAGCTCTCGACACAATGATTTTATCACGTCACCTATGTTGAGGGTAGACCATCTCATGTAGAATTTGAGGTTTTCATATTTGTTTCTCTTTATCATCTTATAATATGTTTGCATGTCTTCACCGTAAGAAGTGGTGACTTGTCTCCCACTCTAACTGTGACACATAAGGTGAGATTCATCCATATGTGTAATGATCCATTCAATTACTTCCACACATGGAATGATCGGGAACCTGCATGTGATCCTTTGCATCCTGGACTTCTTCATATTGATGTTTGCATGCACATATTCTAAGTCCTCAGGAAAACTTTCCTGCATGAATGTGTTTTATATTTTTCTCCATGTGACCTTTGTATATTTATCAATAAAGCACTGTGTGTTTACATATATGGGGATATTTGGCTTTGTAACTTCTATAGGCTCATCATTTTGTGCTTCTGAAAGTTCTTTAAAGACCATTTTATGAGACAGCATGGCTCCAATAGATGACGTAAGGTTGACGATACTTGTAGCATGAACATGTATTTGGGGAAACACACTAATAATGACAATATTAGCTTAAAAAAACTACTTATGGAAAAATACTTCGAAATTGAATACAAAGAGCCATCATAGATGATAGAACATGCAAATTCATGAAACCTATTCCAACATAAACAAAATTATATTATTGTTCATCTAAGTATAAGCCAATATAAACGAAATTATGTTTAATATTGAAATAATAAAATAAGTAAAAAATAAATAAAAAAGCAAAAAATTATTTGTAATGTTCATCCAAGTATAAGCCAATGTAAAATGTAAAATGCTCGGAGAGTTATCAAATGTTAAAGCATGCTAAATTTTATGGCAGCGAGCAAGGTAATACTGTAAAGAAATTAATAAGATGTGAATTTTGTGTGGACCTCATTTTCAAAGTGAAAATATCGATTTAATTTACTCATTTTACTCGTTCGAATTGCGTATCCTTCGCACCTGATGTTTAGTTTTTAATGTATGAAAATCAACAGAGACCTTGACATGTTTACCATATTTCTTTCCATGTGGTTTATAATATATGAAAATCTTATGAAACGAAGATGAATGATGGCTTGACTTGCATAACCAGTCAACACGTAAGGAAAACTTTATGAATGAAGATGAATGATGACTTTCTACTTGCTTTACGAGTCAACACGAAGAAAAGAACGTTATAGAAAAGTATTTATTTGAAGTTTCCATTTGCCTTCCTATGTTATAGGTCAGACTACAGTGTAGCTTAGCGGTAGGTAATACAAGAAGATTCCAATTGCAAATAATTCAATTGTAATCGTGTTACATACATATTTTAATTGACTAGTAAAGAAAGTAGCAAGTCAAGTCATCATTCATAATATTTTATATAATGTACTTCCCTCAATCTCGACTTGCCCTTATTCATATATTATAAACCACATGGAAAGAAAAAAGTAATGTACTATGGAAATGTATTTTAGTGATGGGTGTGGAAATGTCAACCACATGCTTTGATTAAATTTCACCAATAACATGTACTCCAATTTTGTTGAGATATTTAATTTCACTAGTTGCAAGGTGTCATAGTTGGTTTTGTTTCACTTGAGTTTAGTTGGAACTTTCTTTAGTCATTTATTGTTGTTTGTTTTCTTGTCTACTATATAGTTCTTTTTCTCTATATTTTTGCCTCTGCATTCTTTCTCATGGTATCAGAGCACAAGGTTTCATAAGACTCCAAAGAGAGAAACGCTTGAATTTTTTTTGTGAACATAGAGTTCTAGCAAAAGATGAGATATGATCTTGAGGACTGACACTGGAAGTCGAGGAGGAGTCACTGCAAGGTGGGCAGTTTTTTCTTTTAGTTATCATCACACTTATGTACAAAGAACAAGTGTGATGAACATGGAATACTTACCGAATTATCAAAATCGCCGACTCATCACACGCATTTTGTGTCATGAAGTGAAATGACAGGATAACTCTGTAAAGCGCAACCTCCAAGTGATCGTTTAGCACAAAGCACAAAAGGTCAAAAGAGCGCAATCATTCATGAATTTTAATAAGAATGAAATCAACAAACACGAGAGCAACTCATCGCACTCATAATGTGTTGTGAAGTGCGATGACATGATAACCATGTAAAACGCAACCTCCAAGTCACCATTTAGCACAAAGCACGAAAGTTCAAAAGAGTGTAGCTCTTTGCCACAAACACCAATTTTTCTTGGGAAAAATTACTAACTTTGGTCTTTGCGGTTGAATACATTTCTTCAAGCTCAAGAGTGTTGGGATACACTTTAGAGTGTCTATGTAGAGCCAACCAAAGAAGCATGGGCAGCGATGACCAATAATGAAAGGAATGCAGCTATTGAATTGAGAAAAAAATAACATAGAGGCAAATGTTGGATACAAAATTCATTCGATGACTTTAACTTTGACAAACCATGCATCAACAAAATAATAAGCTTCGGATATTTTGAAAGTTGCATACCAAGGTAATGATAGTGTGAAGACTATAAAATTGCAGACATTATGGGCTAAGTTTGAAACCCTAAAGATGACTGACATAGAGAATGTTGACCAGTTCATGACTAGAGTCATGGGAATAGTCAATCAGATCAAACTTATTGGTGAAACCATTACAAATCATAAGATGGTTGAAAACTTCCTTTGAAGTTTGCCAAAACACTATGACATGGTTGTAACATCCATTCTAGAATCCAAATATTTTAGAACTTTCTTAGTAGAACAATTGACTTGGTCACTTATGGCACAAGAAACAAGACTTAACCTGCTAGAAGATTCCAAGAAACAAGGTTTCAAAGCACAAGACTCACTTGGAAACGGAAGAGGAAGAGTATAAGCAGGTAGCAACAAGAGAGGAAGAGGTCGAGGTAGAAGCAGATCAAAACATCATCATGTAGCAGAGTAGTCAAGACCTTCATAAGACCAAACACAGAGAATAAAAACATGGAGAAAACCTAATGTCTGATATTATTACTGCAAGAAATTTGGTCATTATGAACATGAATGCAGAAAGAAACAATTAGATCAACAAGGAGGCAATGTTCATCTCTCCAACAATGAAGGAGAATCCTCTGATGCCATATTTCTTTCCTGCCATTTTTCTAAAGACAGTCACATCAAAGACCTTTGGTTGCTAAATAGTGGCTGCAACAATCATATGACACCTATAACAAAAATCTTACTTCTTGTCTTGATGCTTCCATAATATCATAAATGACTCTTTGAGATCGATCCCATATAAAAGTTGAAAGGAAAGGTATTTTTCTTGTTCTTACTAAACAAAATCATCAAAAATATATATATGATGTTTATTATGTTCCACATCTAAAGCATATCCTCATTAGTGTAGGTTAGTTGATGGAACATGGTTATGATATAATATTCCAAGGGACCATATGTTATATCTATGAAAAAATCCCAACAAAATACTAATAGCAAGGGTTGAAAAAACCAAGAATAGGATGTTACCCTGGACTCTTAGAAGTCAAAATATCTCACAGTGTTTTGCACACAATGTGTCAAGAAAAAATGAGTCACAATTATGGCATTCTAGGTTTGGGCTTAGTCCTTTCAAGAGTCTAAGTATGCTTCAGAAACATTTAACAGTCATCGGTCTCCCTGTTATGAATGAAAAATATTTTAATTTTGAAATTTGTATTCTATCAAGCATAAAAGAGATAAATTTCCCACATCTTCTGCTAGAGAAAAAGATCCTTTAGAGCTATTCAGTACAAATATATGTGGCCCAATGCAGACAAAGTTCATTGGTGGTAGTCTTTATATTTTGACCTTCATTGATGATTATAGAATGAAGAAATGGGTTTATTTTCTCAAAAATAAATATACTTTCTCAAGAGTCAAAGAGTTCAAATCAAAAGGAAAAAAGTAAAGTGGAAATCCTTTAAAATTTCTTAGGTCATACAAAGGATGAGAATAGAGTTCTAATGACTTCAAAGCTTTTTGTCAACAACAAGAAATCATCATGCAGAACACAACAAGATGCACTCCATAACCAAATAAAGTAGTAGAAAGGAAAAACCAGTCAATGATGAATATGGCCATATGTATGATTTGTGAGAAGAAGTTGTCTAATGACTGTTAGGTTGAAGTTTTCATTTTCATATTCATTGGGCTTGAGCATCTCATAATATGTCTTCATGTATTCACCGTAATAGGTGGCAAGTTGTACGCCACTCTCACTGCGAAGCACAAGGTGAGAGTCATCCATGTGTGTAATGATCCATTCAATTACCTCCACACATGGCATAAACGAGACCTTGAATGTGATCCTGTGCATCCTGCACTTTTTAATATTATGTATGCACACACATCTTCCAAGTCCTCAGGAAAAATTTCCTACATGAATGTGTTGTATATTTTTTTCCATATGACCTTTGTATCTTTATCAATAAAGCACTATGTGTCTGCATATATGTGGATATTTGGCTTTGTAACATCTACAAGCTCATCAGTGCTTGTTTCTAAATGTTCATTAGAGACCACTTTGCGAGGCGACATGGCTCCAATAGATGATGACAAGGTGACAATACTTGTAGCACGAACACTTGTTTTTGGAAACACACTCATAGTGATATATTAGCTGAAAACAGCCTACTTATGCAACAATACTTTTAAATCACGTAGAAATAGCCATCACAGATGATAGAACATGAAAATCTATGAACGAAAATTAAAGCTAACTTGCATGAATGATAAAATGATCATGCAATCTTAGAGGGAACACTTTCAAATAACGAACGGATGAATAGGGTCATTCAGGGCTTTGTAGTGCACTCATGTGCTCAAGAAGGTGAAATAAATCATCTAGGGTGGGTTGGCGCATTCCAAAGGGATGAAGGGGTGAGTTTTTAGGCCTTTGGGTCTTCTTTATGCCCTCATGCACTTAAAGAGATAGTGAGGGCATATTTTCACACTTTGAAGGGATGAAGGAAGATGTTGACAAGGATTTGGGAATTTACAATGCGCCTTTCTGCTTAAGGCAGAGGAGGGTGCACTGTCACATGACAAAGGGTTGAAGGAAGATGCTTCGTGTCTTCGTGATGCGCTCATGCGCTCAAAGGAGGAGATAATTCTTTGTACTGAAGAAGTGTGCTGGAGAGGAGAACCTAGTCTAATAAATCGTAGTTTTCGAGGCTAATCGGGCTTTGATCTCAAGAAGTGCACTCTACGTGTCAGAAGCTCATAGTTAATTTTGAATAGAAGGATTTGATTATAAGATGAGGAAAAGAAATATTTGAAAGGATTTATAGTTGTTGTCCCATGTGTGGTTGAATATGAAAGGTTGAAGAAGATGAATATTTTCTGCATGCAACAATGGATTAACACTTGCGACATAAAGATTCAGCATAAACACCAACAAAGAAATTCAAAAACTAAGGATCAATAGCAAGAAGATAAAGAAGGATGGTGAAATCATGAAATGTAATTGAAATATTTGACATGCAATACTTACTTGGAACATTAGTTAATGAAGAGACTCTTGATTCTCAGTTGTGTGCCCGACTAAGATGGAATGAAAATGAAAAAGGAATAATTAGCTGAGTTTATTAAAAGAAACATACATGCAAAACGAATCCATGCATGAGCACCACTTTTCGTCACATGAAAGGATTAATTAAAAGCAGTTAAGTGGGCTCCTATTCTCTAGGAGTGTGCCCACATGAAACAAGATGGCACATGCATGGATCCAAGGATGGTGCATTTCTTCAACATGAAGAAGTGCACTCATGGAGGGTGCATATACTCAGCTTGAAGGAGTACACTCAAGGAGGGTGCACTCCTTCAAGCTAAAGGGGTGCACTCATGTTGAGTGCATGTCTTCACCAACTTCGACTGCGCTTCTAATTTTGAGTGTCTTTCTTGAGTTTGCCTTCTTTTTCATCATTTTTGAGTGTTTTTGGAGTATGTACATGGCAAGAAGGTAATTTTATAATTTGAGAAAGATTGTGATTTAGGAGGATGCGACACTAGGAAAAAACAAATAAATAAAAAACCAACAACATGACAACTCAAAGGGGACTAAAATTACAGTTATTGTAGGCTCCAAAATTTACATAGGAAAAAAATTTGGAGGGTCGTTGTTGCAGCGACAACACTTCGTGACACCCCGGGAGAACCCCAGGTTGTCTGAAATGGTTTCATTGTAAGCACAAAGTCTTATTTCTTCAAGAAGTATTGATTCACTGACTGGGTTACCTTAGTTCCCCATTCTTACCCGATTAAATATATAGTCTTTCCTTCTCCATTAATCAGCGTAACACAACAATATAACAAGTCATTTCATTATCCTGTCGATGTAAGTAAGGGTATTATAATATGGAAAATTAAAAACAATCAGTGTGAGTTTTACGTCTCTCACATTGCTCTGCTACCAGCAAGCATGGATAGTACCTTGACAAAGTTGGTTTAAGAACACAAATGTTGCTTCATTGCTAGAGATCCTGGATAGTACCCCAACAAAGTCACTTGCATAACCTCCCGAGTGGAGGATTTCCCTTCTTTCGCCCTTTATAGTTTCCTTTATTTTTCATGGGATTGTGCATAGGCATTTATTATTTTATAGCAGGCAAAAGAGGGATCCCGACATATTGAGAGAAAAGGAGGTTTCTCCTTCAAAGAGAGGTTTTAGACGTAACATGCTTTCTCATTAAAAGTTTTCCCCTTAACTTAATCTACACAAATAAATAAGTAATAACAAAATTATTCATCTTGCGACCGAGCATAGGAATGAGAGTCTTGAATAGATACAAGCTTCATGGTTTTATTACCACTTCCCAGCTAAGAAATCATATTTTCCATCAAAAAATCATCGACGCGAAAGTCATAAACCAAATCAAGAAAGAGGATGACAAATAAGCCAAGGGTTGTGTGTTACCACAACTTTCCATTCACAAAATATTATCCAAGTCATCTGAAAGCTCAAAACTGAATTTTTTCAAAGGCCAATAAATGTGAAAGAATAAAATCAAAACATGAAATATGAAAACACATAACGAGAATGCAGTGAATCTAACTAAATGCACCATATCCTAACCTAACCTAACCAAGACAAGGTCAGATCATGTGAAGTGGAACTTCTAATGCATCCAATGGTTCTGCTCCCAACCTTTAAACTAGAAGGTGCAATCATGTAGAATCAAAATAGAAAGTAGTGTAGTGACCAAGAGAAATTGTGCATACATCTCCACTGAGGAATTAAAAAAAGAAGTGCAACCATAATGGTGTATCACACTTAGATGATCTACCGAATAAACAAATTCACAATAGTAGAAAATACCCAACATAGACCATACAAGACTTCATCAAGAGCCTACAAGTACAAGCTAGGCAACATGGGTATGCACTGAAGAGAGACTTCTAAGGAGTCTCCAATGGGATCATGGAAATAACCTTTAGGGAAAATTAGACAAGAAAGACTGAACAAGGAGTGACCTGTGCCATAAGTGATATTAACAGATTGACTACAATCTAAGTTTTCATGCATGTAATATTCTTTTCTGGATAAAGGAAAATATGCATTAATATTATTACCTATTTATGCATTAGAGATTCGAGATTTTCTTAAGATGGAATGTAGCGACGAAAGTTCAATAGTAAAATTAAATTTTCTCCCCTAGGGGTTGAAGAATTTTAAGTGAAGAAAATAGACATCCCTAAGGAAAGAGTCAACATCCAATATGATAACATAAATGATAAATCGTGCAAAAGAATCAAGAACTGGATGAAATCACAAATGTCATCATCATGACAGGGACCTAACATAACCATCATCATAAGCTCAAGTGTCTTACTCACCTGACTTAGCTTTGAATTCTGCCAAGATTGATAATCGATCTAAGAAAACATTGTCAGCTGCTTATCAAGAGAATATTCATCATTTAAATCATGAGATTCAAAAGAAGATACATTTTCAAGATTGTTGTAAAAATCATTGATAATAAGCATATCATTTTCCAAGACAAATGGAGATATACTTGAAAGAAAATTGTTGATAGCAGTATCAGACTCCATTCAAAATTTCTAAAAATTGAAATATTCATGTAGAAACAAAGGTTCATGTATATTACTTGAACAATCATGAACATATAATTCAGAGAAAAGGAAATCATTGGGGTCATGATCATCCAAGGGTTCAAATTGATTAATGGATGGAATATCAACTGGTGGAATATCAAGTTTGGGAGATGGTTGACTGGTGAGGTCAAATGAATCACCATGAGGAGAAATACAAGAGAGAAAAATCAATTCTTTGTCCGCTAATTGACCTTTTGAATTAAGGATCGATTGAGGTTTGAAACACAAAACATCAAACGAAGGAGGACATGGGACAAATGGAAAGTTTGGTTCTTCTTAAGGATGCTGAAATTATTTTGTATCAAGAGGACATAGTGAATCAGATTCAAAATATTCTCTTTAACATCCGGACTAAGAAATGAAATTTCTCATTGAACAATTTCCAATCCACATCTGCGTCTGCGGATTCGTAACAAAGATGTAGGAACCAATCAGTCAAAAGTTCAATAGATTCATTGGCTTCCATTTTAAGTTGATCGATTTCATGAAGAACATCTTGGTATTTGTACTTGTCAAATATGTGATGAATCTCACTAACGAAATGCTTGAAAGATGTGATAGAAATAGTGGGTAGAGAGTAGCACCATTGCTTCGCACAACCATCCAATGTAAAGGTAAACAACCGCACGATAATTTCTTCAGAATAAATGCCACTTGAAAAATAAAATTGAATGAATTAAATCATGTAATCAAGGATGATTTTCATACCCTTGCATCGAATTTAAGATTTGACAAGTTATGAAAAAATTTTGTGGGGATTGAAAGATTTAAAGATTTGGAAAAACATCTCGGGATTATGATTTGGTATGAAGCCATTAAAGTTTAGAGATTTGAACAGACTTCACAGGCTCAGCTTGTCATCTAGCAATTCTCCTAGCGCCAAAAATGTTGACAGTGTTGAATTCTGCCAACATTATAAGGGGATCTCCCCAATGTGAGGTCCCAATTACACCTCACATCATTTTGTGTAGGAGTCCATCTAGTCATTTTGTCTGTCTACTATTGGAATATTTTTCAAGATTTTCCTTGATTAGGATGAAACATAGTATTAAAAAACACCTCTTTGGGGTAGAAATAATGTAAGCCTTTTGTGACACCCAATGAAAGTTGTACAAGGGATACTTCCACGGCTGCTAAGGGAAATGAGCTACTTGTTACAAAAGTAATAAAACCATCCTCAAGGGTGATTCAGTGGTAAAGAGAAATACTTGTTGAGTACCTACAGATTAGTCCACATAATAAACAACAATTGTTAAAGCATAACATCATTCGTTCAATAATAGTCACAACTAAGAAATGAATCAGTTCATTAACTTAGTATGTAAATCCCTTTTCTTAAGTTATGAGGAGCTATTTATAACAAGTAACAATGACCTTTGAGCTTCCGCATGACTCTTTGACTTCTACGGCTATTGATATTCTAACATGAATTATTACATTCCAATGTGTGGCCATTCATATTCCACATGTGTCCCTTGGACTTCATTACATATCATTTATTACATAAGACAAATTACAAATGTGATGATGATTATATAAGACAAAATGAGGATGGGAAACTGACTCATGAAATGAATAATTTATTTGCTTCTACATGGAGCTTAGTTGTAATGTAGGCGTGCCAAGATCTGAACTCAGTGGATATGCTTTTGTCCCAAGCTAGGAAAGTCCCTAATGTAGCGAGTCTTGACCTCCAATGCCTTTTAGAATATGTTCTTGGAGTTCGACTATACATTATTCCATGACCATGAAATATTCATATGATCTTTTACCAGTGTAGTGGCATACTATAGAGTAATGTCTTTGGTTACCTCCAAGCCTTCCCATTTTGTTCCCTGCTTGATATGGTCAATATATTGCTAGATCTATGGGAATATGATCTCCTTGCCTTTGATTTCCTCAAGTGTACCAATCAAAGGCATCCCATTATTTTTTGTTAGAGATTCAAATGCATTATGAAATCGATTATATGTAGCAATGTTACTAATCAACTTTTCACCAAGGCACATGAAGTTATGGTGATGGAGTCTCAACTTAACTCTACCCAATTTTGCGGAAATCTTGTCTTTCTTCTCCAAATGTTCTGGGACATTTGGATACTTGGCAGTCCACTCTTGAAGATGATCGACTTCTTTTTCTGTTTTTTTCAGGATTTTCACCACTTCCTATGCATTCTTCTATATGCCAACAAGAGGAGACACCACTTGTTGAAGAAAGATCATCTCATCAAATAATCATTCCACAATATTCTCTATTGGCCCCCATTGTTCCTGCATGGTTGATTGCCACTCACTGATGTTGATACTCTGTGATGACAACTGTTGTTGTTTCTTCACTTCAGCAAGTTCTCTTTTCAACCCATCATTCTCATTCAACAAGTACTCGTAATTACCATGCGTAATTGTAGCGAATGCAACATTTTCCCCCATAAATAGCTCTAGGATTCCTTCTGGTGTTGTAGGTTATCACCTTCTCTGTGGTTACTAAGACTTGATTCTGAGGATTGTTTGGAAAATATCTTTGTCTATACTGCACCATCCTATTCTTGACATGATCAAACATTACACTGCATACATCCATGACTCTATCGATTGGTGGAGGTGTTATCCACATCTCCTCGAATGGAAGATGACCACCTAAGAGGGGAGGCTCCTCTAGGGTGCCTGGTTCATCATCTATGGTATGACTGGTATCTTATTCCTCTAATGCTTCTTCTTCCATTTCCTTAGTCAACTACTCTTCATCTAATATCAGAATTTCTTCCTCCTCCTCAGATTGCCTCTACTGCTCTTTTTCCATATTTCTCCTATATTGTTATTCTTCTTGTTTCTTCATCCTACTTCCTCTTCTTCTCTTCTTCTTCTGCGTCCTTCCTCTCTTGTTCTACTTGCATAGCTCTTAAGTTTGAAGGGTCAACTTTCCTTTTCTTTATGTCCTCGCCCGTCGAGGAATACCCGATCCTTTACTTAGGAGCTACTTTATTTGCTTTAGGTTTCATCTCCTTCTCCCCCTCCACCCACAAGTCTTGATTTGGTGTATCATGGTGTAAGCTAGTTTTTATTGTTGTATGTGTCTTCATGTTGGCATTGTACTAGTTCTTTATCTTCTCATATTCCATTGTGGACATCGATGAGTACCCCATATTGTGTTCAATCCTTTAATAATGTTGCCTGGAAAATCACTTGGGATCATATCTATGGACGAATTTAGTGGAAAAGTGTAAGTGGTTTGGCTCCTTTATCTTTGCTATGGTTTCCTTGTAGATCTTTAACTCATACAGTTCGGTCCTTAACATAAAGATAGGACAAGGGGATTTCCTCCTCCTATGAAGCATTCTTGACAATCCTTTTTCTAGCTGATTTGTGACTTCTTGCATGACCACCTTGTTGGTCACATATTCTAGCATAACATGAGGGGATATATTACAACCAAATAACATCATGCATGCACCCTCGGAAGCTACAAACTAGTTCTCAATATCTCGAAATGACTCATTTACCTGATCTACCATGCAATAATGATCGATCTCAAATATCATGTGAAAGATAACTACAAAGAAGTGTTCAACCATTTTGTGATATAAACCTCTAAAAATATCTTTTGATAACACTCTTCAGTGAAAGTAAACCTGGAACTTCTCCTCAGGGGTCGATTTCATGTTTATTCCCAGGGGACGTATATTGTGCACAGATTCCATCTAAGAAAAATGCATACATATATAATTATGACACTTGTCTCACCCGTAAATATGCTTTATCATGCCCCACCTGAAACTGCAACTCATATGATAATATATTAACCCAATTAAAAGCTTTTCCATGGGTCACCACTATATTGAGCGTGTATATCCAATTATCTTCAAACATCTCAACATTCTTATGCACATTCAACCAAAAAGACCTGGCTATCAAGTATTGCTATACATCTCTCAGTATCTTGTCCAGGTAAACTGTGGATGGGTGGTGTCGAAAGTTGGAAGGCTCTCAACACCATGATTTGATCACGTCACCCATGTTGAGGGTAGCCCATCTCCTATATAAGTTGACATTTTCGTATTCATTGGGATTGATCATATTATAATATGTATGCACGTCTTCACCGTAATAGGTGGTGAGTTGTTTGGCACTCTCACTGTGAAGCACAAGGTGAGAGTCATCCATATGTGTAATGATCCTTTCAATTATCTCCACACATGGCATGACCAGGAACTTACATGTGATCTTGTGTATCCTAGGCTTATTCATAGTGATATTTGCATTCACTTCTTCTAAGTCCGTGAGAAAGCTTTCCTGCATGAATGTGTTGTATATTTTGCTCCATGTTACCTCTAAATATTTATCAATAAATCATTTTGTGTCTACATATATGGCAATATTTGGCTTTGTAACTTCTATAAGCTCATTGTCACGTGCTTCTAAAATTTCTTTAAACACCACTTTGCGAGGCAGCATGGCTCCAAAAGATGACAACAGGGTGACAATACTTGTAGCACAAACACTTGTTTGGGGAAACACACTCATAATGACAATATTAGCTTAAAACAACCTACTTATGCAACAATACTTGTAAATCACATACAAAGAACCTTCATAAATGATAAAAATGAAAATCTATGAATGACAGTGAAAAATAAATTGCATGCATGAGAAAATGAGCATGAAAACAAGGAGGGCGCACATTCAAATCATGAAGGGATGAACACGGCTATTTAGGGCTTTGCAATGCACTTATACACTCGAGCGAGTGAAAAATGTCTTCTATGGCACACCTTAAAGGGTCAAATGGGTGAGTTTTTGGGCCTTCAGATCTTCCTTATGTGATCATGATCTCAAACATACAAGGTGGTTGCACTTCGAAGGGACAAAGGAAGAGGTTAACAAGGTTTCGAGCCTTCACAATGCACCTATGCACTCAAGATGATGTAGGGTGTACTATCACATTTTGAATGGTTGAAGGAAGATGCTTCATGTCTTCATGATGCGCTCATGAACCCAAGGGAGGTCAGAGTTCTTCGTGGTGACAAAGTGTGCTCAGGAGGAGAACCTGGTCTAACAGGGTATAGTTCGAGGCCAATTGGGCTTTGAGCTCAAGAAGTGCGCTCTACCTTTTGAAAGATAAGAAACAAGTTTGAAAAACAAGATTCGATGATAAGATGAGGGAAAGAAATATCTGCAAGGCTTTATAATTGTTGTCACATGCATGGTGGAATATGATAGGTCGAACAAGATGAAGATTTTATGCATGAAACAACATATTAACACTTGCAACATGAAGATTCAACATAAACGCTAGAAAGCAAACTAAAATTTGAATGATCTACAACAATAAGAGAAAGAATGACGGTGAAATCATGAAATGAAACAGAAATATTTGAGATGCAATACTTACTTGCGGCACTAGTTGATGAAGAGACTATTGATTCCTAGTTGTGTGCCCAACTTAGATGGAATGATTATGAAAGAAGAATGATTATCTCAGTTAATTTAAAAACTTTGCATGCAAAATTGATTCATGCACGAGTGACACTTGTCGTTGCATGAAAGGATTAGTTAAAGGAAGTTAAGTGGGCTCCTATTTTCTAGGAGTGTGCCCACATAAAACAAGATGGCACATGCATTTATTCAGGAAGGGAACATGTTTTCAACACAAATAAGTGCACTCATGGAGGGCACATCTGTTTATCATGAAGGAGTGAGCTACAGGAGGGCACACTCCTTCGTTCCGAAGGAGAGGGCTCAAGGAGGGTGCATGTCTTCACCAACTTAGAGTGTCCTTTTGTTTCTTTGAGTTTTTTTCTTGCTTTTGCTCGTTTTTTTGTGTTTTTTGAGTTTTTTCGAGTATGTGGATGGCAAGGAGGAAAGTTTCTAAGTTGATAAATATTGTTAGTTCCCCTAACGATAGAATTACTAAATCTAGCACTTCTAATGGTTAAATGACAACGCTTAAGCAACATTGACTTAGGAGGATGTGACACTAGGATAAAACAAATAGGTAATAAATCAAACAACAAGATGACTCAATGGATCTTGAAATGACAGTTATTGTAGGCTCCAAAATTGACATAGGCAAAAAATTTGGAGATTCATTGTTACAACGACAACAATTTAGTACACACAATTCTAAATCATGTTTTAGTTACAATCGTACTGCAAAGTATCTTGAACACATTATGTGTCGTTACCATGCATATTTTATGGATCACAGTCATTGAGACTTGAGTTTAGATTTTGCATTACTTACATTGTAATAGGAAAGTCTTTGCCTTGAGGAGTTAAATATGAATGCTTATGGAAGAGAGTGGAAGCAACTTGTTAAAAAGTGGCAAAAGAAATAATAAATTAATTTAATTTGTTATTATTGCATGTGAAACTAAAAAATGTGAGATTTCATTTCTCAAACTATCTATTTAATCTATCACATTGTGACTTAGATAAATAATATTCTAGGGTTAATTTTTCATTTATGATCAAATGAAATTCCTCAAACTCAATTCCAATATAGACCACAATCTTCTACATTCATATTTTCACATGATAAAAATCTGCATAATAATCTTGATTGCAACCAAGGTTATGGTAAAGAAAGAAACTAGAAGGGATTTCTGTATTGAAAATTATTATTGACTTTAGTCTTTGCTAATATTTTCATTTTTATATTTTCATAATTCAAAATGTATGAAAAAATCATAACTAATATATTTTATAAATAAAAAATTAAATGGTTATTGAATGTAAATAGATATCAATCTATAATAAATATTCAAATAAAACATTTTATATTACTAAAAAATAAATAAATTGTAATTTAGTTTTAAATTATTATTATTATTGATTTTAGAAATAATTAATATATGAGTTAGGTATATATATTAAAACCATTTAACAAGAAAATAAGTAATAAAATTTGAATACCATAAATTTTTTTATAGGAAATCTAACATATGTGGACATGATCTTCTTTTTAACCAGCCTAGATCCATCTTAACTCTGGATCTATCAAGTGCCAAGAGGGATCAAATCTCTTGAGGTGAAAACCTCTTTTTTGAGTCCAAAACTTGAGGAAAGGTTTGCACCTCGGGAGATTTGATCCCTCTCAGTGCTTGATAGATCCGAAGTTAAGATGGATCTAGGCTGGTTTCAATCCTGTGTGGTCAAAGAAAATCTAATGAACATATGATTAATTGTATCAATAATAATTAAATTCATCTAATACTAATATAATCATTTAAATATGCTAAATATGTCTTAGATTAATTTGATCATTTTAATTTTAAATTTTCTTAGGTACCTTAGTTTGTTGAGATGATAAATA
This sequence comes from Pinus tabuliformis, assembly GCA_031772625.1. Lineage (NCBI taxonomy): Eukaryota > Viridiplantae > Streptophyta > Pinopsida > Pinales > Pinaceae > Pinus > Pinus tabuliformis. The sequence continues at coordinate 565,820,047 of CM062810.1, forward strand.
TTGCTAATAACTTTAATGATGAAAAATGATGAAATAAATTTTTTTAATGTAAAGTGACAATGTAATAGCGTTGAATGATAGAAAATATGAATAATAAGAATATAGTAAATTACAAATAGTCCTCATTTTGATTAATCTCAAACTATTTTCGTCTACTATTCTTATTGTTACCTTTATTACTTTTGTCATTTCTTCGTATCGATTATATGAAAAGGACAAGTTGAATCTTAAACCTGTTAAATCCTTAGCTTGAGCTATTGTAGTAAACACCATGTGTTGTCTCTCTTTCTCTCCAAATTAAGGTTGAATTACTATAACACAAAAATCAATTTAAGCATATGCATTAGCATCTACAACATGTAATTTCCTCTTTTATAATGAAATTACGATTTTTCCTTATGGGAAAAAAACACAAAAATCAATTTACGTTGTCAATCATTTTTTTTGCTTACACTAGAATTAAGCACAATGTTAATCCAAACACTTTAAAACTAATGTGTCATCATACATCCAATTACATAAAATCATAAATCAACATCTACACTGAAATCAATGCATCGAATGCAAGCAATCAAATAGGATTAGAAATCAACATTTACACTCAAATCAATGCATCTAGTGCAAGTAAAAAAAAAGCATTATAGAACAATGTCTACACTAAAATCAATGCATCTAGCAAAAGTAAGAAAATAGGATTATAAACCAACATCTACACTGAAATTAATGCATCTAGTGAAAGAAATCAAATAGGATTAGAAATCACCATCTACACTAAAATCAATGCATTTAGTGCAAGAAATAAAATAGGATTAGAAATCATCTACATTGAAATCAATGCATTTAGTGCAAGCAATCAAATATTATTAGAAATAAAAATCTATATTGAAATCAATGCATCTAGTGCAAGTAATTAGATAGGATTAGAAATCACCATCTGCACTGAAATCAATGCATTTAGTGCAAGCAATCAAATATCATTAGAAATCAACATTTACACTAAAATCAATGCATCTAGTGAAAGCAATCAAATAAGATTAGAAATCACCATCTACACTGAAATCAATGCGTCTAGTGCAAGAAATATTCTTCCCTCTCTCCCCCCTCCATATATATCTATATCTCCCTCCATATCTCCTTCTCTGTCTCTCTATCTCAACCCCCCAAACACAACATTCTCTCACTCCATATCTATCAATATCTCTCTCAGTCCCTCCCTCTTTCAATCTCTCTCTTATTCTCTATCTCCCTTTGTCTCTCTAGATCTTTCCATCTATATTTTTATCTCCCTTTGTCTAACTATATCACCCCCAAAACATACACTCTCTTTCTCCAATCTATCTATATATACCTCCCTCCTCCTCTCCCTATCTCTCTATCTCTCTCTTCCCCTTCTCACCCTCTCTAATTCTTCTATCTATCTTCCCTCATGTTGTCCTCTCTCCCTATCTTTCCATCTTCCTTATCACTCCCTCTCTCTCTCTCCACCTTTTTCTCTCTATTTCTTTTTTCTGGCATCCCTCTCTCTCCCCCTCCAACTCCATCTTTCTTTCCCTCCCTCTCTCCACTCTCTCACATCCTCTCTCTCTCTCTCTCTCTCTCTCTCTCTCTCTCTGTTTTCACCCTCCAAATTTATTACTATATCCCTCCTTCTCTCCTCTCTCCTTATCCCCCACATTCTCTCCATCTCTCCTTCTTTGTCTCTTTATCTCACCCCCAAACATACACACACTCTCTCCATCTCTCCCTTGTCACTCCCTCTCTCTCTCCACTTCTCACTCTCTTTGTATTTCCTCTTCCCTCGCTCTATCCACCTCCAACTCTATTTTTCTATCTCTCCTTCTCTCCTCCTCTCTCCCTCCCTCTCTCCTCCTGTCTATCAAGTCTTCTCTCGTACTCCTCTCTCTCCCTTTCTCTCCTACATCCCTATCTCTCCCCCCATCTCTCTCTCTCTCTCTCTTCCACACCTGCCCCCCTGACCCCGCCACCCATCACTTTCCTTCTCTCTCTCAAGTTTTGTCTCTAGTTCATCCTCTCTCTCCCTTTCTCTCCTACCTCCCTTTCTTCCCTCATCTCTTTCTCTCTATCTCTTCCCTCATAACTCCCTCTCTCTCTCTCTCTCACCCCCAACTATGTTACTATATCCCTCCCTCTCTCGTTCTCTCTATCTCACCTTCTTTGTCTCTTTATCTCACCCCTAAAAATACACTCTATCTCTCTCCATCTCTCCCTTATCACTCCCTATCTCTCTCCACTTCACACTCTATGTGTCTTTCTTCTTCCCTCCCTCTCTCCCCCTCCAACTCCATATCTCTATCCCACCCTCTCTCCTCCTCTCTCACAAGTCCTATCTCTCATCCTTTCTCTCTCTCCCTTTCTCTCCTACCTTCCTCTCTCTTCCCCCATCTTTCTCTTTGTCTCTCTCTCTGCCCTCCAATACTTTCACTATCTCCCTCCGTCTCTCCTTCTCTCTCTCCTCATTCCATCTGCATGTCTCCCTCACCCTATCTTTCCCTTCTCTACCTCTCTCATTCATCTCCCACTCCCTCTTTTCATTCCTCCTCTCCCCTCTCCTTCAGTTCATCTTCATCTCTCCCTTGTCACTTCCCCTATCTCTCCATATTTATCACTCTATGTGTTTGTTCTTCCCTCTAATATATATCTAGAGTTAATATATATCATTACATATCAATATATATTATAATATAACAAAATTAATATTGTATTAATCCAAATTTATTAAATTTAATAATATTAATATTATAATATATTAATATGGATATTAGATTTAATAATAATGTTATTATTAATATTTTAATATTAATATTAGGGTTAATATTGTTGTTTTGCATGGTATCAATAATCATTTGGCCCATAGGTTTGGTATATAATAAATGTTGATTTCTAATCCTATTTGATATATTTTTATTTATTTACCATACCTCTTTATACCTCTTATATTTATTTATTTACCATACATTTTTTGTAAATATGGTATTTGTCCCATGGTATTTGGCCCATAGGCTCTACCTAAATAAAACTTATTTTTGAGTTTTCCTAAATATAAAGAGGTTTATGGAGTAAATACAAAAAGAGGATTTATTTATTTACCATACCTCTAATTTATTTATATTTTTATTTATTTACCATACTTTGGAGTAAATATAAAAAAATGTTTTATTTATTTACCATACCTCTGGTTTATTTATATTTCTATTTATTTACCGTACCTCTTTTTTATTATTGGTAAACCTCTTTATATTTTAAATTTATATTGTATTTATACATAATAATAATTAGATTGATTTTTAAATAAGACCGAGATTAAAAATGTTAAACATTACGTTACATTTACTTTTACGCTTACATGTTTACATTTTTACGTGAGATCTACCCCCATACTGAACTGTAGAGGGCACAATTACATTTATTATGTCTATTTTAAAATAAAAATTCTAATCTTTTAATTTAATTATCAATAATTATTAGGATTCAACCTCTAAAAAATAATTATATCATGGTTGGTAAACTATAAATCTATGATATGCATTAAAACACTTATATCATAACATGTTCAAGGTAAATCATAATTCTTTATTCTAACTAGTTAAATCTCTACTATTTACTTAATAATTATTAATAATTCAAATAAAATTTCTAAAACCTATTTCTATATAAAAAAGATTAGATTTAATCTCGAAACAGTAAAATAAAAAAGTAAAAATAAAAAAAACAAACACACCAAATCTTATCGAGTGTAAAATGCTAAGAGAGGTATCAAATGTTACAGCATAGCAAACAAGGTAATACTGTAAAGAAATTAATAAGGTGTGAATTTGGCGTGGACCTCATTTTCGAAGTGAAAATATGGATTGACTTTACTCATTTTACTCGTCCGAATTGCGTATCCTTCGCACCTGATGTTTAGTTTTGGATGTATGAAAATCAACAGAGACCTTCACTTGTTTACCATATTTCTTTCTATGTGCTTTATAATAACGAAAATCTTATGAAACTAAGACGAATAATGGCTTGACTTGCATTACCAGTCAACACGATAACGAAAAGTCGAGGTTGAGGGAAGTACATTCTAGAGAAGCGTGAAAATTTTGTGAATGAAGATGAATAATGACTTGCTTTACCAGTGAACACTTAGAAAAATACGTTATAGAAAAGTATATGTTTGAAGTTTCCATTCATCTTCCTATTTGATAGGTTAGACTGCAGTGTAGCTTAGCGGTAGGTCATACAAGAAGAGTCCAATTGCAAATAATTCAATTGTAATAGCGTTACAGAAGTCATCATTCATAACATTTTCTATAATGTACTTCCCTCAATCTCGACTTGCCCTTATTCATATATTATAAACCACATGGAAAGAAAAAAGTAACGTACTATGAGCATGTATTTTAGTGATCGACGTGGAAACGTCAAGCATATGCTTTGATTAAAGTTTATCAATAACATGCTAAAAATGTATTTTAGTGATTGACGTGGAGCACAAGCTTTGATTAAAGTTCACCAATAACATGCTACTCCAATTTTGTTGAGATATTTCCTTTTACTATCTGCGAGGTGGTCATAGTTGGTTTTGTTTCACTTGAATTTAGTGGGAATTTTCTGTAGTCATTCACTGTTATTTGTTTTCTGGTCTACTATGTAGTTCTTTTTATGTGTATTTCTGTCTCTGCATTCTTTGTCACGGTATCAAAGCATGAGGTTGAACAAAACTCCAAAGAGAGAAACACTTAAAATTTTTTTGTGAACAAGGATTTCTAGCAAAGGATGAGATATGATCTCAAAGATTGAAGATAGAAGTTGCGGAGGAGTCACTGCAAGGTGGGCAATTCTTTTTTTGAGTGATCATCACACTTATGTACAAAGAACAAGTGTGATGAACACGAAAGGCTTATGAAATTATCAAAATCGGTGACTCATCACACTAATTTTGTGTCGCGAAGAGCGATGACATGATAACTCTGTAAAGCGCAACCTCCAAGTCATCATTTAGCATGCAGCAGAAAAGGTCAAAAGAGCGCAATCAAGCACGAAGTTTATTAAGAATGAGATCAACTAACACGAGAGTGAATCATCGCACTCCTTATGTGCCGTGAAGTGTAATGACAGGATAAACTGGTAAAATGCAACCTCCAAGTCAGTGTTTAGCACAAAGCACGAAAGGTCAAAAGAGTGCAGTTGAGCGCAAATTTTAATAAGAACCAAGTCAACTAACATGGGAGCAACTCATCACACTCATTCTGTGTCGTGAAATGCGATGAAAAGATAACCCTATAACACACAGTGTCCAAGTCATCATTTACCATGAAGCAAAAAAGGTCAAAAGAGTGCATCTGAGTACGAAGTTTAGTAAGAATGAGATCAACTAACACAGGAGCAACTCATTGCACTCATTCTGTGTCGTGAAGTGCGATGTCAAAATAACACTATAAAACACAACATCCAAGTCAATGTTTAGCACGAAGCACAAAAGGTCAAAAGAGTTCAATTCAGCATGCAGTTTAATAAGAATGAGGTCAACTAACACTAGAGCACGAGCCAAGTTTTAAAAACCAAAGGTCAAAAGAGTTCAGTTGAGCATCTAGTTTAATAAGAATGAGGTCAATTAACACTGCAGCACAAGCTAAGTTTTAACAACCATGGGAGCACGAGCCAAGTTTTAACAACCAATATGTTTCCATTTGAAAGCTCGAGCCACCAACAACATAATCCAAGGTTAATTAACACTGCAGCACAAGCTAAGTTTTAACAACCATGGGAGCACGAGCCAAGTTTTAACAACCAATATGTTTCCATTTCAAAGCTCGAGCCACCAACAACATAATCCAAAACATCGAGTTGCCTGAGCACTTTAAAAATGTGCGTGAATCTTTTTCAAGGGTTTCCCATTTATAACAGGAGGAATTTGTAAAAGCAAAAAAAGACCTTTCAAAAGTTTATTTAAAGGACTTCAAAGGCATCTTTCAAGAAAAAGGGAGGTGTTGTTATGTGGTAGTAAAAGCAAAAACTTGAAATTGTTATAAAAGGGGGTGTTGCCCTTTTTTAAAGAGATTTTATTTAGGTCTTGAAAAATGAGATTGTATAAAAAGGGAATGTGATTCCCCAAAAATGGCTTCTTCTAGCTCTTTGCCACAAACACCAATTTTGCTTGGGAAAAATTACTAGTTTTGGTCTTTGCGGATGAATGCATTTCTTCAAGCTCAAGTGTGTTGGGATAAACTTTAAAGTGGCTACGTGGAGCCAACCCAAGAAGCATGGGCAACCATAACCAATAATGAGAGGAATGCAACTATTGAATTGAGAAATAAATAAAATAGAGCCAAATGTTGGATACAAAATTCATTCATTGACTTTAACTTCGAAAAACTAGCGCATCAACAACAAAATAAGTTTGGAATATTTTGAAAGTTGCATACCAAGTTAATGATAGTGTGAAGACTATAAAATTGCAGACATTGTGGGCTCAATTTGAAACCCTCAAGATGACTGACATAGAGAATGTTGACCAGTTCATGACTAGAGTCATGGGAATAGTCAATCAAATCAAACTTATTGGTGAAGCCATTACAAATCATAATATAGTTGAAAAATTCCTTCGAATTCTACCAAAAAAATATGACATGGTTGTAAATCCACTCTGGAATCCAAATATTTTACCACTTTCTTAGTAGAACAACTAGTTGGATCACTTATGGAACAATAAACAAGACTTATCTTGATAGAAAATTCCAAGAAACAAGGTTTCAGAGCACAAGACTCTCTTGGCAAAGGAAGAGGCAGAGGATATGGAGGCAGCAACAAGCGAGGAAGAGGTCGAGGCAGAAGTAGATCAAAACATCATCATGCAGGAGAGTAGTCAAGACCTTCACAATACCAAACATAGAGAAGAAAAACATGGAGAAAATCTAATGTCCAATATTATTACTGCAAGAAATTTGGTCATTATGAACATGAATCCAGAAAGAAACAATTAGATCAACAAAGAGGCAATGTTCATCTCTCCAACAATGAAGGAGAATCCTCTGATACCATGTTTCTTTCCTGCCATTTTTCTAAAGACAATCACATTGAAGACCTTTGGTTTCTAGATAGTGGATGCAACTATCATATGACACCTATAGCAAAAATCTTCATTCTTGTCTTGATGCTTCCATAATATCATAAACTACTCTTGGAGATCGCTCTCATATAAAATCTGAAGGGAAAGGTATTGTCCTTGTTCTTACTAAACAAAATCAACAAAAATATATACCTGATGTTTATTATGTTCCACATTTGAAGCATATCCTTGTTAGTGTAGGTTATTTGATGGAACATGGTTATGATGTAATATTCCAAGGGACCATATGTTATATCTATGAAAAAACTCCCAACAAAATACTAACAGGAAAGGTTGAAAAAACCAAGAATAGGATGTTACCCTGGACTCTTAGAAGTAGAAATATCTCAGAGTGTTTTACACACAATGTTTCAAGAACAAATGAGTCACAACTATGGCATTCTAGGTATGGGCATAGTCCTTTCAAGAGTCTAAGTTTGCTTCAAAAACATTCAATGGTCATTGGTCTCCCTTTTATGAATGAAAAATATTGTAATTGTGAAATTTGTATTCTATCAAGCATAAAAGAGATAACTTTCCCACATCTTCCTCTAGAGCAAAAGATCCTTTAGAGCTATTCAGTACAAATATATGTGGCCCAATGGAGACAAATTTCATTGGTCGTAGTATTTATATTCTGACCTTCATTGATGATTATAGCATGAAGAAATGGGTTTATCTTCTCAAAAATAAATATACTTTCTCAAGATTCAAAGAGTTCAAAGCAAAAGGAAAAAGAAAATTGGAAATCCTTTAAAAGTTCTTAGGTCATACAAAGGATGAGAATAGAGTTCAAATGACTTCAAATATTTTATTCAACTACAAGAAATCATCATGCAGAGCACAACAAGATCCACTCCATAACCAAATATAGTAGTAGAAAGGAAAAACGAGTCAATCATGAATATGGCCATATTTATGCTTCGAGAGAAGAAGTTGTCTAATGACTGTTAGGTTGAAGTTTTCGTTTTCATATTCATTGGGCTTGAGAATCTCATAATATGTATTCATGTCTTCACTATAATAGGTGGCAAGTTGTACGCCATTGTCACTGCAAAGAACAAGGTGAGAGTCATCCATGTGTGTAATCATCCATTCAATTACCTCAACACATGGCATAACCGAGAACCTGAATGTGATCCTGTGCATCCTGGACTTCTTAATATTATGTACACATGCACATCTTCCAAGTCCTCAAGAAAACTTTCCTACATGAATGTGTTGTATATATTTTTCCATTCGACCTTTGTATCTTTATCAATAAATCCCACTATGTCTGCATATATGGGGATATTTGGCTTTGTAACTTCTACAGGCTCATCAGTGCTTGTTTCTGAAATTTCTTTAGAGACCACTTTGTGAGGTGACATGGCTCCAATAGATGATGATAGAGTGAGAATACTTGTAGCATGAAAACTTGTTTGAGGAAACACACTTATAGTGATATATTAGCTTAAAACAACCTACTTATGCAACAATACTTTTAAATCACATAGAAATAACCCTAAAAGATGATAAAACTTGAAAATATATGAACGACACTGAAAACTAACTTGCATGCATGATAAAATGATCATGCAATCTAAGAGGGAACACTTTCAAATAATGAAGGGATGAATAGGGTCATTCAGGGCTTTGTAGTGTGCTCATGTGCTCAATAGTGTGAAATAAATCATCCAGGGTACGTTAGCGCATTCCAAAGGGTTGAAGGGGCGATTTTTTGGGCCTTTGGGTCTTTCTTATGCACTCATGCACTTATAGAGATAGGAGGGCATATTGTCACTCTCTGAAGGGACGAAGGAAGATGTTGACAAGGATTTTTGCCTTCACAATGCACCTATGTGCTCAAGGAAGAGGAGGGTGCATTGTCACATGCTGAAGGGTTGTTGGAAGATGCTTCATGTCTTCATGATGTGCTCATCCACTCAAGGAAGGACACAATTCTTTGTGGTGAAGCAGTGTGCTCAAGAGGAGAACCTAGTCTAATAGTGATCTAGGTCCGAGTGTGAAGAAGGACCCTTCCAAGACCTTTTACTTTCGTGATGTGTTAAATTGCATTTTAAAACAACATTAAGGAATTCATCTGCATGCGGAAAAGAAGAAGAGCATAACAATCATCAACACATGAAAACATAAGCGTTGATAACAAAGTTCTTCCAGGAGGGACTACGTCTCTGAGCCCTGGTGTTAAGATGGTGTAGGCCGCTACATTAAGTGTTGTCAATAGAGGTGATGTACACGAGATGATGTCATGATCATACAAGGAAAAATGCCCTCACGTAGGAGTGGCTCTAAGAGATATTCCACTATTGGAATTCAAAATCGAAAGACTCCTATTAGTATGACACAAAAACATGCATGATGAGCATCCCGCCAACATGGCATAAAAGGGATCTCAATGAAAAACGTGCATGACGACAACAAGAGTATCCCAACAACATAAAACAAGGTATCTCAAAATATAACATGATGATATGATAGCAAGTACATCACATAGAAGATTCTGCATCAAATCAAGTAAGGAATCATGACAACATGTAATAAACAAGATCCTGCATCAACATCAATCAAGGATCTATACAGCATAATGCATAAATAAGAAGTGCATGAACACATCATATATCTCACAACCAAGGGCCATCTGAAGGAGTGGATGTCACACTACTGAAGCTGCTTGGACCATTGATCTCACGACATCGATTGTATGAAGATGACTGCTCGCGCATGAATGTGGACATCTGCACTGACACTTAGAAAAGTGACGAGAAGAATAAATGAGAGAATGACAAATACGAGTGTACCATCAGATTTGTGGCGTCAAGTAGTGTTGAATTGACTATCCAAAATCTAAGTTCTGAGAAGTTGAGAATTCTGGGCTTAAGGAATCTTTTAGATTCCCTGGGATTCCTCAAAGATTTTGCTCCATGGATGGAGTGGAAATCTACAACTCAGATAGCGAGTCTGATCTAGCCATTGCGATCCCTACAAAAAACCATGAAAAACAAGTATAAACTTGACTATATTCTGACATGGCAAAATTTTACCTCCATGGGAAAATTTCAAGGCTCATGGTTCCGCTCCCTGCTTTTGCTGAAATCATGGTTCCACGTGCATTCTGAAAATGACCGAAAAATGCAGAACTATGATGGAGAAACAAACAACACCATTGCTTTCGTGGCAACGAGAGGTGTAGAATCCATATAAAATTTGTCAATTTCTGATAAAGTGAAAGTTTTGCCCTCCTGCAAAATTCATGGTTCCTGCATAAAAAAATGAATTAATTAACTACCTCGAAATCTGTGCCCACCTTCTGCCTCCTCAAACTGTGTGCATTGGTAAAAGTCTGAGTTTATAAAAAAAAAAATTGGGCGGATGTGTCAATGAAAGGCCAATGGCCTATTGGTTAGGGAAGAGCTATTAAAGTGGGTAGGTCGGGGGATCAAGTCACGCCTGCCCATATATAACATAACCAAAAATTTTTATAAAGAAATTCGGGTGGCTAGGCCCGCCTTGGGCAGCCCGCTCCCGTACCTTCCTCCACATCGCATGGCGCATACACAGGCGCGTTCATTATCGGCGATTGGCATATTTTAAATATCAACGATCGGCCCTTCAAAATCAATGCTTTAACATGGTATTGGCATTGTGATCGGTGCCAATTAAATCGGCTATCGACGCTTTTGAGATGGTTGTTGGCATATATATCAGTGTGATTTAAGGGGTTGAGGTGATGGGGTGTGGGATGGGTCCAATGCTGGTGGCCCGCCCACCCCTTAATACAATGAAACAAGTTATGATATAGTTTGGAGGGTTTAGCAGGGATTATGGCCTTTGATAATAAACATATATTGATGCGATTTGCAATTACGCCAGTCGGGGTTATGGTTGTCGACCTTAAAATACTTATATATGTGATGGTTTTAAAGGGTTCGACAGGGTGATGGTTGCCGACCCGAAAACATATATTGAATGGTTGCGATTTGGCCAGTGGGGAGTTATGGCCCGTCGGCCTTAAAATTAATATGTTGTTTAATATGTGATGGAGGGTAGGGGCAATTAGGCCAGTGAGGAGTTATGGCCCATCGGCCTTATAATAAATCTTGGTTATGAAATTTTGGGGTGGCGAGGGTGGTGGCCTGCCACCTCATAACAATTATATTTTCTTTGATTTTTATAAAGAGGGAGGTATTTTAAAGATCTTCAGAAAATAAGGGTCATTGGAAAAATTAACAAGGCAACAATTTCGACCAATTTCTAGAGGCGGGTTTATGCCTTGAGGTCAGTCAAATTACAGGATACCTAAACCTGGCCCATGGACCAACTTTGACCAAATTTTGGCTGGCCCATTCTCCCTCATACGAGCTCAGTTTGACGAACTGTTTGCACCTCCACAATTAGGACAACGAGATCTATGCTCTGGTCCTGGGTTGAAGTCATTCTGAGAACTTTGAATTTTTTGAGTGTTCATAAGCCCTCTTTGTCATGTGTGTCTCTCTAGAGTCTCCTGGATCAATCCTCCCCACTAAGGAGCTTTTGGTCCTCCAAAAGCATGAAAAATAGTCTACAACTTTCTTTGTACCCTGCCTGCATCACAAGTGTCCTGAAAAGGTCTCGCTTCCCTCTCCTTCACCTTTGTTCTTCGGATCCTTAAGCAACGAGTCGACACCTGCTACCACTACAACCTATAGTACATTGTTTCGCAAATTACATGCTTGATTGACATGACCAACTAATGACCCAAATGTCCCACACTTGCCAAGAGTTTATAACACATACTCGGTAGTCAAGTTTACAACAAGATGGATGCAATACCCGAGCTATGACAATAAGGCAAACCTGTCATTGTTGCTTCAACAAGTGATGAAAAACTCATCATCACTGCAACACATGACTTACATGCATAAGGCCAAACACTATTGCTTTGACAAGTGATGGAAACATAACATCACTTTCAGAGTGTAAAATACAACTCAAAACATGACCAAACATCATTGTTGCTGACCAAGTGATGGAAACACATCATCACTTTTACATTTTAAAATGCAACAAACTTACATGTCTAGAAACCATTTTTCAAATGTGAATGGGTCACCTCCTTGAGGTGGTTTTGCTTGTCGAACAACTGCTTTACCTGCTTCATGCACTAACTTTTTGTCTTTAAGGTGCTACTCCGGATGGAGCCTCCAACAAGTGGCTCTCTGATGACCATTTCTGTCGCAATGAATACAGTAGGTTTTCTTCCTCCATATCTGCTTAACTTGTTTTTTTCATGTTGTTGAGAGGGTCTTTCACACCTCATCCTTTTGAGTGTTGCCATTCTTTTCCAACACTTAGAAAATGTATGGTTATGAAATCCACAAAAGGTTCATGTTTTTTGATGCCATGTTTTACATTCATCATTATCAACATGATCATGATCGAAATGAAAATTCAAAGATCGAAAGTGATTATACCTTCCCTTGCTTTCTTTGATGTCAGTATGGTGATGAGAGCTTGCATCAGCTCTTTCCCTGAAATAAGCACTGCCGTGGGATGATGGGGAAGTGTTCCCATAATTCTCTCTCCTCGAAGATTTCATCGATGTCTCGAATGACTTTGACACCTTCGAGCACTCTCCTTTAGTGTATCTCGAGCCTGCAAATCGATGTTTGTGCACCACCTCCAAAGGTTGAGTTATGCCTTGGTTATTAACACCAAGTTCTTTCTCCTCCTCGTGCCTCATCCTTGTAAGGAGCCTCATGTTTGTCCCTATAATTGGGATCTCCAAATCTCCAATAGACATCATACTATGAGAGATGAAACAGAAAGGAAATCAACATCTTCTACCTCCTCTTTTGATTTGGAAAGAACCGATGAGGGATGCTCATCATCCCTTGTTGGTGGTTCGCTAACTGTCTTAGCGCATTCCCCAACTTCTTTCCTGACATACCCAATTCCTGTTTGACATGGTAATTACTCTATTTTGATGGGATTGACAATGCCTTAGCCACTAACACCTAAGCCTTTTCCTTCATACCCCATTCTCTTCAACAGTTTGGAGCCAATTCCTATGGTATCATTTTCAAAAACAGTGAAATCATCATCAGGAAACATACATGAAGATGGAGAACTACCTTTTACCTCACATGGATCTCGCTGCAGCTTTTCCAAGGCCTTGTCCTTTGCTTGCAGCTGTCGTAGAAAAATTTGTTTCTCCTCTTTCTCTTCATGTAGATGCATCTTCAATTCAACGTTTTTTGTTTGAAGATTCTGGTTGTTTTGCTCCAGTTCTTCCATGACCTCTTATGTGGCTTGCAACTGAAGCTGCAACGACTCCTTTTCCTTTGTCTCTTTTTGTAGAGTTTCATACATGATTTCCACTCTTTTGGAAATGTTTAGCATGGTCTCTTACATTGCTCTTTCATCCTCTATCACTACACGTTCCATTGTTCACGTTGCAATTCACATCAGCATAAAGACCGCTCTGATACCACTTTATCCAAGTCTGGGTGTGAAGAAGGACCCTTCCAAGACCTTTTACTTTCGTGATGTGTTAAATTTCATTTTAAAAGAACATTAAGGAATTCATTTGCATGTGGAAAGCAAGAGGAACATGACAATCATCAACACATGAAAACATAAGCATTGATAACGGAGTTCATCCAGGAGGGACTACGTCTCCGGGCCCCGGTGTCAAGATGGTGTAGGCTGCTGCATTAAGTGTTGTCAATAGAGGTGATGTACACAAAAGATGATGTAATGATCATACAAGGAAAAATTCCCTCACGCAGCAGTGGCTCTAGGAGATATTCCACTACTGGAATTGTCAATCAAAAGACTCCTATCAGTATGACACAAAAACATGCATGATGAGCATCCCGCCAACATGGCATAAAAGGGATCTCAATGCAAAACATGCATGACGACAACAAGAGTATCCCAACAACATACAACAAGGGATATCAAAACATAACATGATGAGATATGACAACAAGTACATCACATAGAAGATTCCACATCAAATCAAGTAAGGAATTATGATAACATGTAATAAACAAGATCCTGCGTCAACATCAATCAAGGATCTGTACAGCATAATGCATAAATAAGAAGTACATGAATACATCATATACCTCACAACCAAGGGCCATCTGAAGAAGTGGATGTCACGTTGTTGAAGCTTCTCAGACCATCGATCTCACGGCATCGATCATATGAAGATGACTGCTCGCACATGAATGTGGGCATCTGCACTAGCACTTAGAAAAGTGACAATTAGAAGAAATGAGAGAATGACAAATCTGAGTGTACCATCAGATTTGTGGCGTCGAGTAGTGCTGAATCGACTGTCCAAAATTCAAATTCTGAGAAGTTGAGAATTCTGTGGTCAAGGAATCTTTTAGATTCCCCCAGGATTCCTCAAAGATTCTACTCCATGGATGGACTGGAAATTTTCAACTCATATGGTGAATCTGATCTTTCCATTGTGATCCCTACGGAAAATCATGAAAGACAAGTATAAACTTGACTATATTTTGACATGGCAAAAATTTATCTCCTTGGGAAAATTTCAAGGCTCATGGTTCTGCTCCTTGTTTTTACTGAAATCATGGCTCCACATGCATTCTGAAAATGACTAAAAAATGAAAAACTATGGTGGATAAATGAACAACACCATTGCGTTCATGGTGACAAGAGGTGTAGAATCCATATAAAATTTGTCAATCGCTGACAAACTGAGAGTTTTGCCCTCCTCCAAAATTCATGGTTCCTACATAAAAAAATTAATTAATTAACTGCCTCCAAATCCGTACCCACCTTTTGCCTCCTTGAACTGTGTGCACTGGTAAAATTATGAGTTTATAGAAGTTTTTTTTGAGCGGATGTGTTAATGAAAGGTCGGTGGCCTATTGGTTAGGGCAAAGCTATTAAAGCGGGCAGGTCGAGGGATCAAATCCCACCTACCCATATATAACATAACCAAAACCTTTTATAAAGAAATTCGGGTGGCTGGGCCTGCCTTGGGCAGCCCACCCCCGTACCTTCCTCTGCATAGCATGGTGCATGCACAAGCATATTCATTATTGGCGATCGACATATTTTAAATATCGGCGTTCGACCTTCAAAATCGGTGCTTTAACATGGTATAGGCATTGTGATTGGTGCCTATTAAATCAGCAATAGGCGCTTTTGAGATGGTCATTGGCATATATATTGGTGTGATTTAAGGGGTTGGGGCAATGGGGTGTGGGTCGGGTCCACCGCCGGTGGCCCGCCCACCCCGTAATACAATGAAACATAGTTATGATATAGTTTGGAGGGTTCAGCGGGGGTTATGGTTGCTGATCCTAAACATATATTGATGCGATTTGCGATTAGGCTAGTGAGGGTTATGGCCGTCGGCCTTAAAATACATATATATGTGATGGTTTTAAAGGGTTCGGCGGGGTGATGGCTGCCGACCAAAAAACATATATTGAATGGTTGCGATTTGGCCAATGGGAAGTTATGGCCTGTCGGCCTTAAAATTAATATGTTGTTTAATATATGATGGAGGGTAGGGGCAATTAGGCTGGCGGGGAGTTATGGCCCATCGGCCTTATAATAAATCTTGGTTATGAAATTTTGGGGTGGCAAGGATGGTGGTCTACCACCTCATAACAATTATATTTTATTTGATTTTATAAAGAGGGAGGTGTTTTAAATTTTTTTAGAAAATAAGGGTCATTGGGGAAATTAATGAGGCAACAATTTCGATCATTTCGAGAGTTAGGTTTATGCCTTGGGGTCAGTCAAATTGTAGGACACTTAAATTTGGCCCATAGACCAAGTTTAACCAAAACTTTGACTGGCCCATTCTCCCTCATATGAGCTCGGTTTGACAAACTGTTTACACCTCCACGATCAAGACAACGAGATCTATGCTCTGGTCCTTGACTGGAGTCATTTTGAGCACTTTGATTTTTTTGAGCGTTCATAAGCCCTCTTTGTCCTGTCTGTCTCTCTGGAGCCTCCTGGATCAAACAGGCTATAGTTTTCGAGGTTGATCAGGCTTCGAGATAAAGGAGGGTGCACTCCCTCAGGTCAAAGGAGTACGCTCAAGTTGAGTTCATGTCTTCACCAACTTGGACTACGCTTCATATTTTCTGAGTGTTTTTCTTGCGTTTTCTTTCATTTTCGTGATTTTTCAATGTTTTTTGAGTATGTGTATGGAAAGAAGGTAAGTTTCAAAGTTGAGAAATATTTTGATTTCACCTAACCATAGAATTACTAAATCTAGCACTTCTAATGGTTAAATGATGACTCTTAAGAAACATTGACTTAGGAGGATGCAACACTAGTAGAAAACAAATAAATAACAAATCAAGCAACATGATGAATCAAAGGGGTTTGAAATGACAATTATTGTCAGCTCTAAAATTAACATAGGTAAAAATTTTGGAGGGTCGTTGTCACAGTGATAACACTTGGTGACACACCATGAGAACCCCAGGTTGTCTGAAATGGTTTTATTGTAAGCGTGGAGTCTTATTTCTTCAAGAAGTATTGATTGAATGACTAGGTTACCTTAGCTCCCCATTCTTACCCAGTTAAATATATAGTATTTCCTTCTCCATTACTCGGCGTAACACAATAATATAACAAGGCATATAATTATCTTGTCGATGTAAGTAATGGTAATATAATATGGAATATTAAAAATAATCAGTGTGAGTTTTACATCTCTCACATTTCTCTGCTACCAGCAGGTTTTATAGACATTTTTGTGCCTTACAACATTGAGCATGAAATGTCCATAATCTAAGGGATCCAAAGTCCCTAAACATGTTGTTCCTACCCCTAGAGGAACAAGGCTAACAAACCATAGCAATTCACATAAGTTCTCCACCAAAAACTGCTCAAAAACAAGTCAATTCAGGATCATGTCAATGGCTACACTGGCTGTCTGCGCTGAATGTCAAAGCCAACACTGGCTACCTGCGCTGAATGTCAAAGCCAACACTGGCTACCTACGCTGAGCAGGAGTGGACATGTGGCAGGCTCATTTCTCAAGGTGTCAAAACCCAGGAAGCTTCCAAAATGACACTTGCCTCAGGGAATTCGACTTTGATGAGTAAGAGGTTCCAAATCTCCAAGTGGAAGCAAGAACCTCCAAGTGGAATCAAGAACTGACAGAGGGAGAGGACACTAGTCAGATCTCAAGCTGACTCATCCTCTCTCCAAACATCTATATATGGATCTCTTCTCCATGAGATCTAGGGGCTGGAATTTTGTTATTGCAAAGAATTGTTGTTGGTTTGAGACTGGAATCATTGGGTGCTTAATGCTTTGAAGGGAGGTGAAGATAGGAATTCCATTTTGCTGGGAAGGAGATGCTGGATTGGAGCCCTCTGGGTTGTATCTCTTCCTGAACCTTGTTATTCATCAATAAAGCTATCTTGGTTTTCTCCTATATACTGATGTATCTTTGATGTATGATTGCATTAGTATGTTTAGTTTACTTCTAATCCTGAACTAGTTATGTTTATGAATCTATGTCTTTGTGTAGTGTTCTTCTCTTGTAATCTTGCAGAGACCTGTTGAAGCTGGGCGAGCGAGAAGACAAGTAGCTGTGAACTGCCAAAGAGAAGAGAAACCGGATTGAGGGACAAACGGAAGACACCGGTTAGTCCATCCATCTCTCTTCATTCTTAATTCATAAAGGAAGAATACTAGAATAACTGTCTCTGTTTGTTGCTAAGGCACTGTCACACCTTAGGTGGGTAGGATCATCCTGCATAGGCATTTTTCCCCACAACAAATTGGTGACTCCACTGGGGATCTTTGTTTTAGTCATTTTATTTGTGTCTCTATCATTGTTTGTTTCATAGACTCAACAGCAACAATCAAACTGCTTCTGCTATTCTCAGTTGCAAAGTAGCCAGTTGTTGCCTTGATCCAATCACTGGATTTGTCTATGATCTGAACAATGGACTCACAAATGATTTGATGATCCTTTGTGATAGATCTTAGTACCCCCTCAAAGCATCCCTTTGATTGTACCTTGCTTGTTGCTCTTATTTGGCCTGAAACCGTTGATTAATTAGCAATCTGTGACCCATAACCCAGTGAGAAACTCTCATTTCTTGTTCAGTGCGAACCCTGTGAAGGGATTCTGCATTTCAACGCAGGTCCCGTGAAGGCCACCTGCGCTGAATGTCAAAACCCCAGTATTGAGGTTGCGCTGATCCAGTTTTGCCTTATGCAGCTGGGGTTCTCTGCTCTTTGTTGCCCTGTTTTGATCTCTGATTTTTGCAGCCTGTAACCAGCATAGGTACCAGTCTGATAACTCCTTTTCTCTGCTTCAATTCCGCCTCCTTTTGTACAAAAAGACTGTGAGTGTTTTTATCTGTTTGTGGCGTCATTTACAATTTTCCTTTGCATGAGTAAAATAATCATCCTGTAGCCCTTGATTCAGATCTGTTGATTGTGATCTTAGGAGAGAGTTCATTGGCTGTTTACAGTTGATTATACATTTTCTTTTGCTTATTGGTTTGAGTTTGTCTCTTTTAAGTGTCGAAACAAGTGTTCATTTCGAAAGTCGTAAAGTGTTGTATTCTCTTCTACCCTTTCTGATTTCAAAAAAGTAAACTTGTTTGTATTTGTCATTTAAAAGCAAACTCAAAGTTTTACAAAAAGCTTTCTTTGTAGGCATAAATACTAAGAAAGCTGAAAACAAACACCTGCATTGTGCATTTGCATTTTGATAGTTTGCATGTTTGATTTAGGAAAAGTGCATTAGAGTGTGCTGATTGCTCTTTGAGAAAATATGGTGTCTTTCGTTTCCCTTAGTAGCTAGGATTTTCAAAGTTGAAAAGATATAAATCTTGCTTATCATCTTAGACTGCATTTAGGAATTGTATCATACATCTCGTGGTGATCGAGAAAGCAAACTTCTAAAAAGATCAACTTAAAATAAACTGAATGAACTTAACAACGCTTTGCAACATAACGCACAACATAGAGGTCTAGGCTAGAGACGTGTTCCGGCGTCGTTAAGCCTGGTGACTATCGATCTCGTTGAAGGTGGGTGATTCCTCCTGAGGGACGATAGCGCCAGTATGGATTGTGCTCCCATGTACCGTCGCGTATATATTGGGAGACCCCTATAGGAATATAACCTTTATCCTTAGGAAGTCGTGTCGGCCGCCCTATTGATCGCAATGCACTGAACACAGCATTCAGGAAGATCGACCGCCCGTACCCTAAAAAGTATTCTGCGGTTTTGCGAAAAGTTTGGCACACCCTCTGCCTAGAACTCTAGAGCAGTTCCTTTTGGCCTTTTTCAGACTCTATAACAGAAAAAGTCCATCCGAGCATTTGTCACTTCGGGCTCGTTAAAACATCGAAGGAGACTAGAGTCATCTTTAGCTTTTTCTCGACTCTTTAAAAGTGAAAAAGCAAGTTGTGTCTAAAGCGTCGTTAACAATTTATTTTAAACAGAACAATCACCCTTTATTCCCACGTTGATCCTTAAGTTGAAAAGATGGAGCCCACCAACCAAGGAATTCCCCTTGGTGGAAATCCTAGTCCCTTCTCCTCTTGGGGAGATGTTGGTGCGCCCCACATGGCCACATTGTCGCTTCCGGGACTGACAATTGTCCTGCCGGTCTGGCTCTTTTCAACCAATGTTGTTCAGAACACCACGATTCCTGAACAGTCGAGTCAACAGTTAGACCAGACAAGAGTTAACCACCAGCCTTCTACTTCATATAATTCTTCCTCTCCTCCTTCCTCTTCGCTTGACGGAAATGGTAGAACAAAAAACCGAGTTCCTAAGGAGAAGAAGGAGAAGAACAAGAAAGAGAAGAAGAAGAAGGAGCCAAAGGCGACTGGGGGCAACAAGTGTCGTCTGACAAAAATCCACACACAGCACTGACCAGGCCTAAATCGCCATGTGTCATATGCAAGGGAGACCACTTCCACAGAGATTGTCCCTGCATCCCTCGGATACTAAGGGACTGGTCTCCCCGTTTGCACAATTCGGTGGCGTCAACCTCTGATAGCCATGTTGATAGCACACTGTCAACTAGTGGAAGTGAAGCCGCAGGACAGAGAGGGAAAGCTAGATTTCCTGCAAACTGTGTGAAGGCAATCATGCCATCCACCGTTGTCCCTTCTTAGACGAGGCGAAAAGAGTTTTGGAAGATCGCCCGATTTTACGAGCGCAACTTCCTCCTAGATATCAAAAACTCCTGCCAAGTCCTCCACTAGTTGAGAACCCGGCTGGCCCGCTTAGGTGGTCAGCCGAAGTACCTATCATTGAAGATGAACCGTCTGAATCCATACCTGATGAAAGTAAAAAGGTTGAGGCGGCAGTTGACCCGGTTTTGCCTTCAGAGGCTCTATCTTCGAATGATACTATCACAGAAGAGAATAAAGACGACACCGTCCTAATTCTCTTCATCAACACTGACTTCGATGAACAAGGGGGAAATGCCCCCATTCCTTTATCGCAGGAAGGAAGTTCATCAGAGCGATATCCGGCCATCTATTCGGTCCCACCACCAAGAAACCTAGTTGTCTCGTTCGACTGGAACCAACTAGGCAGACCCCGGTTGCCAGCTAGTATACCATTCAGAATTATCGTTCAAGTATATAGAATGGTAATGGCTGGCACTATCATCGATGAGGGGGAATCTGTGAGTATCCTTTCCTCTATTGCTTGGAAAGCGCTTGGTTCGCCAGTGCTTTTTCCTGAAATGAGAAATCTATCAGGCTTTGATAAAGGAACCAGTCGACCTTTAGGGATCCTCCCCAATGTGCCAATCACATTGAAAGGGAAGACCGTTCAAATGAACGTGATGGTCGTTCAAGGACCCTTGGATTATAACCTACTCCTTGGACGAGACTATATATATTGCATAGGAGCTATTGTCTCCTCACTCTTTAGAGTAATGTGTTTTCCGCATGAAGGAAGAATGGTCAAGCTCGTGGACCAACTTTCATTCCCTGGATCACACATCACAAATAGTCATGAACCATCCCTAAATGGGCTTTTCACGCAAGAAGTGTCTCAACCCACGGTCCGTCCTCCTGATGAGCGCGAGTAATTTGGGAGGATGTGACTGGAACCCAGGGAGCATGCGTCCTGGTCTGCTTCGGCAGGAAAACTTTGGGTATAGGGTAGGTTTCCGCGGGAGAATATGACTAGTCCGTACCTCGTCTGTGATTGGAAGAGGGGTTGTTCTAGAATAAGATTATTTTGTCAAAGTTATGTGAGTTGGCGGGCATCATCACTCACCTTTGTTTATTTCGGTAGACATCGCCGAAGAAGTGTTTTATTCGTGGCCGCGAATGAGACAATCTTTGGGTAACCTGAAAGAGGTAAGCCTCTCTCGTTAAAACAAATGTTTTGACGGAAAAGAAGTAGAGGTAACCTTGAAATCGTACTTTATACCTGGGGGCATGCAAACCTTTTGGAGTGCGAGCAAGGGGCGGCTATTTATTTTTTAAATTTTTAGGACCTCTAACCCTTTAAACTCGTAGGATTAGTCATTTCCGAACTTGCATAACAAAAGGTGCGGGGCATAGCTTTGTGAGATGAAGCTCCATAAAAAATAGAATCTCAATGAGACACTCTTATCATATGACTAGTATAATCGAGCAGTTTTAACGCGGACTTCATGCTCGTTAAAAAATAAACATAAGCATCGAGTAGTTTTAGCACAAAGTTCATGCTCGTTAAAAAATAAACGCAAGATCCGAGCAGTTTTAACGCGGACTTCATGCTCGTTAAAAAATAAACATAAGCAATGAGAAAGTGTTTCCACCAGCAAACCACTACCCGGTAAATAACCACTGTGAATGTAACATTATCAGCCATTAAAGCCTTGGTCGTGTTTGCACCGTCACCTCCACTTTTCATTTGGCCAATCGTTCACCTCCATCTGATTGTTTACCCATTTTGAGGAATAGCTGCGAAGAGTGATTTCACCTAGCCATCCTTGTGACACTGCTGTGATTGGAAAATTCCAACCTGTACCTGGAATCAGCTGCTAACTCTGTTTATCACTCGTTCCTCAAAAGACGAGTCTTCTTTAAGCTCTTTTCAACTGACTCGTAAAATATGAAAAGATTGTCGAGTCCTTGGCCTTCCAGCTCTTTAAAGGGACAGGAAGTTCTATCCCTCCTCTAGATTTTAATCTTTTTGGACCTGAGGGATTATTGCACAAAAAGATCGAGCGCTTGTTTTGTTCGGCTCGTTAAAACTATCGAAAACTCATCCCTTCTGTATTGTTTTATACTTTTTTGGACTAAAGGGATTAGATGACGAAAAAGGACTTTTGGAGTTAACTTTATGTACCTTTTCAGACTCTCTAAAAATGAAAAGGACCGAGTTATCTTTGTCGTTAGACTCGTTGAAATCATTAAATAGCGACAAACTTGTCTTTAGACGAGAACGAGTTTCACTATCGCTAGGCTCGTTAAAACATAGCGATGGGCTTGCCCGAAGGGCAGGTTATAGAACAAGCATATGTTATCCTCCTCAAGCTTGACAAAAATAAAGAGGTACTGGTCAGCAATGACTAGGGAAAAATTGGGAGAATCTCAAGAAAACTTTGATGGTAGCAAGTCGCTCTTGAACATGACACTTTTCCTCCGTACCACAATCGGGTTGGGTTGTTTCATTCACCGGTCACATCACCATGGTCTCGCCATACCATCCATAATTGGGGTAATGCTACCGATCCATCGCATCAATGTCGCCATATGTTCAAGAGAAGTCGTTCAGAAAGAGTCAACCGTGTCCTATCCACTGCCATACATTATCCTTCATCCTTTCATGACCGCCACCCTGAATCATATGTCACAGATCGTTTTCACCTCCATCAAAATCATTAGCTCCATTCCGTGTCACTGATGTGGGATTCATTAAGGCCCTCCTTTGACGGATCGCTTCTTGTCGACATCAGCTCATTATCCAAGAAGTTGATCTAGGAACAACCCCTTCAGTACTTTGAAGCTTGCATGCCTCAATGGCAAGTTTCTCACTTCTGGCGACAGGTATTGTTATAGACATTTTTGTGCCTCGCAGCATGGAGCATGAAATGTCGATAATTACAGGGATCCTTAGTCCCTAAACATGTTGTTCTTACCCCTAGAAGAACAAGGTCAGCAAACCACAGCACTTCCCATCAGTTCTCCACCTGAAAACACTCAAAAACAGGCTATTTTTGGATCATGTCAGCTGCTCCACTGAGCATCTGCGCTGTATTGCAACTGCTCCTCCTTGTACCTGCGCTGGAAGTCAAATCTAATGAAGGCTACCTGCGCTGGGCGAGATTGGCCAAGTGGCACAGTCATTCTGCAAGGTGTCAATTGCCCAGGAAGCTTCCAAACTGACACTTGGTTCAAGAGATTCGCCCTGTGATGAGTAAGAGGTACTTGATCTCCATGTGTAAGCAAGGATCTCCAAGTGGACTTAAGAACTGAAGATTAACTGAAGAGGGAGAGGACACAAGGCAGCTTTATGTCAGTCTCAAGCTGACTCATCCTCTCTTCTTCTATCCTATATATAGAGCTCTTCTATGAGGTCTAAGGAGGCTGGAATTTTGTGCAAAGTAAGGAAGTGCTGTTGGTTTATAGTTAGAGCTATTGGGTGATTGCTTTTATAGAGGTGAAGATGAGATTTCTTGCTGCTGGGGAGGTGCTGCTGGATTGGAGCCATTGATGGTTGTAACCTTCTCAGAACCCTTTTACTTCTATCAATAAAGCTTTGAATGTTCTCCTATATACTTGTATTGCATTGATGTATTGTATTTACTTGTATATCTGATTCACTCTAATCCATGCATCAGTTATGAGTACATGTTTCTTGTAGTTTCTCTCTTGTGTTTGTGCAGGATCTGTGTGTAGCTAGACCGACAAAGGAAGCAGGGAGCTGGGAACAAGAGACAAAGAGAGAGGATAGGATCGACAAAAGCGAAAGACACCGGTTGGTCAATCTTTTCTTCCTTCTCTGTACTTTCATAAAGGAAAATAATCAAAGCTTTACTTTCAGTTGTTGCTAAGGACTGTCACCCTTAGAGTAGGGATAGGGTCATCCGAGTCGGATACTTTTCCCCACAACAAACTGGCGACTCCGCTGGGGAGCCTAGTATCTTGTTGGTGTTTGTAGTATCTTTGCTATTCATTTCCTGAACCAAAGAGTACCGAATCGAAAAGCTTTTGACTATATCAAAAGCGAAGTAGAGGGGCTGCTACTCTTGCTCATTTTTGAGCAGATTCATGATTTGAAGAGCTGATCTACAAAAGACTCTTGTACTCTTTGTGATAGCTTTTCATCCTCTTGATCATCCCTTAGCTTGTACTTGACCTATAGCTTTTTATTTCAGCAAAAACAGTGCATTTTTGAGCTTTTTATGACCCGGAAATCCTTGTAAACGCAACTCTCGTGTCCCAGAGCAGGCTGTCCACAGGCAGTTTGCATTACAGCGCAGGTACTCCCTTCGGGAACTGTGCTGGAAGTCAATTTGACAGACCAGAGCCTACGCTGGACCTGTTAGCCAGTGTCTTCCAGAGGTTTTCCACTGTGTCTTAGCCCTGTTTTCACTGATTTTTGCTGCTGATTGCTGGTCATTGTACTTGCTGTAAACCAACTTTCCTTGACATTATTCCGCCTCAGTTGTGTGATGAAACTGTGATTGTTCTTTCAGTATTTCTTGTTTCAGTTACAGTTTCCCATTGTGAAAATCAAACCAGTATAGCTGTGGCCTCTTAGATCCTGAACTGTAAAAGTGTCTTTGTGATCTTAAGAGCTAGTTTTATTACTGTTCATGGCTGTTTGAGTTTGTTTGTTTTTTATTTTATGGTTTGAATCTATACATTTCCAGTGTCTAAACAAGTCGATCTTAAGGTGTCTTTTGATTTTGGACAAGCTTGTTTACTTTTCGCTTGAAATTAGATTCAAAAGTCATACAACAGTTTTCCTTTCTGTCTTACATCAACATTAAGGATAACGAAAAGAAATACATGCATTGTGCATTTTGCATTTGACTGTGTGCTTGATGATTTAGGAAAATTTGCATTTTAGTGTGTGTTCTATGATCTGTGAGAAAAGTTGTGTCTTTCTTTTCCCTCAGTAGATTAAGGTTTTCAAAGTTGAAAGATTGAAAAGTTTTGCTTCTCATCTTAGATTGCATGTAGGAAGTTGTATATATACATCTCGTGGTGATCCTTAAAGGCAAACTGCTAAGCAAGATCAACATTAAAATAAACCCAATTTACATAACAACGCTTTGTAACATAACGCAAACATTCAGAGGTCTAGGTAGAGACGTGTTCCGGCGTCGTTAAACGTAGTGACTGTCGATCTCTACGAAGGTGGGTGATTCCTCCTGAGAGTCGATGGCACTAATACGGACTTGTGCTCCCGCGTACCGTCGCGTATATTGGGAGACCCCTATAGGCTTTATCCTTTATCCTTAGGAAGCCGTGTCGGCCGCCCTACTGATCGCGATGCAGTGAACAAAACATTCACGAAGATCGACCACCCGTACCGTAAAACGTATTCTGTGGTTTCGCGAAAGGTTTGGCACACCCTCTGCCTAGATCTCCAGAGCAGTTTCTTTTGGCCTTTTTCAAACTCTATAACTGAAAAAGTCCAACCGAGCATTTGTCACTTCAGGCTCGTTAATACATCGAAGGCGACTAGAGTCATCTTTAGCTTTTTCTCGACTCTTAAAACATGAAAAAGCAAGTTTGTGTCTAAAAGCGTCGTTAATAAAATTTATTTTAAGCGGAACATAATCACCTGTTATTCCCACGTTGATCTTTCAGTTGAAAAGTATGGAGCCCACCAACCAAGGAAGTAACCTTGGTGGAAGTCCAAATCCCTTCTCCTCTTGCGGAGATGTCGGTGCGCCTCATATGGCAACATTGTCACTTCCAGGATTGACAATCGGCCTACCTGTATGGCTCTTTTCAACTAATGTAGTCCAGATCGCCACTAATCCTGAGCAGTCGAATCAACAGTCAGAACAATCTAGAACTACCCACCAGCCTTCCACTTCTTACGATACTTCCTCTGATCCTTCATCTTCGCAAGGTAGAGATGGCAAGAGTCAGCCTCCCAAGGAGAAGAAGGAAAAGAAGAAGAGAGAAAAGAGGCAGAAGGAGCCTATGGCGAAGGCGACTGGGGGCAAGCAGAAGAAAACTGACAAAAACCCACACACTGCACCGACCGGGCCTAAATCGCCATGTGTCATTTGCAAAGGGACCCACTTCCATCATGATTGTCCTTGTATTCCCCGGATACTAAGGGACTGGTCCCCGAGGTTGCACAATCTGGTAGCATCAACCTCTGGTAGTCATGTTGATTGCAGTCCGTCAACTAGCAAGAGTGAAGGACGAAGAGGGAGACCAAGATCACCCTGTGTATTGTGTGAAGGCGAGCATGCCATCCACAAATGTCCATTCTTAGATGAGGCCAAGAGAGTTTTGGAAGATCGTCCGGTTTCACCGTTACGACTTCCTCCTGGATACCAAAAACTCGTGCCTAATCCCTTGATAGTTGAAAATCCAGTTGACCCACCCAAGTGGTCAGCTGAAGTGTCAGTCATTGAGAATGAACCTACTGAATCCAGACCAGACGAGAGTCTAAAGGTCGAAACGGCAGTTGACCCGGTTCTTCCTTCAGAGGTTTCATCGTCCAATGACTCTGTCATTGAAGACCCACCTTCAAATGACATCGTCGCCGAAGAGTCATTTTCATGCGACACCCTCACTGAAGAGAATAAGGATGACACCATCCAGGTTCTTTTCATCAGCACCGACTCTGATGAGCGTCAGGGCAATGCACCCATTCCTTTGTCGCAGGAAGGAACATCATCTGGGTCATACCCAGCCGTATATTCGGTCCCACCACCAAGCAACCTGGTTGTATCCTTTGATTGGAATCAACTAGGCAGACCCCAGTTACCAGCCAGTATACCATTCAGAATCATTGTCCAGATCTATAGAATGATTATGGCTGGTACTATCATTGATGAAGGGGCGTCTGTGAGTATCCTTTCCTCTGTTGCTTGGAAAGCACTGGGTTCCCCGGCGCTTTTACCTGAGTTAAGAAATCTCTCAGGTTTTGATAAAGGAACCAGTCGACCATTAGGAATCCTCCCCAATGTGCCTATTACATTGAAAGGGAAGACCGTCAATATGAACGTGTTGGTCATCCAAGGACCCTTGGATTATAACCTACTCCTCGGACGCGACTATATTTATTGCATGGGAGCGATAGTCTCCTCACTCTTTAGAGTAATGTGTTTTCCACACGAAGGAAGGGTGGTCAAGCTCGTAGACCAACTTTCGTTTCCGGGATCTCGCATCGCAAATAGTCAAATACCATTCCTAAATGGTCTGTTCACTCAAGATTCGCCTCCACCCCCAGTCCTCCTTCCCGATGAGTGCGAGTGATTCGGAAAGAAAGACTAGGACCCAGGGGGCATGCACCCTGGTCTGCTTCGGGCAGAAGAAACCCTGGGTATAAGGAAGAATTTCCGCAGAAGAATATGACTAGTCCGTACCCCGTCCGAAAGAAGGAAGAGGGGTTGTTCTGGAATAATACTCTTTTGTCAAAGTTATGAGAGTGAGATAAGCTTCTCATTCCCCTTGTCTAGATAATCAGGATGCCGAGGATGAGGACCATTTGCTGTACCAAGTAGTAACCATCTTTGAAGTCAAGCCTCACCCATTAAAACATATGTTTTGAAGGATAAGTAGGGGCAGTCTCCAAAGAAAGAGATTCTATTGTTACATCAAGTGGCCACCATCTTTAGTAACCTAATGTTAGACATCGCCGAAGAAAGAGATTGATTTGCGGCAGCAAATAGAACCCTCTTCGGATAATAAGATAGAAGCAAGCCTCCCTCAATAATACCAATGTTTTGTCTTTGAGTAGTGTTCTTCTCTTGTCACAAATAGTTGTTCGTTAAAAGTGGGCCGACGGGAAGCCTGAGTACCGCGTAAGACCCCTTAAAATAACGAGAAGACTAGTATCGTTAACATTAGATTGGCAAGATGACAAGTAGCTGTGAAGACCCAAAGAAAAGCAGAAGTAGGGGAGAGGAGGGGCAGCCTCGAAATTCTGTCCTATGCCTGGGGGCATGCAAACTTTTGGAATGTAAGCAAGGGACGACTATTTATTTTTTAATTTTTAGGTCCTCCCTTTAAACCTGTAGGTCTAACCCTTTAAACCCGTAGGATTAGCCGTTTCCGACCTTGCATGAAGAAAGCCTGTGGGGCAAAGGTAAAAACTTGCCAAAATTGGAGCATAGCTTCGTGAGATAAAGCTCCTTAAAAAATAGCTATCTCACAGGAGGCGTTCTTATTATGACTGGTATATCGAGCAGTTTTAGCACATAGTTCATGCTCGTTAAAAAATAAACGCAAGATCCGAGCAGTTTTAGCACATAGTTCATGCTCGTTAAAAAATAAACATAAGTTATGAGCAGGCTTTCCTTTAGAGTTCAAGCTCATTCAGAAAAAATGAACCGGTAAATAACCTTTTGAGATCGTAAATTCATCAGCCATAAAAGCCTTGGTCGTGTTTGTGTACCGTCACCTCCACTGTACATTTGGCCGATCATTCACCTCCATTTGTGTGTTTACCTCTTTTGAGAAACAGCTGCGAAGAGTGATTTCACCTAGCCATCCTTGTGACACTGCCGTGATTGGAAAATTCCAACCTGTACCTGGAATCTACTGCTATCCCTGTTTATCACTCGTTCCTCAAAAGACGAGTCTTCTTTGAGCTCTTTTCACTGACTCGTAAAATATGAAAAGTTTGCCGAGTTTTGGCCTTCCAGCTTGTTAAACGACCGGAACGCTATCCCTCCTCTAGATTTTAATCTTTTTGGACCTGAGGGATTATTGCACAAAAAGATCGAGCGCTTGTCTTGTTCGGCTCGTTAAAAGTACCGAACACCCATCCCTTCTGTATTGTTTTATACTTTTTCGGACTTAAGGGATTAGCTGACAAAAAAGGAATTATGGAGTTAACTTTCTATACCTTTTCAGACTCTCTAAAAATGAAAAGGACCGAGTTTTCCTTGTCGTTAGACTCGTTAAAATGATTAAATAGCGACAAACTTGTCTTTAGACGAGAACGAGTTTCCCTATCGCTAAGCTCGTTAAATCATAGCGATGGGCTTGCCCGAAGGGCAGGTTATAGAACAAGCATATGTTATCCTCCTCAAGCTTGACAAAAATAAAGAGGTACTGGTCAGAAATGACTGGGGAAAAATTGGGAGAACATCAAAGCTTAATGGTAGCAAGTCGCTCTTGAACATGACACTTTTCCTCCATACCACATCGGGTTGGGTTGTTTCATTCACCGGTCTCATCACCATGGTCCTCGCCAAACCATCCACATCTGGGGTAATGCTACCGATCCATCGCATCAGTGTCGTTATATGTTCAAGAGAGGTCATTCTGAAAGTGTCAACCGTGTCCCATCCACTACCATACATTATCCTTCATCCATTCATGATCGCCACCCTGAATCATATGTCACAGTTTGTTTTCACCTCCATTAAAATCATTAGCTCCGTTCCGTGTCATTGATGTGGGATTCATTAAGGCCCTCCTTTGACGGATTGCTTATTGTCGACTTCAGCTCATTATCCAAGAAGTTGATCTAGGAACAACCCCATCAGTACTTTGAAGCTTGCATGCCTCAATGGCAAGTTTCTCACTTCCGGCGACAGGTATACATCAATGACCTTCGACCAGAAGATTTTGCGTGGCGTTCGACGCCAAGTCCTTTATTCACGCCACGTGAATTGTACTGCAGTACCTTGAGGGTCATTATCATTATCGGTGATTCCTCTCGCGCTTGTTAACGGTTTTCAGTATTGACCGGTAATCAAGCGATGTCTTTCCATGTTCGACTTCAGCGCAATTCTCACATGGATCGACTTGTACTTAGAGTGAAGATCGAACGAGTTTGAAGACCCCGGATCTAGTTTCATCCGTCCGGGCTGCGATATATATTCAGGAAATATAAAAGCATTTGTCATGTACATCATTGCAGCAGATGATCATCCTATTCAAAGGATGATAATTTCAGCAGAAAATTATCAGTCTACCATCAGACGATCGTCTGTTCTATGTACCATAATGTATTTATAAAGCTGAGCATGGGAATGCCCGCCTCAGCTAGATCATGAAAACAAAATGAAAAATAATGTATTGTATTGTATTGTATTACAGGGCGCCTCCTTAGCACTGGAATGAACTTCGGACCCTCTAGATAAAGCATTTCACCCGATAAACGGCCTCATACTTTAGGGGGCAACTGTTATAGACATTTTTGTGCCTCGCAGCATGGAGCATGAAATGTCGATAATTACAGGGATCCTCAGTCCCTAAACATGTTGTTCTTACCCCTAGAAGAACAAGGTCAGCAAACCACAGCACTTCCCATCAGTTCTCCACCTGAAAACACTCAAAAACAGGTTATTTTTGGATCATGTCAGCTGCTCCACTGAGCATCTGCGTTGTATTGCAACTGCTCCTCCTTGTACCTGCGCTGGAAGTCAAATCTAATGAACGCTACCTGCGCTGGGCGAGATTGGCCAAGTGGCACAGTCATTCTGCAAGGTGTCAATTGCCCAGGAAGCTTCCAAACTGACACTTGGTTCAAGAGATTCGCCCTGTGATGAGTAAGAGGTACTTGATCTCCATGTGTAAGCAAGGATCTCCAAGTGGACTTAAGAACTGAAGATTAACTGAAGAGGGAGAGGACACAAGGCAGCTTTATGTCAGTCTCAAGCTGACTCATCCTCTCTTCTTCTATCCTATATATAGAGCTCTTCTATGAGGTCTAAGGAGGCTAGAATTTTGTGCAAAGTAAGGAAGTGCTGTTGGTTTATAGTTAGAGTTATTGGGTGATTGCTTTTATAGAGGTGAAGAGGAGATTTCTTGCTGCTGGGGAGGTGCTGCTGGATTGGAGCCATTGATGGTTGTAACCTTCTCAGAACCCTTTTACTTCTATCAATAAAGCTTTGAATGTTCTCCTATATACTTGTATTGCATTGATGTATTGTATTTACTTGTATATCTGATTCACTCTAATCCATGTATCAGTTATGAGTACATGTTTCTTGTAGTTTCTCCCTTGTGTTTGTGCAGGATCTGTGTGTAGCTGGACCGGCAAAGGAAGCAGGGAGCTGGGAACAAGAGACAAAGAGAGAGGATAGGATCGACAAAAGCGAAAGACACCGGTTGGTCAATCTTTTCTTCCTTCTCTGTACTTTCATAAAGGAAAATAATCAAAGCTTTACTTTCAGTTGTTGCTAAGGACTGTCACCCTTAGAGTAGGGATAGGGTCATCTGAGTCGGATACTTTTCCCCACAACAGGTATACATCAATGACCTTCGACCAGAATATTTTGCGTGGTGTTCGATGCCAAGTCCTTTATTCACACCACGTGAATTGTACTGCAGTACCTTGAGGGTCATTATCATTATCGGTGATTCCTCTCGCGCTTGTTAACGATTTACCTCATTGACCGGTAATCAAGCGATGTCTTTCCATGTTCGACTTCAGAACATTTCTCACATGGATCGACTTGTACTTAGAGTGAAGATCGAACGAGTTTGAAGACCCCGGATCTAGTTTCATCCATCTGGGCTACGATATATATTCAGGAAAGATAAAGACATTTGACATGTACATCACTGTAGCAGATGATCATCCTACCCAAAGGATGATAATTTCATCAAAATTATCAGTCTACCATCAGACGATTGTCTGTTCTATGTACAGAAAATGAATTTATAAAGTTGAGCATGGGAATGCCCGCCTCAGCTACGTCATGAAAGCAGTATGAAAAATAATGTATTGTATTGTATCTTATTACAGGTCTCCTCCCAGCATTGGATGAACTTCAGACCCTCCTGGATAAAGCATTTCACCCGATAAACGGCCTCATACTTTAGGGGGCAACTGTTATAGACATTTTTGTGCCTTACAACATTGAGCATGAAATGTCCATAATCTAAGGGATCCAAAGTCCCTAAACATGTTGTTCCTACCCCTAGAGGAACAAGGCTAACAAACCACAGCAATTCACAGAAGTTCTCCACCAGAAACTGCTAAAAAACAAGTCAATTCAGGATCATGTCAATGGCTACACTGGCTGTTCGCGCTGAATGTCAAAGCCAACACTGGTTACCTGCACTGAATGTCAAAGCCAACACTGGCTACCTGCGTTGAGCGGGAGTGGACATGTGGCAGGCTCATTTCTCAAGGTGTCAAAACACAGGAAGCTTCCAAAATGACACTTGCCTCAGGGAATTCGACTTTGATGAGTAAGAGGTTCCAAATCTCCAAGTAGAAGCAAGAACCTCCAAGTGGAATCAAGAACTGACAGAGGGAGAGGACACTAGTCAGATCTCAAGCTGACTCATCCTCTCTCCAAACATCTATATATGGATCTCTCCTCCATGAGATCTAGGGGCTGGAATTTTGTTATTGCAAAGAATTGTTGTTGGTTTGAGACTGGAATCATTGGTTTCTTAATACTTTGAAGGGAGGTGAAGATAGGAATTCCATTTTGCTGGGAAGGAGATGCTGGATTGGAGCCCTCTGGGTTGTATCTCTTCCTGAACCTTGTTATTCATCAATAAAGCTATCTTGGTTTTCTCCTATATA
This sequence comes from Pinus tabuliformis, assembly GCA_031772625.1. Classification (NCBI taxonomy): domain Eukaryota; kingdom Viridiplantae; phylum Streptophyta; class Pinopsida; order Pinales; family Pinaceae; genus Pinus; species Pinus tabuliformis. The sequence goes on from CM062810.1 coordinate 565,852,836, forward strand.
CTGATGTATCTTTGATGTATGATTGCATTAGTATGTTTAGTTTACTTCTAATCCTGAACTAGTTATGTTTATGAATCTATGTCTTTGTGTAGTGTCCTTCTCTTGTAATCTTGCAGAGACCTGTTGAAGCTGGGCGAGCGAGAAGACAAGTAGCTGTGAACTCCCAAAGAGAAGAGAAACCGGATCGAGGGACAAACGGAAGACACCGGTTAGTCCATCCATCTCTCTTCATTCTTAATTCATAAAGGAAGAATACTAGAATAGTTGTCTCTGTTTGTTGCTAAGGCGCTGTCACACCTTAGGTGGATAGGATCGTCCTGCATAGGCATTTTTCCCCACAACAGCAGGGATGGATAGTACCCCGACAAAGTCACTTTAAGAACACAAATATTGCTTCATTGCTAGCGAGCCTAGACAATACCCCAATAAAGTCATTTGGATCACCTCCCTGTGGAGGATTTCCCTTCTTTCACCCTTTATAGTTTCCTTTATTTTTCATGGGATTGTGCATATGCACTTATTATTTTCTAGCAGGCAGAAGAGGGATCCTGACATATTGAGAGAAAAGGAGGTTTCTTCTTTAAAGAGGGGTTTTAGATGTATCATTCTTTTCTCACTAAAATTTTTCCCCTTAATTTAATCTACACAGATAAATAAGTAATAACACACTTATTCATTATAGGACTGAACATAGGAATGAGAGTCTGGAATAGATACAAACTTCATGGTTTTATTACCGCTTCCCAGCTAAGAGATCGTATTTTCCATCGAAAAATCATCAACTCGAAATTCATAAACCAAATCAAGAAAGAGTGTGACAGATAAGAGAAGGGTTGTGTGTTACCGCAACTTTCCATTCACAAAATATTATCCAAGTCATCTAAAAGCTCAAAACTGAATTTATTCAAAGACCAATAAATGTGAAACAATAAAAGAAAAGCATGAAAGATGAAAACACATAACCAAAATGCAGTGCATCTAACTACATGCATCATATCCTAACCTAACCTAAGCAAGACAAGGTCACATCATGTGAAGTGCAACTTCCAATGCACCAAAAGGTTATTCTCCCAACCTTTAGACCAAAAGGTCTGATTGTGTAGAATCAAAATAGAAAGCAGTGTAGTGACCAAGAGAAATTTTGCATACATCTCCACTAAGGAATTAAAACAGGGAGTGCAACCATAATGGTGTATCAGACATCGCGTATCTACCGAATAAACAACTTCACAATAGTAGAAAATACCCAACATGTGACCATACATGACTTCGTCAACAGCTTGCAAGTACAAGCCATGCAACATGGAGAGATACTTATAATGAGTCTGCATTGGGATCATCGAAACAACCTTTAGAGAAAATTAGACAAGAAAGACTAAACAAGGAGAGACATGTCTCACAAGTGATATTAACAGGCTGACCACAATCTAAGTTTTCATGCATGTAATATTCTTTGATGAATGATGGAAAATATGCATTAACATTATTACCTGTTTATACATTAGAGATTCGAGATTTTCTTAAGATGGAATGTAGCGATGAAATTTCAATAGTAAAATTAAGTTTTCTCCCCTAGGGGTTGAAGAATTTTAAGCGAAGAAAATAAACATCCCTCATGAAAGATTCAACATCCCATCCAATAACATAAATGATAAAATTGTGCAAGAGAATCAAGAACTGACTGAAATCACAAATTGCGTCATCGTGATAGGAACCTGACATAACCATCATCATAAATTGAAGCGCCTTACTCACCTGTCTTAGACTTGAATTTTGACAAGATTGATAATCAATCTGAGAAAACATGGTCAACTTCTTATAAAGAGAATATTCATCATTTGAATCATGGGATTCAAAAGAAGATAGATTTTCAAGATTGCTGTAAAAATCTTCGATTGTAAGAATATCATCTTCCAAGCCAAATGGAGATATACCTAAAAGAAAATCGTTGATAATCTTATCAGACTCCATTCAAAATTGCTACAAATCCAAATGTTCATGTAGAAACAAAGGTTCATCCATATTACTTGAACAATCATGGCCATATAATTCAAAGAAAATGAAATCATTAGGTTCATGATCATCCAAGCGTTCAAATTGATTAACGGGTGGTGTATCAAATCGTGGAATATCAAGAATCAGAGTCAGTTAACTGGTGTGGTCCAATGAATCACCATCAGGAAAAATATAAGAGAGAGAAAGCAATTCTTCGTCTTCTAATTGACCTTTCTATTTAATGATCGGTTGAGGTTCAAAACACAGAACATCAAACGAAGGAGGACATGGGACAAATGGAAGGTTTGGTTCATCCTCAGGATGTTGAAATTCTTTTGTATCAAGAGAACATGATGAATTAGATTCAAAATATTTTCTTTAACACCTGGACTAAAAAATTAAATTTCTCATCCAAGAATTGCCAATCCACATCTGCATCTGCGAATTCATAACAAAGACATAGGAATTGATTACTGAAATGTTCAAGAGATTCATTGGCTTCCATTCTAAGTTGATTAATTTCATTAAGGACATATTGGCATTCGTACTTGTCAAAGATGTGATGAATCTCATTAACTAAATTCTTGAAAGATGTGATAGAAATAGTGGGTTGAGAGTATCACCATTACTTCACACAACCATCCAATGGAAGGGTAAACAACTGCGTGAGAATTTATTCAGAATAAATTCCACTAGAAAAATAGAATTCAATGAATTAAATCATGTAATGAAGCATGAATGAATTCAATCATGTAATCAAGGATGATTGTTGTACCCTTTCATCGAATTTAAGATTTGACAAGTTATGTAAAAATTTTGTGGGCATTGAAAGATTCAAAGCTTCAGAAAAGAACCTCGGGATTATGATTTTGGATGATGCCATTAAGGGTTGAAGATTTGAACAAACTTTACAGGCTCAGGTTGTCATCTGGCACTTCTTATAGCACCAAAAATGTTGACAGTTTCGAATTTTGCCGACATTATAAGGGGGTCTCCCCAATGTGAGGTCCTAATTAGACCTCACATCATCTAGTCTAGGAGTCCCATCTCGTCATACTCTCTGTCTATTGTTCGAATGCTTTTCAAGGTTGTTCTTGATTACGATGAAACAGAATAGAACAAAACACTCCTTTGGGGCAGCAAGAATGTAATCCTTGTGTGACACCTAATGAAAGGTGTACAATGGAGACTTCCACAGCTAGTGAGAGAAATGAACTACTGGTTAGAAAAGTAATAGTACTATCCTAAAGGGTGATTGATGGCTAAAGAGAAATACTTTTTGAGTACCTTCATATTAGTCCTCATAATAAACGATAATTGTTAAAGCATAACATCATTCATTCAATAATATTCATAGCTAAGAAATGAATCAGTTCATTAACTTAGTATGTAGATAAAGGAACATATACCATAAACATAACCAGAATAGTCCAACTACATATATCATACATGTATTAAGGAATGTCATCTCATTGAGCTTCTAAATAAAAGTGTTTGATCCCAAGTACAATGTTACAATAATGAAACACTGTATCCAACAGTGGAACATGAAGCCACAACTTGCTTCTCCAAAGAATGGTCTATCTCCTATGTATTACAAGAGATGAAAAGGAAAGACCTCTTGAATCTAAGCCTTACCAAATCCCTTTCCTTATGTTATGAAGAACTATTTATAACAAGTAACTATGACCTTTTAGCTTCTCCGTGACTCTTTGAATTCTATGGCTATTTATATTCTAACATGACTTATTACATTCCAATGTGTGGCCATTCATATTCCACATGTGTCCCTTGGACCTCATTACATATAGTTTACTACATAAGGGAAATTACAAATGTGATGATGGCTATATAAAACAAAATGAGGATGGGAAAGTGACTCATCAAATGAATAATTCATTTTCTTCTACATGGAGCTCAGTTGTAATGTAAGTGTGCCAAGCTCTGAACTCATTGGATATGCCTTTGTCTTGAGCTAGAAAGTCCGTAATGTAGTGCGTCTTGACCTCCAATGCCTTTTAGAATATGTTCTTGGAGTTCAGTTGTAAATTATCCCATGACCATGAAATATTCATATGAGCTTTGAACGGTGTAATTCCATACTACAAAATAATGTCTATGGTTACCTTCAAGCCTTCCCATTCTATTGTCTACTTGATCTGGTCAATGTATTGCTAGATCTATGGGAATATGATCTCCTTGCCATTGATTTCCTCAAGTGTACCAATCAAAGGCATCCAATGCTTTTTTGATAGAGATTAAAATGCATTATGAAATAAATTATATGCAGCAATGGTACTAATCGACTGTTCACCAAGGCACATGAAGTTATGGTGATGGAGTCTCATCTTAACTCTACCCAATTTTGCAGCAATGTTGTCTTTCTTCTCCAAATATTATGGGACATTTCGATACTTGGTAGAACACTCTTGTGGTTGATCGACTTCTTTTTTTGTTGTTTTCAGGAGTTTCACCATTTCCTATGCCTTCTTCTATATTCCAACAAGGCGATACACCTCTTGTTCAAGAAAGATCATCTCATCAAATAATTGTGCCACAGTGTTCTCGATTGGCCCTAATTCTTCCTGAATGGTTGATTTCCACTTAGTGATTTTGATACCCTATGATGACAACCACTGTTTCTCCACCACAATATGTTATACATGTTTCTTCACTTCAGCAAGTTCTCTTTTCAGCCTAGCATTCTCATTCAACGAGTACTCGTAATTATTATGTGCCATTGTAGCGAATGCAACATTTTCCCCCATAATAACTCTAGGATTCCTTCTAGTGTTGTAGGTTATCACCTTCTCTATGGCTACTAAGACTTGATTATAAGGATTGTTCAGAAAATTTCTTTGTCTCTGTTGCACGATCCTCTTCTTGAGTTGATCAAATGTTACACTACATACATCCATTAGTCTATCAGTTGGTGGAGGTTTGATCCCCATCTCATCGAATGGAAGATGACCACCTATAAAGGGAGGCTCCTCTAGGGTGCCTGGTTCATCATCTATGGTGTGAATGGTATCTTCTTCCTCTAATGCTTCTTCTTCCATTTCCCAATTTAACTACTCTTCTGCCAATATCAACACTACTTCCTCCTCCTCTAATTACCTCTACTGCTATTTTTCTATCTTTCTCCTATATCCTTCTTCTGCTTGTTTCTTCTAGAAAAAATCATCTTGCTTCTGCTTCTTCTCTTCTTCTTCTTTTGCTTCCTTCCTCTCTTTTTCTGCTCGCATAGCTCTTAAGTTTGAAGGGTCAAATTCCCATTTCTTTTTGTTCTTGCCCCTTGAGGAATACTTGATCCTTTACCTCGGAGCTACTTTATTTGCTTCAGGTTTCATCTCCTCCTCCTTCTCCACCCACAAGTCTTGATATGGTGTATCGTGAGGTAAACTAGTATTTATTGTTGGATGTGTCTTCATGTTGGCATTATACCAGTTCTTTATCTTCTCATCGTCCGCTATGGACATCGATGATTACCCCATATTGTGTTCGATCCTTTAATAATGTTGCCTAGAAATTCACTTGGGATCATATCCATGGAAGTATTTAGTGGAAAAGTGTAGGTGGTATAGATCCTTTACCTCCACTATTGTTGCCTTGTGAATCTTTAACTCATACAGTTCAGTCCTTAATATAAAGGTAGGCCAAGGGTATTTCTTCCTCCTATGAAGCATTCTTGACAATCCCTTGTCCAACTCATTTGTGACTTCTTGCATGACCACCTTGTTGGTCACATATTGTAGAATAACGTGAGGGGATATATGAAAACCAAATAACATCATGTATGAACCCTTAGAAGCTACAAACCAGTTCGCGATATCTTGAAATGACTCATTTACCTAATATGTCATGCAAGGAGGGTTGATCTCAAATATCATGTGAAAGATAGCTACAAAGAAGTGTTGAACCAATTTGTCATATACGCCTCTGAATATTTCTTTTGATAATAGTCTACAGTGAAAGTAAATCTGGAACTTCTCTTCATGTGTCGAGTTCCTGTTCATTCCTAGGGGACGCATATTGTGCATAGATTCCATCTAAGAGAAATGCAGACATATAGAATTATGACGCTTGGTTTGCCCGTAAATATGCTTTAGCCTGCCCCACCTAAAACTGCAACTCATATGATAATATATTCACACAATTAAAAGCTTTTCCATGGGTCACTTCTATATTGAGCATGTATATCCAATTATCTTCGAACATCTCATCATTCTTATGTTCATACAACAAAAACTACATGGCTATCAAGTATTGATATACATATTTGAGTATCTTGTTCCGGTAAACTACGGATGGGCGATGGAGAAACTTGGAATGCTCTCGACACCATGATTTGATCACATCATCTATGTGGAGGGTAGCCCATCTCCTGTAGAAGTTGACATTTTCATATTCATTAAGATTGATCATATTATAATAGGTATGCATATCTTCATCATAATAGGTGGTGATTTGTCTGCCACTCTCACAGTGAAGGAGAAGGTGAGAGTCATCCATATGTGTAATTCTCCTTTCAATTACCTCCTCACATGGCATGACCAGGAACATACATGTGATCTTGTGCATCCTAGGCTTATTCATATTGATGTTTGCATGCACTTCTTCTAAGTCCGCGAGAAAACTTTCCTACATCAATGTGTTGTATATTTTTCTCAATGTGACCTCTAAATATTTATCAATAAATCATTTTGTGTCTACATTTATGGGGATATTTGGCTTTGTAACTTCTATAGGCTCATCATCACGTGCTTCTAAAATTTCTTTAAAGACCACTTTGCAAGGCCACATGGCTCCAACAGATGACGACAGGGTGACAGTACATGTAGCACAAACACTTGTTTGGGGAAACACACTCATAATTACAATATTATCTTAAAACAACCTACTTATGCAACAATATTTGTAAATCACATACAAAAAGCCATCATAGATGATAGAAAATAAAAACCTATGAATGACGGCAAAAATAAATTACATGCATGAGAAAATGAGCATGCAAACTATGAGGATGCACATTCAAATCATGAAGGGATGAACATGACTACTCAGGGCTTTGCAGTGCACTTATGCACTTGAGTGAGTGAAAAAAGTATTCTATGGCACACCATGAAGGGTCAAAGAGGTGAGTTTTTGGGCCTTCGGGTCTTCCTTATGTGCTCATGTGCTCAAACATACATGTTGGTTATACTTCGAAGGGACAAAGGAAGATGTTAACAAGGCTTCAAGCCTTCACAATGCACCTATGCACTCAAGACAAAGGAGGACTTACTATCGCATGTTGAATGGTTGAAGGAAGATGCTTCATGTCTTCATGATGCGCTCATGCACCCAAAGGAGGTCATAGTTCTTCGTGGTGATGAAGTGTGCTCAAGAGGAAAGCCTGGTCTAATAGGGTTCATTTCGAAGCCGATTGGGATTTCAGCTCAAGAAGTGCACTCTACCTATTGAAAGATAAGAAACAAGTTTGAGAAAAAAGATTTGATGATGAGATGAGGGAAATAAATATTTGCAAGGCTTTATAGTTGTTGTCACACGCATGGTGGAATATGACATGTCGAAGAAGATGAATATTTTATGCATGAAACAACATATTAACACTTCCAACATGAAGATTCAACATAAACGCTAGCAAACAAACTAAAATATGAAGGATGTACAACAAGAAGAGAAAGAATGACAGTGAAATCATGAAATGGAATGGAAACATTTGACATGGAATACTTACATGCGGAACTAGTTGATGAAGAGACTCTTGATTCCTAGTTGTGTGCCCAACATATATGGAATGATTATGCAAGAAGAATGATTAGCTCAGTTAGTTTAAAGAAATCTGCATGCAAAATTGACTCATGCATGAGTGACACTTGTTGTTGCATGAAAGGATTAGTTAAAGGAAGTTAAGTAGGCTCCTATTTTCTAGGAGTGTACCCACATAAAACAAGATGGCACATGCATGGATTCAGGAAGGGAACATGTTTTCCACATGAAGAGGTGCACTCATGGAGGTCACATCTGTTTAGCATGAAGGAGTGAGTTACAGGAGGGTGCACTCCTTCGAGCAGAAGGAGTGTGCTCATGGTGGGCGCATGTCTTCACCAACTTAGAGTGTCCTTTTGTTTTTTTGAGTGTTTTTCTTGATTTTCCTTGTTCTTTTTTGTTTTTTGAGTTTTTTTCGAGTATGCGAATGGCAAGAAGGCAAGTTTCCAAGTCGATAAAGATCGTGAGTTCACCTAACCATAGACTTACTAACTCTAGCGCTTCTAATGGTTAAGTGACAATGCTTAAGAAACATTGACTTAGGAGGATGCGACACTAGGATAAAACAAATAAATAATAAATCAAGAAACAAGATGACTCAATGGGCCTTGAAACGACAGTTATTGTAGGCACCGAAATTGACATAGGAAAAAATTTTGGAGGTCCGTTGTTACAATGGCAACAATTTAGTACACACAATTCTAAATCATGTTTTAGTTACGATCATACTGCAGAGTATCATGAACACATTATGTGTCGTTACCATGCATATTTTATGCATCACAGTCGTTGAGACTTGAGTTTAGATTTTGAATTACTTACATTGCAATAGGCATGTCTTTTCCTTGAGGAGTGAAATCTGAATGCCTGTGGAAGAGAGTGGAAGCAACTTGTTAACAAGTTGCAAAAGAAATAATAATTTTATTTTATTTGTTAGTATTGCATGTGAAACTGAAAACTGTGATCTTTCATTTCTCACACTATCTATTTAATCTATCATATTGTGACTTAGATAAAGAATATTCCAAGATTACTTTTTCATTTATGATCAAATGAAATTCCTGAAACTCAATTCCAATATAGACCACAATATTCTACATTCATATTTTCATATGATAAAAATGCGCACAATAACCTTGATTGTAACTAAGGTTATGGTGAAGAAAGAAACTAGAAGGGATTTCTGTATTGAAAATTATTATTGACTTTAGTCTTTTCTAATATTTTCATTTTTAAATTTATATAATTTAGAATGTATGAAAATTGTATAACTAATATATTTTATAAATAAAAATTTAAATGGTTATTGAATGTAAATAGATATCAATCTATAATAAATATTCAAATGAAACATTTTACATTACTAAAAAACAAACTAATTTCATTATAATTTAGCTTTGAATTATTATTATTATTATTAATTTTAAAAATAATTAATATATGAATTAAGTATTTATATTAAAAACCATTTAACACGAAAATAAGTAATAAAATTGGAATACCATAAAAAAAAAATAAAAAAAATAATAATATTGGAAATTTAACATATGTGGACGTGATCTTCCGCTTAACTAGCCTATATCCATATTGACTCCGGATCAAATCTCTCAAGGTGAAAACCTCTTTTTTGAATGCAAAACTTGAGGAAAGGTTTGCACCTCGGGAGATTTGATCCCTCGGAGTTAAGATGGATCTAGGTTGGTTTTAGCCATCTGCAGCCAAAGAAAATCTAAAAAACATATGATTAATTTTATCAATAATATGGAAATTCATCTAATACTAATATAATCATTTTAAATATGCTAAAGATGTCCTAGATTAATCTCGTAATTTTAATTTTAAATTTTCTTAGTTACCTCAGTTTGTTGAGATGATAAATATTGTTAATAACTTTAATGGTGAAAAATGATGAAATAAAAAATTTTGAATCTAAAGTGACGATGTAATAGCGTTGAATGATAGAAAATATGAATAATAAGAATATATTCAATTACAAATAGTCCTCATTTTGAATAATCTCAAACTATTTTCTTCTACTATTCTTATTTTCACCCTTGTTACTTTTTTCAATTTTTCATATTGATTATATGAAAAGGACAAGTTAAATCGTAAACCATTTAAATCGTTATCTCGAGCTATTGTAGTAAAAACCATACATTGTCTCTCTTTCTCTCCAAATTAATAGGTTGAATTACTAGAACACAAAAATCAATGTACATTGTCAAACATTTTTTTTCTTACACTGGAATCAAGCACAATGTTAATCCAATCACTTTAAAATTAATGTGTCATCATACATCCAATTACATCAAATCATAAATCAACATATACACTGAAATCAATGCATTTAATGCAAGCAATCAAATAGGATTAGAAATCAACATTTACACTAAAATCAATGCATCTAGTGCAAGAAAATAGGGTTATAAACCAACATCTACATTAAAATCAATGCATCTAGTGCAAGTAAGAAAATAGGAATATAAACCAACATCTACATTGAAATTAATGCATCTAGTGCAAGCAATCAAATGTGATTAAAAATCACCATCTACACTAAAATCAAGGCATTTAGTGCAAGAAATAAAATAGGATTATAAATCACCTACATTGAAATCAGTGCATCTAGTGCAAGCAATCAAATACTATTAGAAATAAATATCTACATTAAAATCAATGCATCTAGTGCAAGAAATAAAATACGATTAGAAATCACCATCTACACTAAAATGAATGCATTTAGTGCAAGCAATCAAATAGGATTAGAAACCATCTACATTGAAACCAATGCATCTAGTGCAAGAAATCAAATATAATTAGAAATCAACATCTACACTAACATCAATGCATCTAGTGCAAGAAATCAAATAGGATTAGAAATCACCATCTAAACTGAAAACAATCCATCTAGTGCAAGAAATATTCTTCCCTCTCGCCCCCCTCCATATATATCTATATCTCCCTCCATCTCTCCTTCTTTGTATCTCTATCTCAACCCCCCAAATGCACACGCTCTCTCACTCCATATCAATAAATATCTCTCTCGCTCCCTCCCCCTTTCAATCTCTCTCTTATTCCCTCTCTTCACTTTCCATATATATCTCTATCTCCCTTTGTCTCTCTATATCACCCCCAAAACATACACTCTCTTTCTCCAATTCATCTATGTATACCTCCCTCCTCCTCTCCCTATCTCTCTGTTTCTCTCTTCCCCTTCTCTCCCTCTCCCCTGCTTCTATCTCTCTTCCCTCATGTTGTCCTCTCTCCCTATCTCTCCATCTTCCCTATCACTCCCTCTCTCTCTCTCCACCTTCCTCCCTATATTTCTTTCTTCTTACCTCCCTCTCTCTTCCCCTCCAACTCCATCTCTCTTTCCCTCCCTCTCTCCACTCACTCACATCCTCTCTCTCCATTTGTTAAATTTAGGTATGTTCTATGCTAGAGAAATTTATTTCAATTTTCACAGTTAGCTCAATATATTTTCCAAATTAGAAATCACATCAGCATTAAAGTAAACTACAAATAGAAAATAAATATAAATTGCAGGAGACAAGCCAAGACAAGAGGACATAAGATGTGTCGCTAGCCAATGACAAAACCCAATGTGGGGAAACCCTTCATCAATTATTCTTACATGATCTTCAATAGTTCAGCACAAAGAGAGAGAGATAGAGATAGTACATTTACAACAAAAATCAACACTTTTACTTATCTAGATAAGAGCATTGATCATCTCCTAGGATGATGATGCATGAGATCGGTTGAATACATGCTACTTCAACTTATTCTCCAAGGTAACTCCTTCACCTATCATAGTATTGCATCTCGTCATCATGTTGCACCCATCATCACAATGTTGCACCTCCTGCTGCTACTGTCCCAGGGTTTAGCACTCTGATGCACCATGCTTACTATTATCCTAATGTACTTGTTGCAATGTACTTGTTGTTTTCCATGATTCTTGATGCTTGCAGCTGTCTCATGTGTCACCAAGCTTACAATTGTTCCACTTGCAGTTGTCCTAGTGTCATTCCAGTTGTTCCATATATAAGATTTTTGTATTTAATTGCTACATGAAGATATTTAGGATCCAACCATATAGCTACATCATACATAGAGTTTTACTATGCATCATACCATGCTACACCGTTTTTACATTACGCTGCATTGCTACCCATCACTGTATGTTAATAACACTATGGTGTACTATGTATACAACTATCATATACTATGTTGTCTATGTCACAACATTCATCACATCAGACTGCACTCCTTTTGGGTATTCATCACTCCATGTTGACCCAACATGTGGCTCCCACAGGTTATTCCAAGTTTGATCCAAATCTGGTCAATATCCTTGACCCAATGCACCTCTAACATTGCTTCAAATTCTCTTGACATGTTGTTGTTCCTGACTATTCTATTTAGGGAACTTGGGCATAATGCCGCAACCCTACGTTCCTCTCAACAATCCTCGAACAACCCGTCAAAACCTACGAACTAGGCAAGGAGAGATGCTCCTCCTCCACACTGAAGGTAAGGGCTCAAGACAACCCTCAAATATTCCCATGCTAAGTTTGTTGTAGTGTTATGGAATGTGGCCTACCACACAACACTACTGTTGCTCACGACACCCTCCAACAATGATACAAACCATATGTTAGCCTTTAAACAAGCTAGCATTAAGCTCCCAAGGCCTCAGCCTAGCATAACAAGCATCAAAACTTCCTACAACAGACTTCAGACATTGTTCATTCCATGAAACAATCTCCAACCCATGCTGCCCTAGCCTCACATGTTGTGGCCTCAAAACAAAGATGTCCCTTTATACTTGGGGCTAGGGCTAGGGCTTGAACGCATATCAGTTTAGAGCATATAGTAAACCCTTATAGGATAGCAATGGAGCCTACTTCAATCTCCTTCATGACAATGGTGAGGGTCTCCCTTTGACTGCGTAGAGCCTTCTTTCATTAACTGCATTAGGGATTCTTCATTAGGGCGGCGTAGAGCCTTTCTCTATTAGGGAAGTTTTATCTCTTAGGATCTCTTCTCCTACTAAAACCCAAAGACAAGTAGAGAGGAAGATATCCCAAGTGTGTGTAGAAATGACTTCAAGGCCACATCTATTTATACTAAAACATTGAGCACAAGTGGGGTTTATTTTCTTGTTGGCCGACCTTGATGAATTGTCCCATAACACTAATAAATTCAATCTCCATGAATACTTATCGAAATCAGATGATCTTTAGATAAATCATACACCTCTTGATGAGAGGGATCCAAGAAAATTATCAACTGCCATTAATAAGATGACCCACATGGAGTTTGGCCCTAGTTGCCAATTTTAACACCCTTTCTCTCCCACCTCTCTCTCCATCTCTCTCTCTGTATCTCTCTCTCTCTTTACCCTCCAAATATATTACTATATCCCTCCTTCTCTCCTCTCTCCTTCTCTCCCACATTCTCTCCATCTCTCCTTCTTTGTATCTTTATCTCACCCCCAAACATACACACTCCCTCTCCATCTCTCCTTCTTTGTCTCTTTATCTCACCCCCAAACATACACACTCTCTCTCCATCTCTCCCTTGTCACTCCCTATTTCTCCACTTCTCACTCTATGTATTTCTTCTTCCCTCCCTCTATCCATCTCCAACTCTATTTCCCTATCTATCCTTCTCTCCTCCTCTCTCTCAAGTTTTCTCTCTCGTACTTCCTCTCTCTCCCTTTCTCTCCTACCTCCCTATCTCTGCCCCCATCTCTCTCTCTCTATCTCCCCCTTCCCCCCCACCCTCATCACTCTTATCCTCCTCCTCCTCTCTCTCTCTCCCCCACCATCACTCTCCTTGTCTCTCTCAAGTTTTATCTCTACTTCTTCCTCTCTCTTCCTTTCCCTCCTACCTCCCTCTCTCTTCCCCCATTACTCCCTCTCGCCCCCCGCCCCCCCCCTCCCCCCCCCCCCCCAACTATGTTACTATATCCCTCCCTCTCTCCTTATCTCTCCTTCTCTCTATCTCACCTTCTTTGTCTCTTTATCTCACCCCTAAAAATACACTCTCTCTCTCCACTTCTCAGTCTATGTTTCTTTGTTCTTCCCTCCCTCTCTCGCCCTCCAACTCCATATCTCTACCCTCCCTCTTTCCTCCTCTCTCATAAGTCCTATCTCTCATCCTTTCTCTCTCTCCCTTTGTCTCCTACATTACTCTTTCTTCCCTCTCTCTCTCTCTCTCTCTCTCTCTCTCTCTCTCTCTCTCTCTCTCTCTCTCTCTCTCTCTCTCTTAGTGAAAGTATCGTTTGAATTTACTCATTTTACTAATCCAAATTGCGTATCCTTCGCACCTGTTGTTTAGTTTTGGATGTATGAAAATCAACAGAGACCTTGACTTGTTTACCATATTTCTTTCCATGTGGTTTATAATATATGAAAATCTTATGAAACGAATACGAATGATGACTTGCCACTTGCTTTACCAGTCAACACGAAGAAAAGTACGTTATAGAAAAGTATATGTTTAAAGTTTCCCTTCGTCTTCCTATATGATAGGTTAGACTTCAGTGTAGCTTAGCGGTAGGTAATACAAGAAGAGTCCAATTGTGAATAATTCAACTGTAATCGCGTTACATAACTCATCATTCAGAGCATTCTCTATAATATACTTCCCTCAGTCTCGACTTGCCTTATTCATATATTATAAACCACATGGAAAGAAAAAAGTAACGTACTATGAAAATGTATTTTAGTGATTGATGTGGAAACGTCGAGCACATGCTTTGATTAAATTTCACCAATAACATGCTACTCAAATTTTTTTGAGATATTTACTTTTACTATCTGTGAGGTGGTCATAGTTGGTTTTGTTTCACTTGAGTTTAGTCGGAATTTTTGTAGTCATTTCCTGTTGTTTGTTTTGTTGTCTACTATGTAGTTATTTTTCTATGTATTTCTACCTATGCATTCTTTTTCATGGTATAAGAGCATGAGGTTGCATAAGAGTCCAAATAGAGCAACACTTGAAAAAAAATTGTGAACACAAAGTTCTAGCAAAGGATGAGATATGATCTCGAGGACTGATGTTGGAAGTCGAGGAGGAGTCACTGCATGAGCAGTTTTATTTTTTTGAGTGATCAACACACTTATGTACAAAGAAAAAGTGTGATGAACACGGAAGACTTACGAAATTATCAAAATCGGAGACTCATCACATTAATTTTGTGTTGTAAAGAGCGATGACATGATAACTCTGTAAAGCACAACCTCCAAGTCATCATTTAACACAAAGCACGAAAGGTCAAAAGAGCGCAATCAAGCACGAAGTTTAATAAGAATGAGATCAACTAACATGAGAGTGACTCATCATGCTCATTATGTGTCATGAAGTTTGATGACAGGATAAACCTATAAAACGCAACCTCCAAGTCAACATTTAGCACAAAACACAAAAGGTCAAAAGAGCGTAGCTGAGCGCAAATTTTAATAAGAACCAAGTCAACTAACATGGGAGAAACTCATTGCACTCGTTTCGTGTCGTGAAGTGCGATTGCAGGATAACCATATAAAACACAACGTCCAAGTCATCATTTAGCATGAAGAACAAAAGGTCAAAAGAGCGCATCCGAGTACGAAGTTTAGTAAGAATGAGGTCAACTAACACAAGAGCAACTCATTGCACTCATTCTATGTCGTGAAGTGCGATGACATAATAACCCTATAAAACACAGCCTCCAATTCATTATTTAGCACGAAGCACAAAAGTTCAAAAGACTTCAGTTGAGCATGCAGTTTAAAAACAACGAGGTCAACTAACACTAGAGCATGAGCCAAGTTTTAACAACCAAAGGTCAAAAGAGTTCAGTTGAGCATGTAGTTTAATAAGAACGAGCGCAACTAACACCCTAGCACAAGCTAAGTTTTAAGAATCATGGGAGTACGAGCCAAGTTTTAACAACCAATATGCTTCCATTTCAAACCTCGAACCACCAACAACATAATCCAAAACGTCGAGTTTCCTGAACACTTTAAAAATGTTCGTGAATTTTTTTTAAGGATTTGTCTTTTATAAGAGGAATTTGTAAAAGACAAAAAAGGACCTTTCAAAATTTTATTTAAAGGAATTCAAAGGGATATTTAAAAAAAAAGGGAGGTGTTGTTATGTTGTAGTAAAAACAAAAACTTGAAATTGTTATAAAAGGGGGTGTTGCCCTTTTTTAAAGATATTTTTCTTAGGTCTTGAAAAATGAGATTGTATAAAAATGGAATGTGATTCCCCAAAATTGGCTTCTTCTAGCTCTTTGCCACAAACACCAATTTTACTTGGGAAAGATTAATAGTTTTGGTCTTTGTGGATGAACACATTTCTTCAAGCTCAAGAGTGTTGGGATACACTTCAGAGTGGCTATGTAGAGCCAACCCAAGAAGCATGGGAAACAATGACCAATAATGAGAGTAATGCATCTATTGAATTGAGAAAGAAATAACATAGAGCCAAATGTTGGATAAAAAATTCATTCGATGACTCTAACTTCAAAAAATCCAGTGCATCAACAACAAAATAAGCTTGGGATATTTTGAAAGCTGCATACCAAGGTAATGATAGTGTGAAGACTATAAAATTGTAGATATTGTGGGCTTAGCTTGAAACCCTAAAGATGACTGACATAAAGAATTTTGACCATTTCATGACTAGAGTCATGGGAATAGTTAATCAAATCAAACTTATTGGTGAAATCATTACAAATCATAATATAGTTGAAAAAGTCCTTCAAAGTCTACCAAAAAAATATGACATGGTTGTAACATCCACTCTAGTATCAAAAGGTTTTACAACTTTCTTAGTATAACAATTGGCTCGATCTCTTATGGCCCAAGAAACAAGACTTAACTTGGTAGAAAATTCCAAGAAAAAATATTTCAAAGCATAAGACTCTCTTGGCAAAGGAAGAGGCAGAGGTTATGGAGGCAGTAACAAGTGAGGAAGAGGTCAAGGCAGAAGCGGATCAAAACATCAAAATGCCGCAGAGTAGTCAAGACCTTCACAAGACCAAACACAAAGAAGAAAAACATGGAAAAAATCTAATTTCCAATATTATTAGTGCAAGAAAGTTAGGAATTATGAACATGAATGTGGAAAGAAACAATTAGATCAACAAAGAGGCAATGTTCATCTCTCCAACAATGAAGAAGAATCCTCTAATACCATGTTTCATTCCCCCCATTTTTCTAAAGGCAGTCACATCGAAGACCTTTGGTTTCTGTATAGTGGCTACAACAATCATATGACACCTATAACAAAAAACTTCCTTCTTGTCTTCATGCTTCCATGATATCATAAATTATTCTTGGAGATTTCTCCCATATAAAAGATGAAGGGAAAGGTATTGTCCTTTTTCTCACTAAACATAATCAATAAAAATATATACCTGGCGTTTATTATGTTCCACATCTCAAGCATATCATGATTATTGTAGGTCAGTTGATGGAACATGGCTATGATGTAATATTCCAAGGGACCATATGTTATATCTATGAAAAAACTTCCAACAAAATACTAATAGAAAACGTTGAAAAAACCAAGAATAGGATGTTACCCTGGACTCTTAGAAGTCGAAATATCTCACAGTGTTTTGCACACAATGTGTCAAGAACAAATGAGTCACAACTATCGAATTTTAGGTATGGGCATAGTCCTTTCAAGAGTCTAAGTATGCTTCAGAAAAGTTCGATTGTCATTGGTCTCCCTGTTATGAATGGAAAATATTGTAATTGTGAAATTTGTATTCTATCAAGCATAAAATAGATAACTTTCCCACATCTTCCTCTAGAGCAAAAGATCCTTTAGAGATATTCAGTACAGATATATGTGTCCCAATGAAAACAAAGGTCATTGGTGGTAGTCTTTATATTCTGACCTTCATTGATGATTATAGCATGAAGAAATGGGTTTATTTTCTCAAAAATAAATATACTTTCTCAAGATTCAAAGAGTTCAAAGCAAAAGGAAAAAAGAAAAGGGGAAATCCCTTAAAAGTCCTTAGGTCATACATAGGATGAGAATAGAGTTCCAATGATTTCAAATTGTTTTGTTAACAACAAAGAATCATCATGCAGAACACAAAAATATGCACTCCACAACCAAATAGAGTAGTACGAAGGAAAAATAGGTCAATCATGAATATGTACATATGTATGCTTCGTGAGAAGAAGTTGTCTGTTAGGTTGAAGTTTTCATTTTCATATTCATTTGGCTTGAGCATCTCATAATATGTCTTCATGTCTTCACCATAATAGGTGGAAAGTTGTACACCACTATCACTGCGAAGCACAAGGTGAGATTCATCCATATGTGTAATGATCCATTCTATTACCTCCGCACATAGCATAATCGAGAACCAGAATGTGATCCTGTGCATCCTAGACTTCTTAATATTATGTATGCATGCACATCTTCCAAGTCCTCAAGAAAACTTTCTTACATGAATGCATTGTATATTTCTTTTCATGTGACCTTTGTATCTTTATCAATAAAGCACTGCGTGCCTGCATATATGGGGATATTTGGCTTTGTACCTTCTACAGGCTCATCAATGCTTGTTTCTGAAAGTTCTTTAGAGACCACATTGCAAGGTGGCATGGCTCCAATAGATGGCGATAGGGTGAAAATACTTGTAGCATGAACACTTGTTTGGGGAAACACACTCATAGTGATATATTAGCTTAAAACAACCTACTTATGCAACAACATTTTTAAATCATGTAGAAATAGCCATCACAGATGATAGAACTTGAAAATATATGAAAGACAGTGAAAACTAACTTGCATGCATGATAAAATGATCAGGCAATCTAAGATCGAACACTTTCAAAGAACGAAGGGATGAATAGGGTCATTCATGGCTTTGCAGTGCGCTCATGTGCTCAAGAGTGTGAAATAAATCATCTAGGGTGCATTGGCGCATTCCAAAGGGTCGAAGTGGTGATTTTTTGGGCCTTTGGATCTTCCTTATGCACTCATGCACTTAAAGAGATAGGGAGGGAATATTGTCGCACTCTGAAGCGATGAAGGAAGATGTTGACAAGGATTTGGGCCTTCACAATGCACCTATGTGCTCAAGACAGAGGAGGGCACACTATCGCATACCGAAGGGTTGGAGGAAGATGCCTCGTGTCTTCATGATTCACTCATGCGCTCAAGGGAGGACACAATTCTTTGTGGTGAAGAAGTGCACTCAAGAGGAGAACCTAGTCTAATAGGTCGTAGTTTTTGAGGCTGATTGGGATTTGAGCTCAAGAAGTGCAATCTACCTTACAGAAGCTCATAATTATTTTTAAACAGGAGGATTTGATTATAAGATGAGGAAAATAAATATTTGTAAGGATTTGTAGTTGTTGTCTCATGCGCGGTTGAATATGAAAGGTTGAAGAAGATGAATATTTTATGCATGCAAAAATAGATTAACACTTACAACATGAAGATTCTTCATAACCACCAAAAAAGAAAATGAAAAACGAAGGATCAACAACAAGAAGAGAAATAATGACGGTTAAATCATGAAATGTACTTGAAATATTTGACATGCAATACTTGCTTGCAACATTAGTTGATGAAGAGACTCTTGATTCTCAGTTGTGCACCCAACTAAGATGGAATGAAAATGCAAGAAGAATGATTAGCTGAGTTTATTTAATGTAACATACATGCAATGAGCACAATTTTCATCTCATGAAAGGATTAATTAAAGGTAATTAAGTCGGCTCCTATTTTCTAGGAGTGTGCCCACATGCAACAAGATGACACATGCATGCATCCAAGAAGGGCACATTTCTTCAACATCAAGAAGGGTGCATTTATTCAACATCAATGCACTCATGGAGGGTGCATATGTTCCGCGTGAAGGAGGACACTCAAGGAGGGTGCACTCCTTCAGGCTGAAGGAGTAAACTCAAGTTGAGCGCATGTCTTCAACAACTTGGACTACGCTTCTAATTTTTTGAGTGTTTTCTTGCATTTTCTTTCTTTTTCAATATTTCTTAATGCTTTTCAAGTATGTGCATGGCAAGGAGGTAAGTTTCGAAGGTGAGAAAGATTGTGATTTCACCTAACCTTAGAATTACTAAATCTAGCGCTTCTAATGGTTAAATGATGATGCTTAAGAAACATTGACTTAGGAGGATGTGACACTAGGAGAAAACAAATAAACAACAAATCAAGCAACATGATGACTCAAAGGGGATTGAAACAACAATTATTGTAGGCTCCAAAATTAACATAGGAAAAAAAATTTGAGGGTTGTTGTTGCAACAACAACACTTGGTGATACACCGAGAGAACCCCAAGTTGTCTGAAATGGTTTTATTGTAAGCACGGAGTCTTATTTGCTCAAGAAGTATTGATTCAGTGACTGTGTTGCCTTTGCTCCCCATTCTTACCTGGTTACAAATAAAGTCTTTCCTTCTCGATTAATCAGCTTAACACAACAATATAAAATGTCGTATCATTATCTTATTGATGTAAGTAAGGGTATTATAATATGGATAATTAAAAACAATCAGATTGAGTTTTATATCTCTCACATTGCTCTGCTTCCACCAGGTGTGGATAGTACCCCAACAAAGTCGCTTTAAGAACACAAATGTTGTTTCATTGCTAGCGAGCCTGGATAGTACCCCAACGAAGTCACTTGGATCACCTCCCTGTGGAGGATTGCCCTTCTTTCACCCTTTATAGTTTCCTTTATTTTTCATGGGATTGTGCATAGGCACTTATTATTTTTTAGTAGGAAGAAGAGGGATCCCAACATATTGAGAACAAAGGAGGTTTCTCCTTCAAAGAGAGGTTTTAGACGTATGATTCTTTTCTCACTAAAATCTTTCCCCTTAACTTAATCTACACAGATAAATAAGTAATAACACACTTATTCATTATAGGACTGAACATATGAATGAGAGTCTTGAATAAATACAGGTTGCATGACTTTAGTACCGCCTCCCAGCTAAGAGATCGTATTTTCCATCAAAAAATCATCGACTCGAAATTCATAAACCAAATCAAGAAAGAGGGTGACAGATAAGAGAAGTGTTGTGTGTTACCACAATTTTCCATTCACAAAATATTATCCAAGTCATCTGAAATCTCAGAACTAAATTGATTCAAAGAACAATAAATGTGAAAGAATAAAATCGAAACATGAAAGATGAAAACACATAACCAGAATGTAGTGATCTAACTACATGCATCATATCCTAACCTAACCTAACCAAGACATGTTGAAATCATGTGAAGTGCAACTTCCAATGCATCCAAAGATTCTTCTCCCAACTTTTAGACCAGAAGGTCCAATTGTGTAGAATCAAAATAGAAAGCAGTGTAGTGACCAAGAGAAATTGTGCAAACATTTCCACTGAGGAATTAAAATAGGAAGTTCCACCATAATGGTGTATCACACTTAGTGTATCTACTGAATAAAAAACTTCACAATAGTAGACAATACCCAACATGTGAGCATACAAGACTTCATCAAGAGCCTGCGAGTACAAGCCATTCAATATGGGTTTGGACTAAAGAGAGACTTCTAAGGAGTCTGCAATGGGATTATGTAAACACCTTTAGGTAAAATAAGACAATAAACACTGAACAAGGAGTGACCCATGTCATAAGTGATATTAACAGGTTGATCACAATCTGAGTTCTCATGCTTGTCATATTCTTTGATGGATGATGGAAAATATGCATTAAAATTATTACCTATTTATACATTAGATATTCAAGATTTGCTTAAGATGGAATGTAGCAACAAAAGTTAAATAGTAAAATTAAATTTTCTCCCCTAGGGGTTGAATAATTTTAAGCGAAAAAAATAAACATCCCTCAAGAAATAATTAACATCCCATATGATAACATAAATGATAGAATTGTGCAAACGAATCAAGAACTGACTAAAATCACAAATGTCATCATCGTGAACGAAACCTGACATAAAAATGATCATAAGTTGAAGTGTATTACTCACCTAACTTCACCTTGAGTTCTAACAAGATTGATAATCGACGTGAGAAAACATGATCAGTTGCTTATCAAGAAAATATTCATCATTTAAATCATGAGATTCAAAAGAAGATAGATTTTCAAGATTGCTATAAAAAACTTCCATGATAAGCATATAATTTTCCAAGCCAAATGGAGATATACCTGAAAGAAAATCGTTGATAATCTTATCAGACTCTATTCAAAATCGATACAAATCCAAATATTCATGTAGGAACAAAGGTTCATCCATATTACTTGAGCAATCATGACCATATAATTCAGATAAAAGGAAATCATTGGGGTCATGATCATCCAAGGGTCCAAATTCATTAACGGGTGGAGTATCGATTGGTGGAATATCAAGAATGGGATATGGTTTACTGGTGAGGCCCAATGAATCACCATCAAGAGAAATACAAGAGAGAAAAATCAATTCTTCATCTGCTAATTGACCTTCTGATTTAATGATCGGTTGAGGTTCGAAACACAGAACATCAAACGAAGGAGTACATGGGACAAATGGAAGGTTTGGTTCTTCCTGAGGATCTTGAAATTCTTTTGTATCAGGAGGACATGGTGAATTAGATTCAAAATATTTTATTTAACATTTGGACTAAGAAATGAGATTTTGTCATCCAATGATTTCCAATCCACATCCGTGTCTGTGAATTCGTAACAAAGATGTAGGAACTGATCAATGAAATGTTCAAGAGATTCATTGGATTCCATTCTAAGTTGATCTATTTCATTAAGAACACCTTCGTATTCGTACTTGTCAATGATGCGATGAATCTCATTAACTAAATGCTTGAAATATTTGATAGAAATAGTGGGTAGAGAGTAGCACCATTTCTTTGCACAACCATCTAATGTAAGCGTAAACAACTGTGCAAGAATTTCTTCGGAATAAATTCCAGTTGAAAATAGAATTGAATGAATTCAGTCGTGTAATCAAGGATGAATGAATTCAATCATGTAATCAAGGATGAATGTCATACCCTTGCATCAAATTTAATATTTGACAAGTTATGCAAAAAAATTGTGGAGATTGAAAGATTCAAAGCTTTGGAAAAACACCTTGGGACTATGATTTGGGATGAATCCATTGAAGGTTAGAGATTTGAACAGACTTTAAAACCTCATCTTGTCATCTGGCACTTCTTCTAGCTCCAAAAATGTTGACAATGTCGAATTCTACCAACATTTTAAGGGGATCTCCCGATGTGAGGTCCCAATTAGACCTCACATCGTTTGGTGTAGGAGTCCCATCTGGTCATACTCTTTGTCTAATGTTGGAATGTTTTTCAAGATTTTCCTTGATTACGATGAAACATAGTAAAACAAAACACCTCTTTGGTGCAGCAAGAATGTAAGCCTTGTGTGACACCCAATGAAAGGTGTACAAGGGAGACTTCCACGACTGGTGAGGGAAATGAGCTATTGGTTAGAAAAGTAATAGTACTATCCTAAAGGGTGAATCAAAGGTAAAGAGAAATAATTGTTGAGTACATGTATATTAGTCCACATAATAAGCAACAATCGTTAGAGCATAACATCATTCATTCAATAATAGTCGTAGCTAAGAAACGAATCAGTTCATTAACTTAGTATGTCGATAAAGGAACATATATGATAAACATAACCAGAATAGTCCAACTACATATATCATACATGTATGAAGTAATGTCGGCTAATTGAGCTTCTAATTAAAAGTGTATTATCCCAAGTACAATGTTACAAGAATGAAACGTTGCATCCAACAGTGGAACATGAAGCCACAACTTTCTTCTCCAAAGAATGATTTATCTCCTATGTATTACAAGAGATATCAAGGAAAGACCTCTTGAATCTAAGCATTCCAAAATCCCTTTTCTTAAGTTATAATGAGCTATTTATAACAAGTAACTATGACCTTTGACCTTCCCTATGACTCTTTGACTTCTATGGCTATTGATATTCTAACATGACATATTACATTCCAATGTGTGGCCATTCATATTCCACATGTGTCCCTTGGACTTCATTACATATCATTTATTACATAAGACAAATTACAAATGTAATGATGGCTATATAAGACAAAATGAGGATGGGAAAATAACTCATCAAATGAATAATTCATTTTCTTCTACATGGAACTCAATTGTAATGTAAGTGTGCCAAGCTCTGAACTCAGTGGATATGCCTTTGTCTTGAGCTGGAAAGTCCCTAATGTAGCGCGTCTTGACCTCCAATGCCTTTTAGAATATGTTCTTGGAGTTTTATTGTACATTATCCCACGACCATGAAGTATTCATATGAGCTTTGACCAATGTAATGGCATATTACAGAATAATGTCTTTCGTTACCTCCAACCCTTCCCATTTTGTTGTCTGTTTGATCTGGTCAATGTATTGCTAGATCTATGGGAATATGAACTCCTTGCCTCTGATTTCCTCAAGTGTACCAATAAAAGGCATCACATGATTTTTTTTTAGAGATTCAAATGCATTGTGAAATCGATTATATGCAGAAATGGTACTAATCGATTGTTCACCAAGGCACATGAAGTTATGGTGATGGAGTCTCAACTTAGCTCTACCCAATTTTGCGACAATCTTGCCTTTCTTCTCCAAATCTTGTGGGACATTTGGATACTTCTTAGTCCACTCTTGAGGTTGATCGACTTATTTTTTTGTTTTTTTAAGGAGTTTCACCACTTCCTATGCCTTCTTCTATATGCCAACAAAACGAGACACCACTTGTTGAAGAAAGATCATCTCATCAAATAATTGTGCCATGGCGTTCTCTATTGGCCCAATTACTCCTGCATGGTTGATTTCCGCTGAGTGATTTTGATACTCTGTGATGACAACCATTGTTTCTACAACAAGTTCTCTTTTCAGCCTGGCATTCTCATTCAACAAGTACTGATAATTATCATGTGCCATTGTAGCAAATGCAACATTTTCCGCCCATAATAATTGTAGGATTCCTTTCGTTGTTGTAGGTTATCACCTTCTATATGGCTACTAAGACTTGATTCTGAGGATTGTTCAGAAAATATCTTTGTCTCTTTTGCATGATCCTCTTTTCAGTTGATCAAACATTACACTGCATACATCCATGACTCTATTGGTTGGTGGAGGTGTGATCCCCATCTCCTCGAATGGAAGATGACCACCTATAAAGGGAGTTTCCTCTGGGATATCTAGTTCATGACCTATGGTCTGAATGGTTTCTTCTTCCTCCAATGATTCTTCTTCCATTTCCTCATTGAACTACTCTTCTACCAATATCAACACTACTTCCTCCTCCTCTTATTGCCTCTACAATTATTTTTCTATCTTTCTCCTATATTTTTATTCTGCTTGTTTCTTCTGGAGAAAATCATCCTACTTGCTCTTATCTTCTTCTTCTTCTTCTTCTTCTTCTTCTTCTTCTTCTTCTTCTTCTTCTTCCTCCTCCTCCTCCTTCCTCTCTTGTTTTGCTTGCATAGCTCCTAAGTTTGAAGGGTCAATTTCCCATTTCCTTTTGTTCTCGCTCGTCGAGGAAAACCTAATCCTTTACTTGGGAGTTGCTTTATTTGATTTAGGTTTCATCTCATCCTCCTCCTCCACCCACAAGTCTTGAGTTGTTGTATCGTGGGGTAAACTAGTATTTATTGTTGGATGTGTCTTCATGTTGGCATTGTACCAGTTCTTTATCTTCTCATCTTCCGTTGTGGACATCAACGAGTACCCCATCTTGTGTTCGATCCTTTAATAATGTTTCCTAGAAATTTTCTTGGGATCATATCTATAGGTGGTCCAGCTCCTTTATCTCTGCTATTGTTTCCTTGTGGATCTTTAACTCATACAGTTCGGTCCTTAATAGAAAGATAGGCCAAGGGGATTTCTTCCTCCTATGAAGCATTCTTGACAATCCCTTGTCTAGCTGATTTGTGACTTCTTGCATGACCACCTTGTTGGTCACATATTGTAGCATAATATGAGGGGATATATGAAAACCGAATAACATCATGTATGTACCCTCGAAAGAAGCAAACCAGTTCATGATATCTCGAAATGACTCATTTACTTGATCTGTTATGCAAAGAGGATAAATCTCAAATATCATGTGAAAGATAACTACAAAGAAGTGTTCAACCAATTTTTCATATACACCTCTGAAGATTTCTTTTGATAACACTCTACAGTGAAAGTAAACCTAGAACTTCTCCTCACAGGTCAAGTTCATATTCATTCCCAAGGGATGCATACTGTGCACAGATTCCATCTAAGCAAAATGCAAACATATATAATTATGACACTTGGTTCCCCCTTAAATATGATTTAGCCTGCCCCAACTTAAACTGCAACTCATATGATAATATATACACCCAATTAAAATCTTTTCCATGGGTCACCACTATATTGAGTGTGTATATCAAATTATCTTCGAATATCTCAATTTTCTTATGCCCATATAGCCAAAATACATCGCTATCATGTATTGATATACATCTCTGAGTATCTTGTTTGGGTAAACTGCAGAAGGGTGGAGGCGAAACTTGGAAGGCTCTCGATACCATGATTTGATCTTGTCACCTATTTCGAGGGTATCCCATCTCCTGTAGAAGTTTAAATTTGCATATTCACTATGATTGATCATATTATAATATGTATGCATGTCTTCACTTTAATAGGTGGCGAATTGTCTACCACTCTCACTGTGAATGACAAGGTGAGAGTCATCCATATGTGTAATGATCCTTTCAATTACATCTACACATGGCATGACCAGGAACCTACATGTGATCTTGCGCATCGTGGGCTTATTCATATTGATGTTTGCATGCAATTCTTCTAACTCCACGAGAAAACTTTCCTGCATGAATGTGTTGTATATTTTGCTCCATGTGACCTCTAAATATTTATCAATAAATAATTTTGTGTCTACATATATGGGGATATTTGGCTTTGTAACTTCTATAGGCTCATCATCACATGCTTCTAAAAGTTCTTTAAAGACCACTTTGCAAGGCAAAAATGGCTCCAACAGATGACGTAGGGTGACAGTACTTGTAGCACAAAAACGTGTTTGAGGAAACACACTCATAATGAAAATATTAGCTTAAAACAACCTACTTATGAAACAATACTTGTAAATCACGTAAAAAGAGCCATCATAGATGATAGAAAATGAAAATCTATGAACGACAATGAAAAATAAATTGCATGCATGAGGAAATGAGCATGCAAACTAGGAGGGCGCACATTCAAATCATGAAGGGATGAACACAGCTATTCAGGGCTTTGCAGTGCACTTATGCACATGAGTGAGTGAAAAAAGCCTTCTATGGCACACCCTGAAGGGTTGAAGGGGTGACTTTTTGGGTCTTCAGGTCTTCCTTATGTGCTCATGTGCTCAAACATACAAGTTGGTTGCACTTCAAAGGGACAAAAAAAGAGTTTGAAAAGGCTTCGAGCCTTCACAATGCACCTATGCACTCAAGGCGAAGGAGGACGTACTATCGCATGTTGAATGGTTGAAGGAAGATGCTTCATGGCTTCACAATGCGCTCATGCACCGAAGGGAGGTCATGGTTCTTCATGATGATGAAGTGTGCTCAGGAGGAGAACCTCATCTAACATGGTGCAGTTCGAGGCCGATTGGGCTTTGATCTCAACAAGTGCATGCTACCTGTTCAAAGATAAGAAACAAGTTTGAAAAACAAGATTCAATGATAAGATGAGGGAAAAAAATATCTGCAAGACTTTATAGTTATTGTCACATGCATGGTGGAATATGACAAGTTGAACAAGATGAAGATTTTATGCATGAAACAACATATTAACACTTCCAACATGAAGATTCAACATAAATGCTAGCAAACAAACTAAAATATGAAGGATCTACAACAAGAAGAGAAAGAATGACAGTGAAATCATGAAATGAAATGGAAATATTTGACATGCATTACTTACTAGTGGCACTAGTTGATGAAGAGACTCTTTATTCCTAGTTGTGTGCCCAACTTAGATGGAATGATTATGAAAGAAGAATGATTAATTCAGTTAATTTAAAGAAATTTACATGCAAAATTGATTCATGCATGACTGACACTTGTTGTTGCATGAAAGGATTAGTTAAAGGAAGCTAAGTGGGCTCCTATTTTCTAGGAGTGTGCCCACATAAAACGAGATGGCACATGCATGGATTTAGGAAGGGAACATGTTTTCCGCATGAAGAAGTGCACTCATGGAGGACACATCTCGTTAGCATGAAGGAGAGAGCTACAGGAGGGCACACTCCTTCGAGCCAAAGAAGTGCGCTCAAGGAGGGCGCATGTCTTCACCAACATAGAGTGTCCTTTTGTTTTTTTAAGTGTTTTTCTTGCTTTTTCTTGTTTTTTTGTGTTTTTTGAGTTTTTTTCGAGTATGTGCATGGCAAGAAGCCAATTTTCTAAGCCGAAAAATATCATGAGTTCACCTAACCATAGACTTACTAACTCTAACGAGTCTAATGGTTAAGTGACAACGCTCAAGAAACATTGACTTAAGAGGATGTGGCACTAGGATAAAACAAATAAATAATAAATCAAGCAATAAGATGACTCAATGGGTCTTGAAACGATAGTTATTGTAGGCTCTGAAATTGACATAGGCAAAAACTTTGGAGGTCCATTGTTATAGCAACAACAATTTAGTACACACAATTCTAAATCATGTTTTAGTTACGATCGTACTGTAGAGTATCTTGAACACATTATGTTTCATTACTATGCATATTTTATGCATCACAGTTGTTGACTTGAGTTTAGTTTTTTCATTACTTACATTGCAATAAGAAAGTCTTTGCCTTGAGGAGTTAAATATGAACGCCTATGGAAGAGAGTGGAAGAAACTTGTTAACAAGTGGCAAAAGAAATAATAAATTAATTTAATTTGTTCGTATTGCATGTGAAACTAAAAATTGTGATCTTTCATTTCTCAAACTATCTATTTAATCTATCATATTGTGACTTAGATAAAGAGTATTCCAGGATTACCTTTTCATTTATGATCAAATGAAATTCCTCAAGCTCAATTCCAATATAGACCACAATATTCTACATTCATATTTTCACATGATAAAAATGTGCATAATAATCATGATTGCAACTAAGGTTTGCTAATACTTTCATTTTTATATTTATATAATTTAGAATGTAAGAAAAAATTATAACTAATATATTTTATAAATAAAAAATTAAATGGTTATTGAATGTAAATAGATATCAATCTATAATAAATATTAAAATGAAACATTTTACATTATTATAAAAAAAAAATTATAATTTAATTTTAAATTATTATTATTATTATTATTTATTTTAATTAATAATAATTAATATATGAGTTAAGTATATATATTAAAAACCATTTAAACAGAAAATAAGTAATAAAATTTGAATACCATAAAAAAAATTATTGGAAATCTAACATATGTGGACATGATTTTCTTTTTAACCAACCTAGATCTATCTTAACTCTAGATCTATCAAACGCCGAAAGGGATCAAATCTCTTGAGGTGAAAACCTCTTTTTTGAGTGCAAAACTTGAGGAAAGGTTTGCAACTTGGGAGATTTGATCCCTCTCGGCACTTGATAGATCTGAAGTTAAGATGGATCTAGGTTAGTTTCAGTCATGTGCGGCCAAAAAAAATCTAACGAACATATGATTAATTTTATCAATAATATGTAAATTCATCTAATACTAATATAATCATTTTAAATATGCTAAATATGTCTTAGATTAATCTGGTCATTTTAATTTTAAATTTTGTTAGTTACTTCAGTTTGTTGAGATGATAAATATTGTTAATAACTTTAATGACGAAAAACGATGAAATGAAATTTTTTAATGTAAAGTGACGATGTAATAGTGTTGAATGAAAGAAAATGTGAATAATAATAATATAGTCAATTACAAATTATCCTCATTTTGATTAATCTCAAACTATTTTCTTCTACTATTCTTATTGTCACCCTTGTTACTTTTTTCATTTTTTCATATCGATTATATGAAAAGGACAAGTTGAATCATAAACCATTTAAATCTTTAGCTCGAGCTATTGTAGTAAACACCATATGTTGTCTCACTTTCTCTCCAAATTAATAGGGTTAGTTATTATAACACAAAAATCAATGTACATAGTCAACCATTTTTTTTGCTTACACTGGAATCAAGCACAATCTTAATCCAATCATTTTAAAATTAATGTGCCATCATATATCCAATTACATCAAATCATAAATCAACATCTACATTGAAATCAATGCATCTAGTGCAAGTGAGAAAATAGGAGTATAAACCAACATCTACACTAAAATCAATGCATCTAGTGCAAGTAAGAAAATAGGATTATAAACCTACACTGAAATCAATGCATCTAGTGCAAGCAATCAAATAGGATTAGAAATCACCATTTACATTGAAATCAATGCATTTAGTGCACGAAATCAAATAGGATTAGAAATCATCTACATTGAAATCAATGCATCTAGTGCAAGCAATCAAATATTATTAGAAATAAACGTTTACATTGAAATCAATGCATCTAGTGCAAGAAATCAAATAAGATTAGAAATAACCATCTACATTGAAATCAATGCATTTTGTGCAAGAAAACATATAGGATTAGAAACCATCTACATTGAAACCAATGTGTCTAGTGCAATCAATCAAATATCATTAGAAATCAACATCTACACTAAAATCAATGCATCTAGTGCAAGCAATCAAATAGTATTATAAATCACCATCTACACTGAAATCAATGCATCTAGTGCAAGAAATATTCTTCCCTCTCTCCCCCCACCATATATATCTATATCTCCCTCCATCTCTCCTTCTTTGTCTCTCTATCTCAACCCCTCAAACACTCTCTCACTCCATATCTATCAATATCTCTCTCATGCCCTCCCTCTTTCAATCTCTCTCTTATTCCATCACTTCACTTTCCATCTATATCTCTATCTCCCTTTGTCTCTCTATATCACCTGCAAAACATACACTCTCTTTCTCCAATCTATCTATATATACCTCCCTCATCTCCCTATCTCTCTATCTCTCTCTTCCCCTTCTCTCCCTCTCACTTGTTTATATCTCTCTTCCCTCATGTTGTCCTCTCCCTCTATCTCTCCGTCTTCCCTATCACTCCCTCTCTCTCTCTCCACCTTTCTCTCTCTATTTCTTTCTTCTTACCTCCCCCTCTCTCCCCCTCCAACTCCATCTCTCTTTCTCTCCCTCTCTCCACTCTCTCACTTCCTCTCTCTCTTCCTTCCTCTCTCTCCCACCTCTCCCTCCCACCTCTCTCTCTATCTCTGTATTTTCTATCTCTCTCTCTTCACCCTCCAAATCTATTACTATATCCCTCCTTCTCTCCTCTATCCTTCTCTCCCACATTCTCTCCATCTCTCCTTCTTCGTCTCTTTATCTCACCCCCAAACATACACACTCTCTCTCCATCTCTCCCTTGTCACTCCCTCTCTTTCTCCACTTCTCACTCTCTATGTATTTCTTCTTCCCTCCCTCTATCCACCTCCAACTCTATTTCCCTATCTCTCCTCCTCTCTCCCTCCCTCTCTCCTCCACTCTCTCAAGTCTTCTCTCAAGTACTTCCTCTCTCTCCGCCCCCACCCGCCACCACCATCACTCTCTGTCTCTGTCTCTATCTCTCTCTCCCCATCACTCTCCTCCTCTCTCTCAAGTTTTATCTCTAGTCCTTCCTCTATCTCCCTTTCTCTCCTACCTCCCTCTCTCTTCCCCCATCTCTTTCCCTCTCTCTCTTTTCCCCCATAAATCCCTCTCTCTCTCTCTCTCTGCCCCCCCCATTCCCAGCTATGTTACTATATCCCTCCCTCTCTCCTTCTCTCTCCTTCTCCCTATCTCACCTTATTTGTCTCATTATCTCACCCCAAAAAATACACACTCTCTCTCTCCATCTCTCCCTTGTCACTCCCTCTCTCTCTCTCTCCACTTCTCACTCTATGTGGCTTTCTTCTTCCCTCCCTCTCTCCCCCTCCAACTCCATATCTCTATCCCTCCCTCTCTCCTCCTCTCTCGCAAGTGCTATCTATCATCCTTCCTCTCTCTCCCTTTCTCTCATACCTTCCTCTCTCTTCCCCCATCTTTCTCTCTCTCTCTCTGCCCTCCAATCCTCTCACTGTCTCCCTCCCTCTCTCATTCTCTCTCACCTCACTCCATTTGTATGTCTCCCTCTCCCTCTCTTGCCCTTCTCTACCTCTCTCACTCAGCTCCCTCTCTCTCTCTTCATTCCTCCTATCCTCTCTACTTCAATTTATCTTCATCTCTCCCTTGTCACTCCCCCTATCTCTCCATCTTTATCACTCTATGTCTTTGTTATTCCCTCTCATATATATCATGATATATTAATATATCTTATCATATAACAAATTTAATATTGTATTAATCCAAATTTATTAAATTTAATAATATTAATATTATAATATATTAGTATAGATATTAGATTTAATAATAATAATGTTATTATTATTTTAATATAAATATTAGGGTTAATAACGTTGTTTTGCATGGTATTAATAATAATTTGGCCCATGGTATCTAGCCCATAGGCTTCACCTAAATAAAACCTCTTGTTTGAGTGTTAGTAAGTGTAAAGAGGTTTATGGAGAAAATATAAAAATAGGTTTACCAAGTATAAAGAGGTTTTACTTATTTACCATACCTCTAGTTTATTTATATTTTTATGTATTTACCATACTTTGGAGTAAATATAAAAAAATGTTTTATTTATTTACCATAGCTCTGGTTTATTTAGATTTTTATTTATTTACCGTAATTCTTTTTTTAGTATTCATAAACCCTTTTATATTTTAAATTTATATTGTGTTTATACATAATAATAATAATTAGATTGATTTTTAAATAAGACCAACATTACATTAAAAATGTTAAACATTATGTTTAAGTTTACATTTACTTTTACGCTTCCATGTTTAAGTTTTTATGTGAGATCTACCCCTATACTGGAGTATAGAGCCCTTCTGGGCGCAATTACATTTATAATGTCTATTTTAAAATAAAAATTCTAATCTTTTAACTTAATTATCAATAATTAATAGGATTCAACTAATTATGTCATGGTTGGTAAACTATAAATCTATGATAACCATTAAAACACTTATATCATGACATGTTTCAAGACAAATCATAATTCTCTATTCTAACTAGTTATATCTTTACCATTTACCTAATAATTATTAATAATTCAATTAAAAATCCTCAGCCCTATTCCTATATAAAAAAAAAGTTATATTTAATATTAAAACACTAAAATTAAAAAATGAAAATAAAAGCAAACACACCCAACCTTATCGAGTGTAAAATGCGAAGAAAGGTATCAAATGTTACAGCACGCTAAATTTTCTGTCAGCAAGCAAGGTGATACTCGGAAGAATAAGGTGCGAATTTGGCGTGGACCTCATTTTCGAAGTGAAAATATGGATTGACTTTACTCATTTTACTAGTCCGAATTGCGTATCCTTCGCACCTGATGTTTAGTTTTGGATGCATGAAAATCCACAGAGACCTTCACTTGTTTACCATATTTCTTTCCATGTGGTTTATAATATATGAAATTCTTATGAAACGAAGACGAATGATGGCTTGACTTGCACAACCAGTCAACACGTAAGGAAAATTTTATGAATGAAGATGAATGATAACTTGCTACTTGCTTTACCAGTCAACACGAAGCAAAGTACGTTATAGAAAAGTATCTGTTTGAAGTTTCCATTCATCTTCCTATTTGATAGGTTAGACTAAAGTGCAGCTTACCGGTAGGTAATAAACCACATGGAAAGAAAACGTCTTTTAGTGATTGACGTGGAAACGTCAAGCACATGCTTTGATTAAACTTCCCAATAGCATGCTACTCCAATTTTGTTGAGATATTTACTTTTTCTATCTACGTGGTGGTAATAGTTGGTTTTGTTTCACTTGAGTTTAGTCTCAGTTTTTTGTATTTTTCTTTTTCTTTTTCTTTTTCTTTCTTTTCTTTCTTTCTTTTTCTTTCTTCTTTTATCTATTATGTAGTTTTTTTCCTGTGTATTTTTACTTTTGCATTCTTTGTCATGGTCTAAGAGTGCCAGGTTGCATAAGACTCCAGATAGAGCAACACTTTAAATTTTTCGTGAACGCAAAGTTTTAGCAAAGGATAAGATATGATCTCGAGCACTGAAGCTGGAAGTCAAGGAAGAGTAGCTGCAAGGTGGGTAGTTTTATTTTTTTGAGTGATCATCGCACTTATGTACAAAGAACAAGTGTGATGAACATGGAAGACTTACGAAATTATCATAATTGGTGACTCATCACACTAATTTTGTGTCGTGAAGAGCAATGACATGATAAATTTGTAAAGCGCAACCTCCAAGTCATCATTTAGCACGAAGCATGAAAGGTCAAAAGAGTGCAATCAAGCACGAACTTTAATAAGAATGAGAGCGACTCATCGCGCTCATTATGTTGTCTGAAGTGCGATGACAAGATAAACTTGTAAAACACAACCTTCAAGTCAGCGTTTAGCAAAAAGCACAAAAGGTCAAAAGAGTGCAACTGAGCACAAATTTTCATAAGAAGCATGTTGAGAAACTCATCACACTCATTCTGTGTCGTGAAGTGCGATGATAGGATAACCCTATAAAACACAGCGTCCAAGTCATCGTTTAGCACAAAGAACAAAAGGTCAAAAGTGCGCATCCAATACGAAGTTTATTAAGAATGAGGTCATCTAACATAGGAGCAACTCATTGCACTCATTATGTGTCGTGAAGTGCAATGACAAAATAACCCTATAAAACACAGCCTCCAAGTCATTGTTTAGCACAAAGCACAAAAGGTCAAAAGAGTTCAGTTGAGCATGCAGTTTAATAAGAACGAGGTCAATTAACACTAGAGAACAAGCCAAGTTTTAACAACCAAAGGTCAAAAGAGTTCAGTTGAGCATGCAGTTTAATAAGAACGAGGTCAACTAACACTGGAGCACAATCTAAGTTTTAATAACCATGGGAGCATGAGCCAAGTTTTAACAACCAATACGCTTCGATTTCAAAGCTTGAGCCACCAACAACATAATCCAAAACATCGAGTTGCTTGAGCACTTTAAAAATGTGCGTGAAATTTTTTGAAGGGTTTGTCTTTTATAAGAGGAGGAATTTGTAAAAACAGAAAAGGACCTTTCAAAAGTTTATTTAGAGGACTTCAAAGGCATATTTCAAAAAAAAGGGAGGTGTTGTTATGTTGTAGTAAAAAAAAAAAAACAAGGGGGTGTTGCCCTTTTCTAAACAGATTTTTTTTAGGTCTTCAAAAATGAGATTGTATAAAAAGGGAATGTGATTCCCCAAAAATGGCTTTTTCGAGCTCTTTGCCACAAACACCAATTTTTCTTGGGACAAATTACTAGTTTTGGTCTTTGTGGATGAATACATTTCTTCTAGCTCAAGAGTGTCAGGATGCACTTTAGAGTGGCTATGTAGATCCAACCCAAGAAGCATGGGCAACCATGACCAATAATGAAAGGAATGCAACTATTGAATTGAGAAAGAAATAACATAGAGCCAAATGTTGGATACAAAATTCATTCGATGACTCTATCTTCGAAAAATCGGTGCATCAACAACAAAACAAGCTTGGGATATTTTGAAAGTTGCATACCAAGGTAATGATAGTGTGAAGACTATAAAATTGCAGACATTATGGGCTCGGTTTGAAACCCTGGAGATGACTGACATAGAGAATGTTAACTAGTTCATGACTAGAGTCATGAGAATAGTCAATCAAATCAAACTTATTGGTGAAACCATTACAAATGATAATATAGTTGAAAAAGTCCTTCGAAGTCTAGCAAAAAAATATGACATGGTTGTAACATCCACTCTAGAATCCAAAGATTTTACAACTTTCTTAGTAGAACAATTGGTTGGGTCACTTATGGCACAAGAAACAAGACTTAAGTTGGTAGAAAATTCCAAGAAGCAAGGTTTCAAAGCACAAGACTCTCTTGGCAAAGGATGAGGTAGAGGATATGGAGGCAACAACAAGCGAGGAACAGGTCGAGGTAGAAGTGGATCAAAACATTATCATGCTGCAGAGTAGTCAAGACCTTCACAAGACCAAACACAAAGAAGAAAAACATGGAGAAAATCTAATGTCTAATATTATTACTACAATAAATTTGGGCATTTATGAACATGAATGCAGAAAGAAACAATAACATCAACAAAGAGGCAATGTTTATCTCTCCAACAATGAAGGAGAATCATCTGATACCATGTTTCTTTCCTACCATTTTTCTAAATACAGTCACATCGAAGACCTTTGGTTTCTGGATAGTGGGTACAACTATCATATGACACCTATAACGAAAATCTTCCTTCTTGACTTGATGCTTCCATAATATCATAAACTAATCTTGGAGATCGCCCCCATATAAACACTGAAGGGAAATGTATTGTCCTTGTTCTTACTAAACATAATCAAGAAAACTATATACCTAATGTTTATTATGTTCCACATCTAAAGCATATCCTCATTAGTGTAGGTCAGTTGATGCAACATGGTTATGATGTAATATTCCAAGGGACCATATGTTATATCTATGAAAAAACTCCCAACAAAATACTAATAGAAAAGGTTGAAAAAACCAATAATAAGATGTTACCCTGGACTCTTAGAAGTCGAAATATCTCACAGTGTTTTGCACACAATGTGTCAAGAAAAAAAGAGTCACAACTATGGCGTTCTAGGTATGGGCATAGTCCTTTCAAGAGTGTAAGTATGCTTCAGAAACATTCAGTGATCATTGGTCTCCCTGTTATGAATGAAAAATATTGTAATTGTGAAATTTGTATTCTATCAAGCATAAAAGAGATAACTTTCCCACATCTTCCTCTAGAGGAAAAGATCCTTTAGAGCTATTCAGTACAAATATATGTGGCCCAATGTAGACAAAGTTCATTGGTGGGAGTCTTTATATTCTGACCTTCATTGATGATTATAGCATGAAGAAATGGGTTTATTTTCTCAAAAATAAATATTCTTTCTCAAGATTCAAAGATTTCAAAGCAAAAGGGAAAAAGCAAATTGGAAATCCCTTAAAAATTCTTACGTCATACATAGAATTAGAATAGAGTTCCAATGACTTCAAATCTTTTTGTCAACAACAAGGAATCATCGTGTAGAACACAACAAGATGCACTCCAGAGCCAAATAGAGTAGCAGAAAGGAAAAATAGGTCAATCATGAATATGGCCATTGTTGAAATGTGGCAACAAGAATATTCCAATTTAATTTTTCCTTGAATTAAACTGTGAATTAAAATCAAATTTAGTCTTAACAGCTACTTTGAATTAATTAATTAATTCATTTTGAATTAATTAGTTGGAGAAATTCAAGTTAAAAGTATTTCTAAAGTCGTGCAAGAGTTATCCCTTAAATTAAGGAGATAAGATTGAGTTATATTTGAGTTGTAATTAGTTAACTCAGTTTACTGAGTTAAGTCCAGTTAAATTAGTTCCAAACTATTTGAGGAACTAATAGAGAGTTAATAGTTAGTTGATGCATGCATGCACTCAACTAGTGCTACCCCAGTTAACTGAAGATTCCCTCATTAGAAACTCATGCATGTATATTCTAAGAAAGACCCAGTTGAGATTAATGTCAAGTACAATGTACTATCATTTGCATCTGTTTTCTAATAAAGAAAACTCATGCATGCAGTAAAGGGATCATTCCTTGAGGATTGCGCAGTTCTGACAGTGTGTGAGAGAGTGTTACACTTGGTAACAGGAGAATCATCCACAAGGAACAGTGTAAGGAAATAGGAGCTTGGAGGGTAGAGAGGAAGCCTGGAGAGAAACCAAGATTGCCTGTGAGCATCTGTGAGGATTGTACTGAGAGCTGGCTAGCTGTGAGAGGTAAGGATTTGTATAATTCCAATGTATTTCCACCTTCTATGATAATACAGATAGTGGGATTTTTAGCTAAGGCTTTCCCCAAAGTATTTTCATGTGTATTGTGTGATTGATTCTTCTTCTTCTATTTATATTGTTCAGATCGATATTTAAGCTTCCGCAAATTGATAGTAGAAGTAGGTTATAGTATTCTGCTTTGATTTATATTGCGTTATCGAGTTAACCTACACCAGATTTTCTACATAGTATCAGAGATCGATTTCTACAGATTTTCTACATGGTATCATAGATCGATTTGTAGAAATATTCTACATGGTATCAAAGCTAGATTTGTAGAGAATTTCTACATGGTATCGAAGCTATGAACAGTATACTAAGAAGAGAATTTGAAGTTCGAAGTTCGGGGTTGCAAGTGCAAATCGAATCCATATCATACTTCAAGGTTGGCCAATGGAGGTTGTATTAGAAGACAATCGCTTTAAGTAATTCATTGATCAAGAAATCCCAAAGCTAGATTCAACTAATGCACAAGAGTTGGCTAAGTGGAAGAAGTGTGTGGTGAAGGCGAGACAGATCATCCTTGAGGGAGTTCGAGACCATATTGTCTTGAGTCTCCATGGGAAGGATACTCCATTTTCAATGTAGAAGACATTGAAGGACCTCTACCAAAACAATAACGACTAGAGGAAATTGGTGCTTAAAGATAAGCTTCGAAGAATCAAGATGGCGAAGGGAAATATTATTTCCACATATCTAAACAAGCTCAACACCTACAGAGATGAGCTTTCCAGTGTGGGAATAACTACTTCCGATGATGATATGGTGAGCCTCACTCTCCTGGCCTTCCAAAGAGTTGGAATAGCTACCAGGACTCTGCGAATGGAAGGGAGAAACTGCCATATTAGGAACGACTATGGTTAGATCTGATGCAGGAGGAGATTAGGAGGATCACACGAGATGGTTCTTCATCCAAGGATGATGATGAAGAAAATCAAGCCGTAGCAAGTCAGGCAAGCAAAGGGAAGGGGAAGGCTTCCCATTCCAAATCGAATTCTTCTCATGGAGGGAAGAAGGGTGACATGTCTGAAGTGAGATGCTTTAATTATCACAAGATGGGACATTATTAGACTAATTACCCATCAAAGAAGTCCAAGAAGGGATCCTCGGAAGGATCGGAAGGTGAGGCAATAGCCTCTCAGTTCGAAATGGACTTTAACCTCATCACATGCATGGTGTCATTGATGATGGATTGTATATGGTATCTTGACAATGGAGCCTCATTCCACATGACCGGTGATAAAAGTTTTTTCAGTGCCTTGGAAGAGAAAGACCTCAAGATGTGCATAGAGGTGAGTGACGATGGAAGGTATAGTGTTTCAGGAGTGGGCACGGTTGCTTTTCAAAGGGAGCATGGAGCTCACCTCACCTTGACAGATGTGATGTATGTGCCTGGACTAAAGAAGAACTTGGTATCGGTCACGATGTTGGAGGAAAAAGGCTACGATGTTGTCTTTAGTAAAGGAAAGGCATTCCTAGGACACATAGTCACAGGTCAGGCCAAGAGGATAGGGATTCAGGTGAAGAATCTCTATAAACTAGAGGTAGATGATTGTGTAGAATTGAGTACGAAAGAAGAATTTGTGCAAAGCCAAGACATTAGTGAGATGTGGCACAGGCAGTTGGGCCATTTGCATCATGGGGCTTTGAAGATAATTCAACAAATATCTAGAAGACTTCCCAAAGGTAAACTTGAGAAATTTGACACATGCAAAGGTTGTACCTTGGGAAAGTACACCAAGTCTTCCTTTCATGGTCGAGACAATCGAGCAAAGGCTATCTTAGAGCGAGTTCATACTGATGTGTGTGAACCATTCCCGACGGCATCCATAGTGAAGCAAAGGTATTATGTGATTTTCATTGAAGATTATTCTCGTAAATGCTAGATTTATTTCATGCAGAAGAAGGACCAAACCTTCACAAAGTTTTGTGAGTTGAATGCTTTGGTCTAGAAAGATTCAGGGAAGAAGATCAAGGCCTTAAGAAGCGACAATGGTGGAGAATATGTCTCTCAAGAGTTTAATGACTTCTGTGCAGCGGAAGGAATTAAACGAGAGTTGACGGCACCTCATAACCCACAGCAGAATGGGGTGGCCGAGAGGAAGAAAAAAACTATTGTAGGGGCAGCACAGGCAATGTTGCATGACCAAGGTCTACCACTTCACTTGTGTGATAAGGCATGCAACACAGTGGTCTATTTCCAGAATAGAATCCTACATCGCATACTTGGGATGAAGACAACAAAGGAATCTTTCTCCGGTAAGAGACCAGATGTGGGTCACTTTAGGATATTTGGCTCATCAACATATTTCCATGTGACAAAGGATGCACAGAAGAAGCTTGAGCCGACAACAAAGTTGGGGATATTTGTGGGGTACACTGATACACCTCACAACTATAGGCTATGGAGAAATTGTTGGTTCCTAAGGAGGAGGAGCCTAAGACTAATGCGGATTAGCCGCATGCAGAGGTTCCAGGAGTGGAGACATCCACTCAAGCAGAGTCTTCTAGAGATGGACGGAAGCACACAAGAGAAGCTGACTGATTGTTGGAGGATGCGAGAGAGAATGTGGGAGAACCATCTTCTCAGCACAGACATAGGAGGTCACCTGAGAGGTACATTGAATACATGGCCCTTGCTAGGGAATGTGTTGAGACCGAGCCATCTTCCGTTGAGGAAGCAGTGCAGAAGCAGATTTGGGTTGATGCTATGGTGGAGACTATGACTCCATAGTTCGTAACAGTGTTTAGGACGTGGTTCTGAGACCGGAGAACAAGTCAGTTGTGAGTTTACGTTGGCTTTACAAGGTAAAGCAAGCTGCTGATGGTGGGAGGATCATGTTGCTGCAGTATATTTCGACAGAGGAGAAAAACACTAGCATTTGGACAAAGGCATTATCAAAGCATAAATTCTAGTTCCATAGAGACATGATCGGGGTGGTAGATAATCCCTTTCTTGTTGAGAGGGAGTTGAAATGTGGCAACAAGAATATTCCAACTTAATTTTTCCTTGAATTAAATTGTGAATTAAAATCGAATTTAGTCTTAACAACTACTTGGAAATAATTAATTAATTCATTTTTAATTAATTAGT
This sequence comes from Pinus tabuliformis, assembly GCA_031772625.1. Classification (NCBI taxonomy): domain Eukaryota; kingdom Viridiplantae; phylum Streptophyta; class Pinopsida; order Pinales; family Pinaceae; genus Pinus; species Pinus tabuliformis. The sequence goes on from CM062810.1 coordinate 565,893,732, forward strand.
TGGAGAAATTCAAGTTAGAAGTATTTATGAAGTCATGCAAGAGTTATCCCTTAAATTAAGGAGATAAGATTGAGTTATATTTGAGTTTTAATTAGTTAACTCATTTTACTAAGTTAAGTCCAGTTAAATTAGTTCCAAACTATCTGAGGAACTAACAAAGAGTTAATATTCAGTTGATGCATGCATGCACTCAACTAGTGCTACTTCAGTTAACTGAAGATTCCCTCATCAGAAACTCATGCATGTCTATTCTGAGAAAGAACCAGGTGAGATTAAATTCAAGGACAGTGTACTATAAGTTGCATGTGTTTTCTTATAAAGAAAACTCATGCATTCAGTCAAGGGATCATTCCTTGAGGATTGCGCAGTTCTGACAGTGTGTGAGAGAGTGTTACACTTGGTAATAGGAGAATCATCCACAAGGAATAGCACAAGGAAATAGGAGCTTGGAGGGCAGAGAGGAAGGCTGGAGAGAAGCCAAGATTACCTGTGAGCATCTGTGAGGATTATACTGAGAGATGGCTAGCTGTGAGAGCTAAGGCTTTGTATAATTCCTATGTATTTCCACCTTGTATGATAATACAGATAGTGGGGTTTTTAGCTAAGGCTTTCCCCAAAGTATTTTCATGTGTATTGTGCAATTGATTCTTCTTCTTCTGGTTATATTGTTCAGCTTGATCTTTAAGCTTCCGCAAATTGATAGTAGAAGTAGGTTATAGTATTTTTCTTTGATTTATATTGCATTATCGGGTTAACCTACACCAGATTTTCTACATCCATATGTATGATTCATGAGAATTTGTCTATGAATATTTGGCTAAAGTTTTTTATATTCATTGGGCTTGAGCATCTCATAATATGTCTTCATGCCTTCACCGTAATAGGTGGTGAGTTGTACGACACTCTCATTGTGAAGCACAAGGTGAGAGTCATCTATGTGTGTAATGATCCATTCAATTACCTCCACACATGGCATAATTGAGAACCTGAATTTGATCATGTGCATCATGGACTTATTAATATTTATGTATGCATCCACATCTTCCAAGTCCTAAGGAAAACTTTCCTACATGAATGTGTTGTATATTTTTTTCATGTGACCTTTGTATCTTTATCAATAAAGCATTATGTGTCTGCATATATGGGGATATTTGTCTTTGTAACTTCTACAGGCTCATCAGTGCTTGTTTCTGAAAGTTCTTTAGAGACCACTTTGCGAGGTGGCATGGCTCCAACAGATGATGAAAGGGTCACAATACTTGTAGCATGAACACTTGTTTGAGGAGACACATTCATAGTGATATATTAGCTTAAAACAACCTACTTATGCAAAAATACTTTTAAATCATGTACAAAGATCAATCAAAGATGATAGAACATGAAAAACTATGAATGATAGTGAAAAATAACTTGCATGCATGATAAAATGATCATGCAATCTAGGAGGGCACACTTTCAAAGAACGAATGGATGAATAGTGTCATTCAGGGCTTTGCAATGCACTCATGTGCTCAAGCAAGTGAAATAAATCATTTAGGGCACAATGACGTACTCCAAAGGGTTGAAGGAGTGAGTTGTTGGGCCTTTGGATCTTCCTTATGCACTTATGCACTTAAAGAGATAGGGAGGGAACATTGTCGCACTACGAAGGGACGAAGGAAGATGTTGACAAGGATTTGGGCCTTCATAATGCGCCTATGTGCTCAAGGCAAAGCAGGGTGCATTTCCACATTCCAAAGGGTTGAAGGAAGATGCCTCGTGTCTTCATCATGCGCTCATGTGCTCAAGGGAGGATGCAATTCTTTGTGATAAAGAAGTGTGCTCAAGAGGAGAACTTGGTCTAATAGGTCGTAGTTTTCGAGGTTGATCAGGCTTCGAGCTCAACAATTCCATTCTACGTGTCAAAAGCTTATAATTAATTTTGAACAAGAGGATTCAATGATAATATGAGGAAAATAAATATTTGCAAGGCTTTATAGATGTTCTCCCATGCATCGTTGAATATGAAAGGTTGAAGAAGGTGAATATTTTTTATATGAAATATCATATTAACACTTGCAACTTGAAGATTCAACATAAACACCAGCAAAGAAACTAAAAAACTAAGTATCAACAACAAGAAGAGAAATAATGTTGGTGAAATAATGAAATAAAAATGTAAACTTTGAAACAGGAACTATAAACTCAAAACGGGAACTCTGGCCAAAAAACCCCAAAAAAACATCAAAAACGGTGCTAAAAACGAAAAGTGTGTATACTGGAACAATGATTTTATTTTTTAGGGGTCAATTTTGAACATGTTTTAAAAATGGCAGTGACTACGAAATTTACTACGAAATTTTTGTGCAAAATATAGCTTCAAACGAAAAAGTGATGATACTGGAACGATGATTTTTTTTTAGGGTCAATTTTCAAACTTTTAAAAAAATGCTAGTAAAACCAAATTTTTATGTGCCAAACAAAGTTGTTTATGAGGAAAAAAACACATTAATGTTTTTCGTAGAATATCATTTTTCTTTTCTAAGTATAAATTCAACATGTTCTCAACCATAACATCAACATCAACGGTGCTATGTCTTTTTTTTGTTTCAATCCCACCATCTACTTCATGAGTAACATATTTCAATCTCTTCATGTCAAACACCATCCATTGAATTAATGGTCGGATCAATAATCCAAATCTATTGCATGTGACAAGCTCCTACAATCTCTTATATAGAATCTACTGTATATATCAATGTTGTGTCATGAGCTTTCAATTTGGCTATTCATTTCACGTTTACTGGTCTCTAAGTGAATTTACCAATTATTAACAATTACAAATTATTAACAAGTTATATAGAGGTAATTACATACTATAATTGGCTCAATTAAACTAGTCAACAGTTAATACTAATATGTAGAATAGTTTAAAATCAATTTAACAATTAAAAATTCTTACAATGATAAAACTAGTTTTTTATGTCTGCAAAAATTCAATTCAACAAATATACTATTTGTAGAAAATAAATCTATTACTAGGGCTACAATGTTGCTATATAAATTTGCTACAACTACTTTTTATGAAATAATTGCAAGGGCTATTGAAAGAAACAAGGTATAACCACTGGGAAGAAAATAAGGTATACTTATGACCCTAACTTTTAAAAGATATTCACATATTTAACTCTTACATACTAACATTTAACCATGTATACTTATGAGCCTAACTTTTAAAATATATTCTCATCTCTTACATATCTAACATTTAACCATCTAACACTTATACATTGACCCCATACTATGTTCTCAAACTAAATTGTAAAGAGGCTCATACTTTAGGGACATAACAACATTTTACAACATACTTTAGAGATGTACAACATTTTACCGAATTCCTCGGGGCCTCTGACCTCTAGGCATATACCAACATTTTTCCTAATTTCGTAAACCAAATCCAACTATAAGATATAATAATTATTCATATAACCACCATAACAATTATGAGTCTTATAAAACTAATACTCCTTTTCATGTTTACTAAATTATACCATTTTTAAAATATAATTAGAATTCAATCTAAAAAAACATGAAAAAAAAAATGAACATGGAAGAAAAAGGTATTAACAAAATTTGCCATATCCATAGGACTTCACTTTTCTTTAAAATGAAAAAACCTTTGATATATCCATAAAATATGGTATAAATAAAAACTCAATTCTTATTTAAAATGGATCAGGCCTTATATTGAAACATAAAGAGAGGGTATAAATAAAATTGGCATCTCCATGTGTAACCACAATCTAATTTAAAGTGTTAAATGGAACCATATGGAAAGGGTAATGATAAAACTTTTCACCATGGTCAAACCCTTGTGGAACCATGAATAAAGAGGAAAATAAAACTTGCTATTGCTCTTATGTTTTTTTTTGTTTCAATCCCACCATCTACTTCATGAGTAACATATTTCAATCTCTTCATGTTAAACACCATCCATTGAATTAATCATCGGATCAATAATCCAAATCTATTGCACGTGACAAGCTCCTACATTCTCTTATATAGAATCTACTTTATATATCAATGTTATATCATGAGCTTTCAATTTGGCTATTCATTTCACGTTTACTGGTCTCTAAGTGAATTTACCAATTATTAACAAGTGATATAGAGGTAATTACATACTATAATTGGCTCAATTAAACTAGTCAACAGTTAATACTAATATGTACAATAGTTTAAAATCAATTTAACAATTAAAAATTCTTACAATGATAAAACTAGTTTTTTATGTCTGCAAAAATTCAATTCAACAAATATACTATTTGTAGAAAATAAATCTATTACTAGGGCTACAATGTTGCTATATAAATTTACTACAACTACTTTTTATGAAATAATTGCAAGGGCTATTGAAAGAAACAAGGTATAACCACTAGGAAGAAAATAAGGTACATCTAATAAAATACAGTGTGAATATGTTTTATAAAATACAATATAGTGGTTAAACAAGGTATAACCCTTAGATTTATGCATGTAAAATGTTATATCATGGCAAAACAAGAGTTTTTGAGAATGTGATTTTCTTGGAGATATAGTATTTTGTTTAAACACCATCATATAGCTAACCTCCCTCTCGGCAGAAGCTTCACTAAAATCTGCAATGGAAATCTGACTAAGACACACCGCTAGGTTGCTCTTCCGATTTCCCTTTTGGAGTTATCCCATGAAAAAGCTAATCAACCCCCATATATATGTAAAAAAATTATAATTTTTTTATAAAATATTTAACCTATTTTAAATGATATTTTAGAAGATGGAAAAGTATTAGAAAAAGAAAAACGCAGTCACACTTCACGGGTTTACAATGGTATCAATCTTAACATCTCAGGTTTGAATGCAACTTTTGTCTTCAACGCAAAATGCAGAGCATATCACTTCTTTTCTTTTCCTATCCGCTGCCCTGACTGAGTATTCTCTATCCATTGTTAAAAAGCAAGCCGTTATTTGCATCTATAAATTCAACGCATAAATCAGAGATAACCACCCAAATTACACATATCCTCCATCCAGATGGACGGTGATAGTGAGAAGAAGAAGCTTCATTTTCTGCTCTTCCCATGGTTGGCGCAGGAACAGAGGCTTTACAAGCCAATTGACATATCTATAGACTATCCATAGAAGTAACTCAATCCAGGATATAGAGTATATGCCTACAGACAAGAATACATATAAATAATAATAACAGTCTCAACATATAACATTATCGGCATTTAAAATGGTGAAAATAGTGATTCTCAGAATCGCCAGGTGGTGGGGTGATTCTCAGAATCACCCAGCCACCACCCCGCCACCACTCGGGTGGTGGCGGGGCGGTGGCTGGGCGATTCTGAGAATCACCCCACCACCCGGCAATTCTGAGAATCACTATTATCACCGAAAATAAACTTTGCAAGCCTTTCTTTCATATATATGGTTAGGACACAGACTTGGTTGTCTTATCTTCTTCAACATCCATTTATAATCCCAGCATCCACACTGATGCAGCACACCAATCTTGGCACTTAGCTCATCTAGCAACAACCACTTTCCAGCAGAGTCGCATGTCAAGGTCGATATGTCACTTCCCAAGGAAGTTTTACCACCATAAGAAATCCACTCCACGCTGACCGCTCGACATGCATATATTGAAACGATTGCAATTGCCCTGAAATTCAAAGTCGCACTGGCACTTCCTCAATAAATCTAACTTTGTTTCTCATAGTAATGAAAATTATTGATTTCTGAGGTTGTCTCATTTGATGGTCAAATGATAGTTGAATCAAATGATCAAATCTCAGGCGTTGATTTAATGAGATCTACGGTCGTTGTAGCATGGATTAATTGTGGTTGTCTCTTATGAAGAAATATATTTAGGTGGCTATGAGGTTCAATGTGCAATAACACAAATCTCTTAGCGTTGGAGAAGGAGAGTTCATTTGCTAAGGAATTGCTTTGGAGATTGTAGCTCGACACAATGATGATTTTGAGCATGTACATCGAAGCAGAGTATTTTGGTCAGATTTTGAGTGGAGTTGGCATGTTCCTACTTACAAATGTGTAGAAATGAATATGATAGAGATTTATCATTTTATTGCCACCAAAATTGTACCCACGTAGTGAGATGAGAAGCCAGCTGAACTGGGAGCATTTTGTCATATTGTGAACTGTCTATTGTAGACATTTCATTTGATTTTGTAACATGATTCGTGTTGGTATAGTCTGAGCTTGTAAGCAATATGAAAATGCTTCAATCAAATTTGAAACAACAAGAAGAAGGAAGAAGGATTTGTTCGTTGTCATTTACAACATCAAAGTCCAGGCAAGAAGGCTAAATTGTTAATGTAGTTGGGTAAGAGAGTAAATCTATGGTTGAATGTATGTGTCTACTTTTAGTTGGAGAACGAGGTAGAATTCCAATGCAATTGCTTGATATCAGCAGATAGGCCCGACACAAAATGTTTGTAGTCTCTCCACAATTCTTCCACACAGATCTTAACAGTGAATTGAAGAAGCCTCTCTATGCACATAAATATTTAACGTTGGATCTCATAGTCCCACACAAATCAAACTTGGGCAAGACTGATGCTGCTTCCACCCACTAGCCGCACTACTCAGGGTCACACGAGCCTCCAGTCTCTTGTCCTAACCATATATATGAAAGAAAGGCTTGCAAAGTTTATTTTCGGTGATAATAGTGATTCTCAGAATCACCGGGTGGTGGGGCGATTCTCAGAATCGCCAAGCCACCGCCCCGCCACCACCCGGGTGGTGGCGGGGCAGTGGCTGGGAGATTCTTAGGTGATGGCAGGGCAGTGGCTAGGCGATTCTAAGAATTGCCCCACCACCCAACAATTATGGTATTCTGAGAATCGCCCCAAACAATTATATTAAAAATTGTTATCTTTGGCACGGTCCTATTGTTGATAAAATGAAGCCAAACCTGAAATACCATCACATCTTGATATTCTGACTTGCCTTCAAACAATATATTTTCCACCTGCAACGAATGCGCCTCGCCTGAGGGAAAAATAATTTAAGAGATAAAAATACAAGAACTGTCTACTAACAATAGACTAATTTCAAGTATGATATCTAACACACTATAAAAAGGTACCAAGGGTATTGCCAACCAGAACTATGTCCAATTTAAAAAATCTATTGAAAACAGAGGCATATGAAATAAAATTCTTCAGAAAAAAGTACTAGCCAACACAATAGTTATTACAGCATTGGGAACCGCAGAGGATAATTAGATCTGTAACTGATGAGATGGCGATGTCTTGAATATGAAACTCTAAAAAAACAATTAGTTAGAGCTACCACAATGGTTCTTTATTGGAACCAAACTCACTTGACATTACTCTAAGACCAATCGGCAAATGCATCCATTATCCATGTGATAAGCTGTTTAGGATGAATGAACATTGAAATTGCATGCATCATCCGTTGCAGCCACTACCTTAACCATTCTCAACAAACAATGTACTTAAAGACAGTAAATAAACATTCTAAATAAGCATACTAAAAGGTACATTTTTGCAATATCCATTGACATATCTATTGTAAAAACATGAAGGTAAACCCGACACCGTAAATAACATACTTCAACATGAAATTCTACAATTACTTGAGTTCCAGCTAGAGTGGTGCTAAGATTTCTATCCTCCAAAGAAGAGCTAATGTGTGACACATGACAACATTCAGAGACACAGTAATCTTGTGGGAAAACAAATTTTCTAAAGGTCATGAAGCTCATATATGACTCCAAACTTCACAGTTAACAGTGGAGTCTGGACTCAACAATTAAAAACACAGTAAAATTCAGAAACACACTAATCTTGTGGGAAAACAAATTTTATAAAGGTCTTGAGCTCATATATGACTCCAAACTTCACAGTTAACGGTGAACTCAACAGTTAAAAACACAATTTGTTGGAGAGACTAAAAACCATGGGACATATTTGCCAGACAAACCCTTGGAACATAACAGAACCATTGAACATAACTAATTGCTTACACCATTCTAGATGTATCCAGACAAATATACCACACCAACATAGATGTTCGATTGTAAGCTCCTGACTCTAATTTTAAGGGAACTTGTCAAGGGTCACATGGACGAGAAGGGCATCAGAGGCTCTACATATATTCATATAAACCACTGATCACCGAGAATCATGTTGAATATACTCAAATAATAAATTCCATTGTTTATGATTGAAAGCAATGTTGATGTGCTGAGGTTTCAAATGCTTTACAATAATATTCATGAACAGACGCTTTACAAGCCAATTGACATATCTATAGACTATCTATAGAAGTAACTCAATCCAGGATATAGAGTATACGCCTACAGACAAGAATACATGTAAATAATAATAACAATTTCAACATATAACATTATTGGCATTTAAAATGGTGATAATAGTGATTCTTAGAATCGTTGGCCACCACCCGTGTGGTGGCGGGGCGGTCGCTAGGCGATTCTGAGAATCAACCCAAACAATTATATTAAAAATTGTTATCTTTGGTACTAAATTTATCTTTATTTTTTTCTTTTAAAACAAATATATTAACAAACCAAAACATAAAGCATCATAGTCTATATAGACTAACAACTACATTAAATAAGGTTTGTCAAAATCTTACCCGATGGTGTCCTCTTTGATGCAAAGATCTTGCTACCATTTTTAACTAGTGATCATAATGGGTAAGTCTTGGTTTTCACAATTTATCTTCACCAATTTCTAGTTTCATTTATGAAGTTATTAATCACTAAAGTATGGAAACACTCAATTAAGGTTGTTATACGTTCAATATTTGTAATATGTGATTTTCGCATTAATTTTTAAGTTAATCATTATTTTTTGAAAAAAAAAGTGATTATTATTATTTTTTTTACATGAAATTCATAAAAAAAAACTATTATTTAACCATTTTTAGTTAAAATTTTCGTATAAAAATTGTGATTTTGACATGTCAATTCTAGCAAAAAATTATCAAAACGTGTATTTTTTTAGTTATATTTATGTTAAAAATGGTTATTTTTATGTCCATTGTTAAAAAATATTGTTTTTTAGAAACAATTATTTCATGTGGAGTGAAAAATTAATTAAGGATGTATAAATATGTAGAATATCGAAAATTCTAAATATCGACCTCCTAATTTAAAAATGCAAAACAATAAAAACCTCACTAAAAAAAGTTAAAATTAAAATAAAAAACAAGAAAATGTGAAGAAAACGACCACTTCAAAAATGTCAAATTTACAAAATAATTATTTACATTTTATACAGTAGAAATTTTAAAGCCAAAAAACAGGTCTTTTAAAAAAAGGGGGTGATGCAGAATACTCACTTTTTTAAATCAGCATGAAAATCACTACCATTCTAAAACGATTCTAAAACGTAATGTACATAAAAGAATTATAGTGCCAAAAACTATGCTCTAAAAAAAACATGTTCAATCTGCATCACCCCTTTTCAAAATGAGGTCACTTTTTTGCTATCTCTACGAAACGGGTAACAGTATCAGTTCCCGTTTCAAAGTTTACATTGTTAAATGTAAATGAAATATTTGACATGCAATACTTATTTGCAACATTGATTGATGAAGGGACTCTTGATTCTCAGTTGTGCACCCGATTAAGATGGAATGAAAATGCAAGAAGAATGATTAGCTAAGTTTACTTAAATAAACATACATGCAAAATAGATCCATGCATGAGCGCCACATGTATTCACATGAAAGGATTAACTAAAGGCAGTTAAGTGGGATCCTATTTTCTAGGAGTGTGCCCATATGCAACAAGATGGCACATGCATGGATCGAAGAAGGGCACATCTCTTCAATATGAATAAATGCACTCATGGAGGGTGCATATTATCAGTGTGAAGGAGTACACTCAAGGAGGGTTCACTCCTTCAGGTCGAAGGAGTGCACTCAATTTGAGTGCATGTCTTCACCAACTTGCACTGTGCTTTTGATTTTCTGAGTGTTTCTCTTGCATTTTCTTTCTTTTTCATGATTTTTGAGTGTTTTTTGAGTATGCGCATGGAAGGAAGGTAAGTTTTTATGTTGAGAAAGATTATGATTTCACCTAACCATAGACTTACTAACTCAAGTGCTTCTAATGGTTAAGCGATGACACTTAAGAAAAATTAACTTAGGAGGATGTGACACTAGGAGAAAAAAAAATTAACAAATAAAACAACATGATGACTCAAAGGGGATTGAAATGACAGTTATTGTAGGCTCCAAAATTAACATAGAAAAAACATTTGGAACATCATTGTTGCAGCGACAACACTTGGCAACACACCAGGAGAACCCAAAGTTCTCTAAAATGGTTTCATTGTAAGCGCAGAGTCTTATTTCTTCAAGAAGTATTGATTCAGTGGCTGGGTTACCTTGGTTCCCCATTCTTACCCGGTTAAAGATATAGTATTTCCTTATCCACTACTCGATCCAACACAACAATATAAAATTCATATCACTATCTTGTCAATGTAAGTAAAGGTATTATAATATGGAAAATTAAAAACAATCAGTGTGATCTTTACATATCTTACATTGCTCTGCTGCCAACAGATGTGGACAGTACCTTGACAAAGTCACTTTAAGAACACAAATGTTGCCTCGCTACTAGCAAGCCTGTAAAATACCCCAGTGAAGTCACTTGCATCAACTCCCCATGGAGAATTTCCCTTCCTTCACCCTTTATGGTTTCCTTTACTTTTTGTGGGATTGTGCATAGGCACTTATTATTTTTTAGCAGGAAGAAGAGGGATCCCTACATATTGAGAGAAAAGGAGCTTTCTCCTTCAAAGAGAGTTTTTAGACGTATGATTCTTTTCTCGAGAAAGGTTTCCACATTAGCTTAATCTACACAGATATATAGATAATAACACACTTATTCATTATAGGACTGAGCATAGGAATGAGAGTCCTGAATAGATATGGGCTTCATGGTTTGCTTACAACTTCCCAGCTAAGAGATTGTATTTTCCATCAAAAACTCATTGACTAGAAATTCATAAACCAAATCAAGAAATAGGGTGACAGATAATCCAAGAGTTGTGTGTTACCACAACTTTCCATTCACAGAATATTATCCAAGTCATTTGAAGTCTCAAAAATGAATTTATTCAAACACTAATAAATGTGAAAGAATAAAATCGAAACATGAAAGATGAAAACACATAATCAGAATGTAGTGCATCTAACTACATTAATCATATCCTAACCTAACCAAACCAAAACAAGGTCAAATCATGTGAAGTGGAACTTCCAATTCATCTAAACATTCTTCTCACGCCCTTTAGACTAGAAGGTACGGTCATGTAGAATGAAAATAGAAAGTAGTGCATTGACCAAGAGAAATCGTGAATACATCTACACTGAGGAATTAAAACAAGAAGTGCAACCATAATGGTGTATCACACTTAGCTGTTGTAACGTATAAACAATTTCACAATAGTATAAAATACCCAACCTGTGACAATACAAGACTTCATCAATAGCTTGCAAGTACAAGTCATGCGACATGGGTCTAGACTGAAGAGAGACTTCTAAGGAGTCCACAATGGGACCATGGAAACAACCTTTAGGGAAAGCTAGATAAGAAAGACTGAACAAGTGACTAGTTTCATAAGTGATATTAACAGGTTTACCACACTCTATGTTGTCATGCATGTAATATTTTTTGATGGGTGATGAAAACGATGCATTAAGATTCTTACCTGATTATACATTAGAGATTTGAGATTTTCTTAAGATGGAATGTAACGACGGAAGTTCAATAGTAAAAATAAATTTTCTCCCATGAGGGTTGAATAATTTTACATGAAGAAAATAAGCATCCCTCACAAGAGAGTCAACATCCCATCTGATAACATAAATGAGAAACTTGTGCAAAAGAATCGAGAACTGACCGAAATCACAAATGTCATCATCATGACAGGAACCTAACATAACCATCATCATAAGCTGAAGTGTCTTACTCACCTAACTTAGACTTGAATTCTGACAAGATTGATAATCGATCTGAGAAAACATGGTCAGTTACTTATCAAGAGAATATTCATCATTTAAATCATGAGATTCGAAAGGAGATAGATTTTCAAGATTGATGTAAAAATCTTCGATGATAAGCATATCATTTTCCAAGAAAAATGGAGATATACCTGAAAGGAAAACGTTGATAATATCATTAGAATCCATTCGAAATTGCTACAAATCCAAATATTCATGTAGAAAAAAAGGTCCATCCATATTACTTGAATAATCATGACCATATAATTCATAGAAAAGGAAATCATTGTGGTCATGATCATCCAAGGGTTCAAATTGATTAATGGGTGGAATATCCACTGGTGGAATATCAAGATTGGGAGATGGTTGACTAGTGAGGTCCAATGAATCACCATCAAGAGAAATAAAAGATATACAAATCAATTCTTCATCCACTAATTGACCTTTTGATTTAATGATCAATTGAGGTTTGAAACACAGAACATCAAACAAAGGAGTACATGGGACCAAACGAAGGTTTGGTTCTTCCTTAGGATGTTGAAATTTGTTTTTATTAGGAGGACATAGCGAATCAGATTCAAAATATTTTCTTTAACATCTTGACTAAGAAATGAAATTTCTCATCCAAGAATTCCAATCCACATTCATGTCTGCGAATTCGTAACAATGATGTAGAAACCAATCAGTGAAATGTTCAAGAGATTCATTGGGTTCAATTTTAAGTTGATTGATTTCATTAAGTACATCTAGGTATTTGTGCTTGTCAAAGACGTGATGAAGCTCATTAACTATATGATTGAAAGATGTAATAGAAGTAGTGGGTAGAGAGTAGCACCATTTCTTCGCACAGCGATCCAATATAAGGGTAAACAACGGCATGATAATTTTTTCTGAATAAATGACACTTGAAAAGTAGAGTTGAATGAATTCAATCATGTAATCAAGGATGATTATCATACCCTTGCATCAAATTTAAGATTTGGCAAGCTATGCAAAATGTTTGTGTTGATTGAAAGATTCAAAGCTTCAGAAAAACAGGTCGGGATTATGATTTTGGATGAATATATTAAAGGCTAGAGATTTGAACATCTTTCATAGGCTCATCTTGTCATATGGAACTCCTTCTATCACTAAAAGTGTTAATAGTGTCAAATTCTATAAACATTATAAGGGGATCTCTGTTATGTGAGGTCGCAATTAGCCCTCACATCATTTTGTGTAGGATTCCCATATGGTCATACAATCTGGCTATCGTTGGAATGTTTTTCAAGATTTTCCTCGGTTATGATGAAACACAATAGAATAAAACACCTCTTTGGGGTAGTAAGAATGTAAGCCTTATGTGAAACCCAATGAAAGGTGTACAAGGGAGACTTCCATGACTAGTGAGGGAAATGATCCACTGGTTAGAAAAGTAATAGTATTATCCTAAAGGGTGACACATGGGTAAAGATAATTACTTGTTGAGTACATGTATATTAGTCCACATAATAAACAACAATCATTAAATCATAACATCATTCATTCATTAATAGTCATAGCTAAGAAACGAATCAGTTCACTAACTTAGTATGTAAATAAAGAAACATATACCATAAACATAACGAGAATAGTCCAACTACATATATGTGTTATAGACATTTTTGTGCCTTACAGCATGAAGCATGAAATGTCAATAATCTGAGGGATCCAAAGTCCCTAAACATGTTGTTCCTACCCCTAGAGGAACAAGGTCAGCAAACCTCAGCACTAAATATTAGTTCTCCACCTGAAAACACTCAAAAACAAGCTAATTCTGGATCATGTCAACTGCTCCACTGAGCATCTGCGCTGAATGTCAACTACTCCACTCTGTACCTACGCTGAATGTCAACAGTAATGAAGGCTACCTACGCTGGGCGAGATTGGCCAAGTGGCACAGTCATTCTGCAAGGTGTCAAATGCCCAGGAAGCTTCCAAAATGACACTTGGATCAGGGAATTTGACTTGTGATGAGTAAGAGGATCTAGATCTCCAAGTGGAAGCAAGAAACTCCAAGTGGACTCAAGAACTGAAGAATAACTGAAGGGAAAGGACACTAGTCAGCTCCATGCCAAGCTCAAGCTGACTCATCCTTTCTCCAAATCTCCTATATATAGAGCTCTCTCATGAGGTCTAGGGAGGCTGGAATCTTGTGAATGTAAGGAAGTGCTGTTGGTTTGAGTATAGAACTATTGGGTGATTTGCTTGAAGGAGGTGAAGAGGAGATTTCTTTCTGCTGGGAGGTGTTACTGGATTGGACCTCTTATGGTTGTAACACTCTCAGAACTTTACTTCTTCCATTAATAAAGCATTTGAGGTTCTTCTATATGCATGTGTCTCTATGGCGAATTGATACTTGTATATTTGATTTATTCTAATCCTTGAATCAATTATGAATGTATGCTTCTTGTAGTTTCCCTTTCTTGTTATTTTGCAGGATCTTGGTGTAGCTGGGCCAGTGAAAGAGCAAGGAGCTGGGAGCAAGCAGCAAAGAGGGAAGATTGGATCAATCATTAGCGGAAGATAACGGTTAGTGGGTCTCTTTCTCCTGTCTCTTACATCTCATAAAGAAGTAATCTTGAATAGCTTTGCATTCGGTTGTTGCTGAGGTACTATCACCCTTAGAGTGGGATAGGGTCATTCCGTATTGGATACTTTTCCCAACAACAAATTGGCGACTCCGCTGGGGATCGTATCTTGTTGGTTGTTTGTGTTTTTGCTATTCATTTCATAAACACAGGGAGTACCGAATCGAACTGCATTTGGATCTTTCAAATGCAAAGTAGAGGGCAGCTACTCTAGTTCAGTTTCCTGGGCATGTTTATGATTTGAAGACCTGATCCACAAGGACTCTAAACAGCTCTTAGTGATAGCTTTTCATCCTCCTTTTCATCCCTTAGTGTGTACTTGACTGATAGCTTCTGATTTGGCCAAAAACTGTGAATTTTTGAGCAATCTGTGACCCGGAAACCAAGAGAAACGAAAGTTTCGTTCTTCAGTGCAGGCTGTGTGAAGGCTGTCTGCATTTCAGCACAGTTCCCGAAGGGGCTACCTGCGCTAAAGGTCAAACTGCCTGTGTACCACCTGCGCTGAACCAATCTTGCCTAGTGCTACTGGGGTTTCCTGCTGTTTCTTGCCTTGTTTTCACTCTTGTTTTTGCTGCCTGTTACTAGTCAATGTGCCTATCTGAAACCAACTTTCCTTGCCACTATTCCGCCTCGGTTGTATAAAGAAACTGTATTTGTTCTTTGTGTATTTCTTACGTCATTTGCAGTTTCCCATAACGAAAGTGAACCAGTCTTGCTGTGGCCTCTTAGATCTAGACCTGTGTAAAGTGTCGTTTTGATCTTAAGAGTTAGTTTGTTTGATGTTCATAGCTGATTGAGCTTTTGCTTTCGTCATTTGGTTTGAATTTATATATTTCTATTGTCGAAACAAGTAAATCTTAAGGTGTCTTTTGATTTTGGACAAGCTTGTTTGCTTTCACTTGAAATTGAATTCGAAATTATACAACAGCTTTCTTTTTGTATCGCACAAACATTAAGAAAGAGAAAAGAAATACCTGCATTGTGCATGTGCATTATGACAGTTTGCATGTCGATTTAGGAAAAAGTGCATTAGTGTGTGCTCCATGATCTGTGTGAAAAGATGTTATCTTTATTTTCCCTCAGTAGTTAAGATTTTCAAAGTTGAAAGATTGAAAAGCTTGCTTATCATCTTAGACTGCATTTAGGGGTGTTACTATACATCTCGTGGTGATCCATAAAGGCAAACTGCTAAACAAGATCAACCTTAAAAATAAATTAAATTTACCTAACAACACTTTGAAACATAACGCAAACACATAGAGGTCTAAGCTAGAGATGTGTTCCGGCGTCGTTAAACGTAGTGACTGTCGATCTCGACGAAGGTGGGTGATTCCTCCTGAGAGTTGGTGGCACTAATACGGACTTGTGCTCCCATGTACTGTCGCGTATATATTGGGAGACCCCTATAGGCATATATCTTTTATCCTTAGGAAGCCGTGTCGGCCGTCCTACTGATTGTAATGCAGTGAACACAGCATTCACGAAGATCGACCACCCGTACCGTAAAACGTATTCTGTGGTTTTGCGAAAGGTTTGGCACACCCTCTGCCTAGATCTCCAGAGCAGTTTCTTTTGGCTTTTTTCAAACTCTATAACTGAAAAAGTCCAACCGAGCATTTGTCACTTCGGGCTCGTTAATACATCGAAGGAGACTAGAGTCATCTTTAGCTTTTTCTCGACTCTTAAAAAGTGAAAAAGCAAGTTGTGTCTAAAAGCGTCTAATAAAATTCATTCAATTCGGAAACACAAATTTCCCCTTTTAATATTTTGGTTGATCGAGTAATCCGCAATCGTGGAAGAAAGTCAATTGAAACCCCGTCGTTCGCGGAGGCTTACGAGTCAGCCGTCTTTGTCTCCGGAATCGAAAACAGTACGGGAAAAGCGAACTCGTTTAACCGGTTCAAAATCTCCTTTAAAAGTTAGAACAAGTGTTCCAACTACATCTGAGGTTCCGGTTACTCCAAATATTTCTGGGAACCCTGCCTCTATAGAAGAAGTTCAACAGCCATAGAAGGACAGTAATACTGATCCTAGTCTGGGGGCAAATACTTGCATTACTGAACCAGTTCCATATGTAACCGGTCCAGAGAGTTTTGTTCCTCAAACAACTGTCGTTGTCAAAGCAACCACTTCTTCGGCACTAGAAATATTTTACGGACCTCACGGTCTTCCTCTTCCACCGGGTTTGATTGCGATAGAGGAAATTGCAGAGGATCCATAAGCAAGTACTCCAACTCATTTTGGAGTCGGGGTCACTCTATTTCCTTCATCAGAAGTTAATCCACCACGAGTGGAAGTTCCTGTAGAATCGCTAGGCAATCTATTGGATAGACTTAAAATGTCTGAACAACCGTCATCATCTAGGACTGTGTCAAATGACACAGCGACAGCAGAAGCCCCTACCGTCACTCCGACAATGTTTGTCGGCATACCAGCTGTCCCAACTAGTTCTCAACAACTAGAAGGAGTCCACCAAGGGACTATTTCGACAGTATGGTCTGTTCCAGTTTGTTCATCCGGAGTAATACCCGGTAATTATTATGTTGAAACTCGACAGATTGATCCTCATGGAAGTCAATTTGGGCCATCCAGTCCTCAAGGACTAACAATCCCTCTGAGTTCCGGATTGCTACCGTATGGGGGGCAGTATGCCCTTTCACTACCTGCTTCAGGAGGATATCCATATGGCAGTTCTCAACAGTATTCAGGTTATACTGGAATTGCATCAAGTAATTGGGTACCAATGCTACCTCAACAACCGAGGATTGTATATTCTATACAACAGTGTGTACCTGTGACGAACATCCCAACCACACTGGCTATTGTAACCGTGTCGCAAGTTCAAGCGATGTCTGTTACATGTCAACCTCAGATTTCTTAGGTTGTAATGCAACAGTCGCTTGACCATGGGTCACAACCACAATCGCCAACTGGTGGGACGACACAAGTACAAACGGGTACAATTACCCCACACCTTGGTCCAATGGTTAGCATGGCGCAACAGAACATGGCGTCACAACCATGGCTTGTACAATACCAACAACCGCAATTCCAGCAAGTGTACCAAGGTTCTGAGCAGCAGATCTTTGCGAACAGTGGACAACCGTATATCCAAAACGGTCAAAACCAACCACTTTACAGTGGTCAAGTCCACCAACCGTATCAGTCATACCAACATCAATTACATTATGCTGGTATGCAAAGACCCACTGCTCAAGAGATCCCATCGTACCCTGGTTACGCTTCGCCTAACCTGAATCAACAGTTACCATTCGTGGCAACTTTAGAGTTACTCGATCTACACCGGTTAACGAACGATCTGATTGCTTATGCCCCTTGGTGGCCGGCGATTCCTCATAAACTTCCATCTGACATTCCTAAATTCAATGGAAATCCAGGTGAAGACCCGTCGAATCACGTGATAACTTTTCATCTGTGGTGTTCGTCGAACACCCTTAACGACGATTCGATAAGGCTTCGCCTTTTTTAGAGGACATTGAAAGGTCCAGCGCTAAATGGTATATTGAATTGCCAAGAGCCTCTTTTGACAATTTCAGTTCCCTAGCCACGACTTTCTTAACCCACTTTGAATTACCGATAAGGTATGAAACGGGAACAGAAATATTAACGAACTTCAAACAGACAACTGCTACCCATATATCTGATCATATACATGAGTGGCATCGTCGTCGTAGGATGGTGAAAACATATGTTCCCGATCAGCTATTAGCTGAATGGTTTATAAAGTCATTACCTCCGGCTATTACGGAAGATGTGGCCAAGGGGGGAGTCGTAACAGAGGAGCAAGTGATTGCTCGTGCACAATATTTGGACTTAGTTTATACTCAGTCCGGCACACTCTATGACAAAATACCTGACGCCCCTAGACCAGAGTTTTCAATTCCTCCCCCTCCTAAATAAAATAGTGACTCTCATGCCAGTGATGGCGTGATAGGCACGACAAACGCGAAATCGATAAAGGCTTCTTCAAAGAAAGCCCATAAGAAATCGGATCAAAATGAAAAAGAAGAAATTCTTGCTTCGGAAGTAAATGTCGTATCAGAAGATAAGGGCAAAGAAACCAATCAACCAGGAAGCAAGAAGAAGCAAAACAAAGGGAAGAAGAAGAAACAGGGTGAGTCATCCCCTGGAAAGAATTCTTCAAACCCTCCTGGCAAATGGAAACAAAATTATCCATGTTTAATATGTGATGATAAGGATCATGGCACAAAGAATTGCCCATTCAAAGCTGAGTTAAAGAGGTTCTTCAAAAATTCCCAAACCTCAGCTGTGTTAACTAATCCATTTCCCAACCCAGGTCAAAATCTGGTTGATAGTGGAAATGCTTCCCCGTCACAAGTACTTATGTTGTCGGTTTCGAAACAGCAGAATGATGCTTTGATTTCGACAAGGAACAAAGATTATGGGAATCCTCAGCTGTCGAACGAAAAAGGTAAAGATCAACCAAGTAGTTCGAAAACAACTTCGTCAGAAGTTGTAATGCCCACCATCCCTGAATTAACAATAAAACTGCCAAAGGGTGTAGTACACAAGTCGACATTTAATCCTCGCGCCAGAACGGCGTAGCATTATAACATAGTGGAAGATTTGGCCCAATCGCCATACGCTATGTCGACTCTTGAAGTACTACAAAATTGTCCAACACAAAGGCAGGCGTTGTTATCAGCAATTGGTGGGGTTGATCCCAAGGATTCCAATCTTGTATCCTTTGATCACAAGGGATATGATCCTCAATTACCAGCTCAGCTAGCTTTCCTTATTCAAGTGAAAGCGCTCAACAAAACTGTTCACAGAACAATAATTGATGAGGGAGCATCAACATGTATTATGTCAATGAGCTGCTGGAAAACATTAGGATCTCCAACCTTGTCGCGATCTTCGACGACATTAAAAGCTTTCGATGGAAGGACTTATACCCCTTACGGTATCCTTAATAACTTGAAAGTTGAACTAGGAGGAAAGACAATAGAAATTGATGTTGAGGTCATTGATGGAAATCTTGACTATAACATCCTACTGGGTAGACCATGGATTTATGCCATGGCAGTCGTTGTGTCGACTTATTTTAGGAAGATCGCATTCCCGTTTGAAGGAGGGATTACGATCGTCGACCAACAGAATTTCCTCCCTAATGGTTCACAAGTTACAGGAAGCATTCCCATGATCCATGAGAGCAACCATTCAATTCAAGATATCGGAGTAGGATTATTGAAAGACCCCACATTGATGGGAACTTTCGCGCTACCACCTCCTATTTATATAGGAAATGTACCATTTGTAGCAACCTGCAACATGATATCTTCCACGAAGGTCGACATGGATCGTACAATGGTTTTGCCCCCAAGCCCTTTAGAAATATTGTAGCAATCAATGTTTCAAGCATGGGAGGTGAGCCCAAATCAACGCTCGTCAAGCGTTTGGGTAGATAGGTCTAGAGAATATGGCACCTCATTAGATCCTTGGTCGAAAGTACATGGGACTGACGAAGGAATCTTACAATCAATGATGATTGAGGGGGCACCATGGAACGATCACCACCATCGTTCCCTTCTTCCGGAATATGAAGAAGATACTCAAATTGATCTTTATCACCCTTCAGTATTTGAATTCCTAACAAATACTGTAAATACGGTGGATTCCGAGCGAAACCTATCCAATATTGAAGAGACTATAGCCATAAATATCTCGACTAAAACAGATGTTGTAGAGAATATTTATGTCGGCAAAGGTTGTTCCCCTTCAGAACTAGAAATATATAACGCTCTTTTTCGCGAATTTAGAGATGTCTTTGCTTAGTCATATGATGAAATGCCAGGCATTGACTCGAGTATCGTTGAACATGAAATTAAAATGTATCCTGATGTCAAACCAGTAAGACAGCGACTTCGGCAAGTGCACCCGAAGAAAGCCGCTGCCATTAAGGCAGAAGTTGAAAAACTTCTCCATGCTGGATTCATCTACCCGGTTCCTCTAACCGATTGGGTATCGAATATTGTCCCTGTTATGAAGAAACAAGGGACGATTAGAGTATGTGTCGATTATAGGGATGTAAACCAAGCTTGTCCGAAGGACAACTACCCTACACCCTTCATCGACCAGATAATTGATGAATGCACCGGATGTGAAATCTTTTCATTTATGGATGGATTTTCCAGGTATAATCAAATAAATATCCGCCCACAGGACCAGTCAAAGACTGCATTTATTTGTCCGTGGGGCACATTCGCTTATCGAAAATTACCCTTTGGTTTGAAGAACGCAGGGGCGACGTTTCAGAGGGCGATGAATTATGCCTTCCATGACATCAAGAACATTGTTCAACCTTATCTCGACGATCTTCCGGCTCATTCGCGAAAGCAGACTGATCATCCGCAGCATTTAAGAGCGATATTTCTACGTTGCCGACACTACAAGATAAGACTCAATCCACACAAATGTGTGTTTTGCGTCGGTTCTGGTCGTTTACTTGGCTTTGTAGTCTCTAAGGACGGGATTCGTCTCGACCCCTGCAAGGTTCAGGCAATCATTAATTTGCCTCCACCTTCAAATTTGCTTCAGATTCAGAAACTCCAAGGGAAAGCAAACTTTCTGAGGAGGTTCATTCCAAATTACGTAGAACTTGCTAAGGGTTATACTCGTCTTTTGAAAAAGGATGTACCTTTTATCTGGGACCAGGTGGTGCAAGCTTCCTTTGATGCTCTGAAAGATTGTCTAGTACAAGCATCATTAATGTACGCCCCAGACTATCAAAGAGATTTTAACCTGTATCTGGCTGCAGCGGATACGACCATTGCGATGGTTTTAGTTCAAGAAGTCGATGGAATAGAACATCCTATTTATTATTTAAGTAAAAACTTAAATGATACAGAAAGTAAATATTCTTATGTTGAAAAACTAGCGCTTGCAGCTGTTCAAGCGATTCAAAGGTTTCGACATTATGTCCTCTTTCGGAAAACTACCATCTTCTCAGATTGCAACCCCATGACTTATATACTGTCGCGACAGTTGCTGGGGGGCAAATATTCAAAATGGATAACGATCCTTCAAGAGTTTGATCTGGAATTTGTAAAATCCAAGTCAAAGAAAGCTCTAGTTTTCGCAGAATTATTATGCGATCTCCCATCGTCGTCCAACGATGAAACATCGGAAGAGTCAATCGTGGACAAAAGTTTGTTTCTGATATCTGTAAGGATGAGTGGTATGGAGATATCATAATTTATCTCCAAACCCAAAAGTTCAGGCCTAACACCTCTCGCTCCGAACAAAAACGTATACGATACCAAGCAAAAGACTACATGATCGTCGGTGATACACTTTACCGTCGTGGTGTCGATACAGTTCTGAGGAGGTGCCTTACCCATGAGGAGGCCGAAAAAGCCCTGAATGATTGTCACTCAGGGGCGTGTGGGGGGCATCAGTCCGGATATGCAACAGCACAAAGAATCTTACGAGCAGGATACTTCTGGCCAACCATGTTCAAAGATTGCATAACCGCAGTCAGAAGTTGCCATGCTGGTCAAATTTTTGATAGCAAAACCAGACGACCACCCGTACCTTTGCAGCCAATAGTTGCTGTTGGGCCCTTCGCCAAGTGGGGCATCGATTTCATGCAATGTAACCCCACCTCGACCGGGGGGCATGGGTATATTATAGTCGCTATTGACTATTTTACCAAATGGGCCGAGGCGATGCCTACATTGGATAACACTGGTGAAACAGCTGCCCTTTTCTTTTTCAATCATGTAGTCGCCAGGTTCGGCGTACCACAGGCTATAGTTACAGATCATGGGTCACATTTTCGCAATCACATGATGATCGAATTAGCTGCCAAGCTAGGGCTATCTCACAACAGCTCTACCCCATATTATCCGCAAGCCAACGGACAAGTTGAGGCAATCAACAAGGTCCTGAAGCGTATGTTGCAAAGGATGATTGGGGTTCATAAAAGAAGGTGGCACCTAATCCTATACTCAGCCTTGTGGGCTTACCAAACGTCGGTAAAGAATGCAACCGGGTTCACACCTTTTCAACTGGTGTATGGCCTGGAAGCAGTCTTTCCAATCCAGTGCGAAATTTCGTCGCTTAAACTCGCGATCGATCTTCTCCCCGGAACTTCAGAAGAAGAGGCTCGTTTCTTGGAATTAATCTAGTTGGATGAAACCTGTCGTGATGCCGCTTTGGCTAATGAGGCCCATAAGAAACAAGTCAAGGCTCAGTTCGACAAAAATGTCAAACCCCGTGTCTTCTCAGAAGGTGATTTGGTCTTGCTTTATGACCAAGAATCCGATAAATTGGGAGCAGGAAAATTCAAGTCCTTATGGATGGGCCCCTATATTGTTAAGAGGGTGTTAGCAAAAGGAGCCTACGAGTTAATGGATTACGACGGAATTCCGCTGGCGCAGCCCCGCAACGGGCTGTACCTCAAGCATTACTATGCTTAAGTAGTAACCTGCATGCTTTTGTTGTATTTTGTTTTCGCTAAAGTGTTTGTTCTGGTCAAGTGATCCACCTTTTTCGTTCTTTGCAGATGTCGAACCTTATGGAGACATGTGTTGGATATGCCGACGGAACGAGTCGTAGTTCGCGGAACCTATCCTCCGCAGCCTGGGCCATTTTTGATCCAAGCGGCGAGTTAGTAAGTTTCAGAGGTGTATGTATTGGGCAATCAACGAATAACATCGCTGAGTATAGTGCGTTGATAGAACTACTCTCTGATGCCATCACACGTGGCATACGCCGACTAATTGTCAGGCTAGACTCACAGCTCGTAATACTACAACTCAATGGTATATATTCTGTTTGCAATCCAGCTATTTATCGCATGTTCCTAAGGGTTAAGATCTTGGAAAGACGATTTGATTCAATTCAATATCAACATATTTCAAGAAACTTAAACACATTAACTGACTCATTAGCAAACTATGTGTTAGATAGACATTTGCAACATTTATAAAAAGGACACATCATCAAAGATTGTACATATGGATCATGCAAATCAACCAGAATAAAACTCAAAAATCAAAATATATATAAGCTGTTTATATAGTTCATACATAATGTTCTGTAACCAAGACAAAATTGGTCATATGACCTAAAACTCAAAAAGATGCTAGGGGGCACCCTAGCCTAGTGGTGCTCATGATAGTACGTCACGGCCTGTGCAATCATGCGCAAGAGACGAGTCCATCGTCTAGGCACACCAATAGTATGCCGCTGCAGCTGTAAAGGTAACTCGTCAATATGTACATCCGGAAGACCACGAGTAAGGCTCTCACCCTGCTCCTGCACAGCTGTAAGGGTCTCAGTATCGTCAAGATCGCGAATAACGACTCTCCTAGCAGGCTCCACTGCCGGGGCAGCAACTGGCGATCTCGGACAAACTGCTGGACGAACAGGACCAATATCTGCATGCACCCAAGAGTACAATTAAAAGTCTTGATAGAATAAAGCACAGCAACATTATGAATAAGAACAAAAGCAGTAATATGGTCAAGGAGTTTACCAATGGCGCCCCACTGTTCGCCATCCGGTAGCACCAAATCTGGATCACCTCGGAAATCCATACCCACATATGGATACTCGGAAAACGCCATCTCCTGGCACTCGAACCACCTAAAGAAGGCCTCAGTAAAAGTAATCTGAGGTTGACCAGCATGCCTAGACATGTGGTCGACCCACCTCTGCATGCGTGGCTCGGTCGGAGAAGGCAAGTCGAGTATGATGTACTGAGGCTGCATCAGTGGGATTTTCTCCAAGGCGAAGGCAGTTAGAATAGAACCAAATCCAAAGTTCTTCAGCTTCCCGTCCTTTACCTTGGTCAATTGACTTTTCATCTGAACAAGTACTGCATCACACCAGTTGAATACTTTCAGTTGGAGACACTCCAAGGCGTGCTGCATATAAGACCTGTTGGCAACATGTAGAGCTGCACTACCGACCATCCTACCAATAGTGAACAGAATGGACCTGAGAGCCCGATCAGTAATCTCACGAATAACAATCTTGCCGTCTCTGCTCGGCTGAGAACCTTCCCTTCAATACTGGCGGACATAATCTCTGGTGGAATCAGTCCCCTGGGCCGTACCTGACAAGGAAATGGGGGCACCTCGTCTTGACAGTCCAGTCAAGAAGTACATGTCCTCTATGGTCAAGGGGATGGCCTTTCCCCTAATCTGGAACACTTGGTTAACAGGATCCCAAGCATCAAGCATGTACTGCAGCAAAGAAATCTGTGCTCTCATACTAGAGATACGGAAAAACTTCAGCAGGCCACAGTTCCGCAACGCGTTCACCGTGACAGGGTCATGGAGGGAAATCATGTCCTCCTCTTCATGTTCTCGTTCTCGCCACGTAAGGGACATTTTTTTCAAAGTTCCCTGCAAAGGAAACAAAGAGAAGGAGTAAGTTCTTGATTTTGATGAAAAACTGGCGAAAAATCATCAAAAAATGACCTGAAAACTCAGTTTTCTGAGCCCAACGCAGGCAGAGAGTCCCCCACCTACGCTGAGGGTCAGGCTGCCTTAAGGCAGCTTGACCTTCAGCGCAGGTTTCGAAAGGGGAACCTGCGCTGGAACTAGGGCGATTTTGCAAAACCCCTGGGGCTCAGAAATACTGGAAAACAAGCATGAAACAGGAAAATGAAACCATGAAGAGAAAGAGCTAGGGTTTAGCTCCTACCTGGTCCAGACGGTGCCGAAAATCGTCCGCAGAATCTCCCGGAATCAGCTGGTGAAAATCAAGGGGGAAGAGGCACCTCCAGAGCTCCAACAAACCAAATGCAAATGAAATGGTAAATGAGAGGTAAAAACACCTTTTAATGGCTTTTTACCCAGTTTAAAGTAAAATATTAGGGTTATAATCTCATTTTCATGCAAATATTATTCATTTCTAACAAAGTTTGTTGCAGCAATTGAAAATGCAGTACTATACTTGAAAAGAGAAAAGATCGTAATGGTAAAAAATCAAAATTTGACCATATAACCGAGCATTTTTAGCACATAGTTCATGCTCGTTAAAAAATAAACATAAGATCGAGCAGTTTTACCGCGGAATTTATGCTCGTTAAAAAATAGAAAAGCGTGAGCAAGAGTTTCCTCCAGAGTTTAAGCTCATTAAAAATTGAACCTATCCCGGTAAATAACCATTGTGATCGTAAATTTATTAGCCATAAAAAGCCTTGGTCGTGTTTTGCACCTGTCACCTCCATTCCATTTGGCCAATCGTTCACCTCCATATGATTGTTTACCTATTTTGAGGAACAGCTGCGAAGAGTGATTTCACTTAGCCATCCTTGTGACACTGCCGTGATTGGAAAATTCCAACCTGTACCTGGAATCTGCTGCTATCCCTGTTTATCACTCGTTCCTCAAAAGACGAGTCTTCTTTGAGCTCTTTTCTCCTGACTCGTAAAATATGAAAAGTTTGCCGAGTTTTGGCCTTCCAGCTCGTTAAAATGACCGGAAGAGCTATCCCTCCTCTAGATTTTAATATTTTTGGACCTGAGGGATTATTGCACAAAAAGGTCGAGCGCTTGTTTTATTCGGCTCGTTAAAGTTATCGAAAATTCATCCCTTCTGTATTGTTTTATACTTTTTCAGACTTAAGGGATTAGATGACAAAAAGGAATTTTGGAGTTAACTTTCTGTACCTTTTCAGACTCTCTAAAAATGAAAAGGACCGAGTTTTCCTTGTCGTTAGACTCGTTAAAATGATTAAATAGCGACAAACTTGTCTTTAGACGAGAACGAGTTTCCCTATCGCTAGGCTCGTTAAAACATAGCGATGGGCTTGCCCGAAGGGCAGGTTATAGAACAAGCATATGTTATCCTCCTCAAGCTTGACAAAAATAAAGAGGTACTGGTCAGAAATGACTGGGGAAAAATTGGGAGAACCTCAAAGCTTTAATGGTAGCAAGTCACTCTTGAACATGACACTTTCTCCTCCGTATCACATCGGGTTGGGTTGTTTCATTCACCAGTCTCATCACCATGGTCCTCGCCAAACCATCCACATTTGGGGTAATGCTACCGATCCATCACATCAGTGTCGTTATATGTTCAAGAGATGTTGTTCAGAAAGAGTCAACCGTGTCCCATCCACTGCCATACATTATCCTTCATCCACCCATGATCGCCACCCTGAATCATATTTCACAGATTGTTTTCACCTCAACTAAAATCATTAGCTCCGTTCCATGTCACTGATGTGGGATTCATTAAGGCCCTCCTTTGACGGATCGCTTCTTGTCGACTTCAGCTCATTATCCAAGAAGTTGATCTAGGGACAAACCCCCCTAGTACTTTGAAGCTTGCATGCCTCAATGGCAAGTTTCTCACTTCCGTCGACAGGTATACATCAATGACCTTCGACCAGAAGATTTTGCGTGGTGTTCGACACCAAGTCCTTTATTCACACCACGTGAATTGTACTGCAGTACCTTGAGGGTCATTGTCATTATTGGTGATTCCTCTCGTGCTTGTTAACGGTTTACATTATTGACCGGTAATCAAGCGATGTCTTTCCATGTTCGACTTCAGCGCAATTCTCACATGGATCGACTTGTACTTAGAGTGAAGATCGAACGAGTTTGAAGACCCCGGGCTGCGATATATATTCAGGATGTAAAGACATTTGACATGTACATCATTACAGCAGATGATCATCCTACTCAAAGGATGATAATTTCAGCAGAGAATTATCAGTCTACCATCAGACGATCGTCTGTTCTATGTACCAAAATGAATTTATAAAGCTGAGCATGGGAATTCCCGCCTCAGCTAGATCATGAAAGCAGAATGAAAAATAATGTATTGTATTGTATTTATTACAGGTCACCTCTCAGCAATTGAATGAACTTCGGATCCTCCTGATAAAGCATTTCACCCGATAAACGACCTCATACTTTAGGGGGCAACTGTTATAGACATTTTTGTGCCTTACAGCATGAAGCATGAAATGTCAATAATCTGAGGGATCCAAAGTCCCTAAACATGTTGTTCCTACCCCTAGAGGAACAAGGTCAGCAAACCTCAGCACTAAATATCATTTCTCCACCTGAAAACACTCAAAAACAAGCTAATTCTGGATCATGTCAACTGCTCCATTGAGCATCTGCGCTGAATGTCAACTGCTCCACTCTGTACCTACGCTGATGTCAACAGTAATGAAGGCTACCTGCGCTGGGCGAGATTGGCCAAGTGGCACAGTCATTCTGCAAGGTGTCAAATGCCCAGGAAGCTTCCAAAATGACACTTGGATCAGGGAATTCGCCTTGTGATGAGTAAGAGGATCTAGATCTCCAAGTGGAAGCAAGAAACTCCAAGTGGACTCAAGAAGTGAAGAATAACTGAAGTGGGAAAGGACACTAGTCAGCTCCATGCCAAGCTTAAGCTGACTCATCCTTTCTCTAAATCTCCTATATATAGAGCTCTCTCATAGGTCTAGGGAGGCTGGAATCTTGTGAATGTAAGGAAGTGCTGTTGGTTTGAGTATAGAACTATTGGGTGATTTGCTTGAAGGAGGTGAAGAGGAGATTTCTTTCTGCTGGGAGGTGTTACTGGATTGGGCCTCTTATGGTTGTAACACTCTCAGAACTTTACTTCTTCCATTAATAAAGCATTTGAGGTTCTTCTATATGCATGTGTCTCTATGGCAAATTGATACTTGTATATTTGATTTATTCTAATCCTTGAATCAATTATGAATGTATGCTTCTTGTAGTTTCCCTTTCTTGTTATTTTGCAGGATCTTGGTGTAGCTGGGCCAGTGAAAGAGCAAGGATCTGGGAGCAAGCAGCAAAGAGGGAAGATTGGATCAATCATTAGCGGAAGATAACGGTTAGTGGGTCTCTTTCTCCTCTCTCTTACATCTCATAAAGAAGTAATCTTGAATAGCTTTGCATTCGGTCGTTGCTGAGGTACTATCACCCTTAGAGTGGGATAGGGTCATTCCGTATTGGATACTTTTCCCAACAACAATATGATACATGTATGAAGGAATGTCAGCTCATTGAGTTTATAATTAAAAGTGTATGATCCCAAGTACAATGTTACAAGAATGAAAAGCACGTTATACTTTCTACATGCTTTACCAATCAACACGAAGAAAAGTATGTTATAGAAAATTATATGTTTTAAGTTTCCATTCTTCTTCCTATTTGATAGGTTAGACTGTAGTGTAGCTCAGCGGTAATACAAGAAGATTCCAATTGCAAATAATTCAATTTTAATCGCATTACTTAAGTGACCTATGTCATAAGTGATATTAATAGGTTGACCACAATCTGAGTTGTCTTGCATGTAATATTCTTTGATAGATGAGGAATAAAATGCATTAAGATTATTACTTGTTTATACATTAGAGATTCAAGATTTGCTTAAGATGGAATGTAATGACGGAAGTTAAATAGTAAAAATAAATTTTCTCCCCTGGGGGTGTTATCGGGAAAAATGTCTATCTAGAACTGCTCTATCCCACTAAGGTGTGACATCTACCTTAGAAACAAACAGAGAAAACTACTTTTGTATTCTTCTTTATGAACTATAAACAAAGAGGAATAGGATGAACCAACCTGTGTCTTGCGCTAGTCCTTCGATCCAATCTCTCTCCTCTTTGACAGCTTCCAGCTACCTGCTCCCTTACTTGCCCAGCTTCACCAAGTACCTGTAAGATCACAGAAGAAGGAAACTATACAAAGACATGGGTTCATATTCATAAACAACTTAGGATCAGATTTAAGTTAACCATACAAATGTAATAAGCATCAATGAAACACAAGCATGGAGAAGAAACTCAAATAGTTTTATTGATATACAAGAAGATCCAGGAGGAGTTACAACCGATGATTCCTGACCCAGCATCAACCTCCCAGCAAAGAAGTCCCTTCTTCACCCCCAACAAAGCATAGATCACCCAATTCTCTGATATGTATCTCAAAACCAACAGCAATTCCTTACAATGTGCAAAATTCCAGCCTCCGGATCTCTGGGATGAGGGATCCATATATAGATGTATGCAAGGAGGATGAGTCAGCTCATGAATTGATTAGTGGCTTCTCTCTGTCAGTTCTTGCTTCCACTTGGAGACTGAAAGCCTCTTACTCATCCTTGGTCGAATTCAGTGAGGCAAGTGTCATTGGAGAAGATTCTAGAAGCTTCCATTGTCTTTCCACCTCGCGGAATGACACTGTCATTTGTGATTTCCCGCTCAACGCACCCTGGTAGTGCATTTAGGTGCGTTGCAACGCACCTAGCTAGTGGAATTAGGTGCTATGCAACGCACTTAGCTAGTGGAGCAGCTGAAATGATCCTGATTTGACTTATTCTGAGCAGTTTCTGGTGGAGAACTTCTTGGAGAAGCTGTAATTTGTTGACCTTGTTCCTTTAGGGGTTGGAACAGTACTTTTAGGGACTTAGGAGCCCTTGGTTTATGGACATTTCATGCTTAGAGATGTAAGGCACAAAAATGTCTATAACAGGGGGTTGAAGAATTTTACACGAAGAAAATAAACATCCCTCACGAGAGAGTCAGCATCCCATCTGATAACATAAATGATAAAATTGTGCAAAAGAATCGAGAACTGACCGGAATCACAAATGTCATCCTCGTGATAGGAACCTGACATAACCATCATCATAAGCTAAAGTGTCTTACTCACCTCACTTAGCCTTGAATTCTGACAAGATTGATAATCGATATGAGAAAACATTAGGGGATTTCCGAGGTCTAAAATGGGCTTCCCGAGAAAAATCTACAACCAAATTAAACTTTATAAGAACAAATAGGATTCAATATGATGATTTCAACCATGGGGTATGATTCACCATTTTTGGAGTAAAAAAGTAAAAAGATTAAAAAATAATAAAATAATAAAACTACATTTTCATCTCATATTTTCAACTTATCTCCCTAAGTTTTTACTCAAATTTTGAGCGAGAGTACTTTTTGGATGAAAAATTTAATTTCTCATCCAAGGAGTACCCATGTTGCATACTTTTGATGGACCCTACTACATGACAAAAGAGAAATACATGAAAAAACGTGATTGCAATCATGTCTTTCATGTATTTCTCATTTTTCGTGTTGCAGGGTCCATCAAAAGTATGCAACATGGGTACTCCTTCGATGATGAATCAAATTATGCATCCAACGTTTGTTTCCACTTGAAATTTGACTATAGCAGTACGGATATAAGTTGAAAAAAGAGTTTTGTCTTTTTTCCCTCTAAAATTTGATAATGTAATCTAATCATATTTTATTTTTTCCACTATTGTTTTATAATTTCCTTAGGAGGCCCATTTTATACCTCAAAAATCCCCTAATGCATGGTCAATTTCTTATCAAGAGAATATTCATCATTTAAATCATGAGATTCGAGAGAAGATATATTTTTAAGATTGATGTAAAAATAGATAGGTGGCAAGTTGAACGCCACTCTCACTGCGAAGCACAAGGTGAGGGTCCCCCATGTGTGTAATGATCCATTAAATTACCTCCACACATGGCATAACCAAGAACCTGAATGTGACCATGTGCATCCTAAACTTCTTAATATTTATGTATTCATGCACATCTTCCAAGTCCTCAGAAAAAATTTCCGATATGAATGTGTTTTATATTTTTTTCCATGTGAACTTTGTGTCTTTATCAATAAAACACTATGTGTCTGCATATATGAGGATATTTGGCTTTGTAAATTCTACAGGCTCATCGATGCTTGTTTCTGAAAGTTCTTTAGAGACCACTTTGCGAGGCGACATGGCTCCAACAGATGACGACAGGGTAACAATACTTGTAGCACGAACACTTGTTTGGGGAATCAAATTCATAGTGATATATTAGCTTAACAAACTTACTTATGCAACAATAATTTTAAATCACATACAAAGATCCATCACAGATGGTGGAACATGAAAATCTATGAACGACAGTGAAAAATAACTTGCATGCATGATAAAATGATCATGCAATCTAGGATGGCACACTTTCAAATAACGAAGGGATGAATATTGTCATTAAGGGCTTTGCAGTGCACTCACGTGCTCAAGTAAATGAAATAAAAAATCTAGGGCACATTTTCACAGTGCAAAGGATCGAAGGAGTGAGTTGTTGGGCCTTTGGGTCTTCCTTATGTGCTTATGCACTTAAAGAGATAGGGAGGGCACATTGTTGCACTCCAAAGGGACGAAGGAATATGTTGACAAGGATTTGGACCTTCACAGTGGCCTATGTGCTCAAGGTAGAGGAGGGCACATTGTCGCATGCCGAAGGGTTGAAGGAAGATGCTCTGTGTCTTCGTGTAGAATTTTTCTACAAATCAGCTAGCTTTGATACCATGTAGAAATGTCCACCTGTAGATCACTTGATAATGCAATATACTAAAGAAAAATACTAGATATACTTCTACAATCAAACTTTGTGGAAGCTTAATCGAATTGAGCAAGATAAATTGAACACATATAACTGATAAGGAGAAATCAATCACATATAACATAGAAGAAATAGCCTCGGGAAAGCCTCAGTCTAAAACATTAATCTCAGTATTATCATGCAAGTGGAAATATAGCTAGTATTACAAAAGGAATCAGCTCAAAAGCTATCATGCTCTCTCCGCAATACCTATGTTGCTCATAGACAGTCAAAGGCCTCTCTCAAAACTCTTGATCTGCCCTCCAAGCTTCCTATTTCTTTATGCAATTTTGATTGGGGTCCATTTCAATCACTTGTGTGAATTGGCCTCTTCACACACTCACTAACCTTTGATCCAACTACGCAGTCCTGAAGGAGATAAATCCTTCTCATGGATGAGCTTCCTTTATAGGAAAAATATTCATCCAACTAATAATACAGTGTCCCTCCCTTGATCTCAACTGGGTCTCTGTCTGAACTGACATGCATGAGTTATTCATGAGAGAATCTTCAGTTATCTAAAGTGTAGTAGTTATATGCAAGCATGCATTAACTAACTGAACTCACATTAATTTAAACAAACTGTTTAAATCAATATAACTGGACTTGACTCAGTTAACTGAGCCAACTAATTACTACTCAAATTAAAACTCATCTTGATCTCCTTTAATCAAGGGATAACTTCCTCGATTAGTGGAGAAAGTGTTGCATGTCCTCATATAGACTTCATGTTTTCTTTTTCACAACTAATTAACTCATGGAGAATTAATTAATTTATTCTCAAACAGTTGCTAATACCAAATTCAAACTTTACTTCCTATTTTTAGTCCAGAGACCGACTAAAATAGGAATCCATCTTGAACTGCTAAAAATAACAATTCTATTTTTAACACTTCCATTTTTCATTCCCTATTGCTCAATCCAGCACTGGTACCCAAACTGCTATTTTTATCACTTCTATTTTTAGCATTTCTTGTCGCCATTTTTCAACACTCCCTCTCAACAAGAAAGGCATCAACTCGAACTCGATCATATACCTCTAGAATGTTCTGCATGCAACACATCTACCAAGTGTGGTTGCTCCAGTAACTCTCAGAACAAAAAAAAAAACTCCCAACTGACCTCTCTGTTGGGCTAGAAACATACTCTGATGTTGAAGCTCTACCTGCTGCTGACAAGTTCTCCCTCTCTGACCTCTGAGCTATTGCAACACTCCCTGAATCTCGCATTATCGCACACCTCTCTATGTCATCCCTCATTGGTGCAACACTCCTGTGCCTCTCACATTGCTACAGCCTACTAGCTCCACATAATCCTAGGACTCCTGCACTGTAGCTCTCTCTGCCACTCCATCTGCATCTATCTCTACCCAATCAGCCACTCCTGCTACTCCTTGTCAGGGCTCCCGTAACAAAGTCGAATCGAAGAGGTTGGGTACCTCAAGGATCCTGCCCCCATATCAGCCTCCGTGGGACGGTCACTCCACCCCACCTCCTACCTGGAGGTATGGCTGCATGTGATCCCTCTGCCCAACTGGCTCGAAGTTTCCCATTAGTGGAGGTCTCTACATGAGTATATGTCTCTACTTAATCTCCTCTCAGCTTCTTTAGTTGTGGTTGCAACAAAACCTCCTGAAGTTGTTGCACCAATCGTGGCTCCTCCATAATCATCTGAGACTTCTTCTGGCACTGCATGTTGATAGGTGCTATACTCTCACTCTCAACCACCAAGTCTCCATCATTTTCCTTGCTGCTCAAGTCTTTGCATGCACCTTGAACCTCAAGAGCATAAAGGTTCTTGACCCGTGAACCAATCTGCTTCACTTGTCTAGTGATGATGTGTCTAAGGAAAACATTTCCCTTACTAAAGACTATATCATAGCCTCTATCTTCTAGCATCATGATCGTCACCAAGTTTCTCTTCAGTCCTGGTACATACTCGACATTAGTTAATGTAATTCGAGCTCCATGCTCCATCTGAAAAATAACCACGCCTACACCTGATACATTGTACTTTTCATCATTACCCATCGCTATCCATATCTGGAGATCTTTCTCCTCCAAAGTACTAAACAAACGCTTATCGTTGGTCATGTGGAAAGAAGCTCCACTGTCAAGAAACCAACCACTTCCCACCATGGATGAAACCATGCATGTGAAGAGTGTGAAATCCAACTCGAACTGTGAGGCCAAAGCTTCACCTTCAGATCCTTCCCCGGATCCCTTCTTGGATTTCCTCAGTGGACAATTTGTAGCAAAATGGCCCACCTGATGACAACGAAAGCATCACACTTTCAATTTGTCAAACTTCTTCCCACCACGGGAAAAACTCAAAATTGAAAGAGAATCCTTCTCCTTCTTCACCTTACTCGCTAAGGCATAGTTTTCTTCATCCTCCATGGATGAAGAACTATCTCTAGTGCTTCTTCTTATCTCCTCCTGCATCAAATCCGACCAAATTCGATCCCAATCTGGCAGTTTCTCTCTTCTATTAACTGATTCCTTGTAGCTATGCCAACTCTTAGGAAGACTGAGGAGTGCAAGACTCACCATGTCATCATTAGTTGTCGTGATCCCTACACTTCCAAGCTCATCCCTACATGAGGTGAGCTTGTTCAGATACACAGAGATCATGTCGCCCTTTTCACACTTGATCTTTCGAAGTTTGTCCTTCAATGTGAGCTTCCTCTGATCACTACTATTATGATATAGATCTTTCAATGTTTTCCACATTGAAAACCGTGTCTCCTTCCCATGGAGACTCAAGACTGTGATCTCAAACTCCCTCCAGAAGGATTCTCCTTGCTCTAGCCACACATTTCTTCCATTCGGCCAATTCAGTAGCACCAGTCGGCTTGGGGAATTCTTGATAAATGAAGTCCTTTAGACCTTTATCCTCTAGTACTACTTCCATGTGATCCTTCCAGGCTATATAATTTGAACTGCCATTAAGGGCATATTCGAGTCTCAAATTATTGAATGCCATAAGTGAAATAGATATGTGATAAGAACTCGATTTCTATATTCAAGAATAAAAAAACATCAACTTCTCCCTTCTTGTATATTATTCTTTCTTGATCACCTATGCTCTGATACCATGTAGAATTTTTCAACAAATCAGCTAGCTCTAATACCATGTAGAATTTCCCACCTGTAGATCACCTGATAATGCAATATACTAAAGCACAATACTAGATTTACTTCTACAATCAAACTTTGTGGAAGCTTAATCAAATTGAGCAAGATCAATTGAACACATATAAATAATAAGGAGAAATCAATCACACATAACACAGAAGAAATAATTCGAGGAAAGCCTCAGCCTAAAACCCCAATCTCTGTATTATCATACAAGTGGAAATATAACTAGTATTACAAAAAGAATCAGCTCAAAAGATATCTTGCTTTCTCTGCAATACCTCTACTGCTCATAGACAGTCAAAGGCCTCTCTAAAACCTCCTGATCTGACATCCAAGCCTCCTATTTCTTTGTGCAATTTTGATTGGGGTCTAGTGCAGCCACTTGTGTGAATTGGCCTCTTCACACACTCACTAACCTCTGATCCAACTACGCAGTCATGAAGGAGATAAATCCTTCTCATGGATGAGCTTCATTTATAGGAAAAATATTCATCCAACTGATAGTACACTGTCCCTCATTTGATCTCAACTGGGTCTCTGTATGAACTGACATGCATGAGTTATTCATGAGAGAATCTTCAGTTATCTGAAGTGCAGCAGTTATATGCAAGCATGCATTAACTAACTGAAATCACATTAATTTAAACAAACTGTTTAAATCAATCTAACTGGACTTGACTCAGTTAATTGAGCCAACTAATTACTACTCAAATTAGAACTCCTCCTGATCTCCTTTAACCAAGGGATAACTTCCTCAATCAGTGGAGAAACTGTTGCATGTCCTCACATAGACTTCATTTTTGATTTTACACAACTAATTAACTCATGGAGAATTAATTAATTTATTTTCAAACAGCTACTAAGGCCAAATTCGAATTTTACTTCCTATTTTTAGTCTAGGGACTGACTAAAATAGGAATCCATCTTGAACCGCTAAAAATAGCAATTCTATTTTTAGCACTTCCATTTTTCATTCCCTATTGCTCAAACCAGCACTGGTACCCAAACTGCTATTTTTAGCACTTCTATTTTTGGCATGTCTTGTTGCCATTTTTCAACACTTCGTGATGCGCTCATACGCTCAAGGGAGGACGTAATTCTACGTGGTGAAGAAGTGTGCTCAAGAGGAGAACTTAGTCTAACAAGTCATAGTTTTCGAGGTTGATCGGGCTTTGATCTCAATAAGTCAAGTCTACATGTCAGAAGCTCATAATTAGTTTTGAACACCAGGATTCGATGATAAGATGAGGAAAATCAATATTTGCAAGGATTTATAGTTGTTGTCCCATGCATGGTTGAATATGAAAGGTTGAAGAAGATGAAGGTTTTGTGCATGCAATAGCAGATTAACACTTGCAACACGAAGATTCAGCATAAACACCAGCAAAGAAACTGAAAAATTGAGGTATCACCAGCAAAAAGAGCAATAATGACATTGAAATCATGAAATGTAATTGAAATATTTGACATGAAATACTTACCTGCAACATTGGTTGATGAAGAGACTCTTGATTCTTAGTTGTGCACCTGACTAAGATGGAATGAAAATTCAAGAAGAATGATTAGATGAGTTTATTTAAATAAACATACATGCAAAATGGATCCATGCATGAGCACCACTTGTTTTTGCATAAAAGGATTAATTACAGGTAGTTAAGTGGGCTCCTATTTTCTAGGAGTGTGCCCACATGCAACAATATGGCACACGCATGGATCCAAGAAGGGCACATTACTTCAACATGAAGAAGTGCACTCATGGAGGGTTCATATGTTCATTGTGAAGGAGTACACTCAAGGAGGGTGCACTCCTTCAAGACGAAGGAGTGCACTCAAGTTGAGCACATGTCTCCACCAACCTGGACACTGCTTTTGATTTTCTGAGTGTTTTTCTTGTGTTTTCTTTCTTTTTCATGATTTTTGAGTGTTTTTTGAGTATGTGCATGGCAAGAACGTAAGTTTCTAAATTGAGAAAGATTTTTATTTCACCTAACCATAGACTTCCTATCTCTAGCGCTTCTAATGGTTAATTGATGACGCTTAAGAAAAATTAACCTAGGAGGATGTGACACTAGGAGAAAAAAAATAACAAATCAAAAAACATGACAACTCAAGGGGATTGAAACAATAGTTATTGTAGGCTCCAAAATTAACATAGGCAAAATTTTGGAGGGTCATTGTTGCAGCGAAAACACTAGTGACACACTAGGAGAACCCCAAGTTCTCTGAAATGGTGTCATTGTAAGCACAGAGTCTTATTTATTCAAGAAGTATTGATTCAATGACTGGTTTACCTTAGTTCCCCATTATTACCGGGTTAAAGATACAGTCTTTCCTTCTCAATTACTCGACGTAACACAACAATATAACAATTCATATCATTATCTTATTGATGTATGTAAGGGTATTATAATATGGAAAATTAAAAACAATTAGTGTGAGTCTTACATCTCTCACATTGCTCTGATGCCAGAAGACATGGATAGTACCTGGACAAATTTGCTTTAAGAACAAAAATGTTGCTTCACTACTAGTGATCCTAAACAGTACCCCAAAGAAGTAACTTGCGTCACCTCCCTACAGAAGATTTCCCTTTTTTCTCCCTTTATATTTTCCTTTCTTTTTCATGGGATTTTGCATAGGCACTTATTATTTTTTAGCAGGCAGAATATGGATCTCGACATATTGAGAGAAGATGAGGTTGCTCCTTCCAAGAGAGGTTTTAGATGTATGATGCTTTTCTCGAGAAACATTTTCCCCTTAACTTAATATACATAGATAGATAAGTAATAACACACTTATTCATTAGAGGACAGAGCATAAGAATGATAGTACTGAACAGATACAGGCTTCATGGTTTACTTACAGCTTCCCAGCTAAGAGATTGTATTTTCCATCGAAAAATCATTGACTCAAAAGTCATAAACCAAATCAAGAAAGAGGGTGACAGATAATCCAAGGGTTGTGTGTTACCACAACTTTCCATTCACAAAATATTATCCAAGTCATCTCAAAGCTCAAAACTGAATTTATTCAAAGACCAATAAATGTGAAAGAATAAAATCAAAACATGAAATATGAAAACACATAATCAGAATGCATTGCATCTACTACATACATCATATCCCAACCTAACCTAACCAAAACAAGGTCAGATCATGTGAAGTGGAACCTCCAATGCATCCAAAGATTCTTCTCCTACCCTTTAGACCAGAAGGTGCGATCATGTAGAATCAAAATAGAAAGTAGTGCAGTGACCAAGAGAAATCGTGAATACATCTTCACTGAGGAAATAAAACAAGAAGTGCAACCATAATGGTGTATCACACTTAGCTGTTGTACCATATAAACAACTTCACAATATTAGAAAATATCCAACATGTGACCATACAATACTTCATCAAGATCCTGCATGTACAAGCCATGCGACATGGGTCTGGACTAAAGAGAGACTTCTAAGGAGTATGTAATGGGATCATGTAAATAACCTTTAGGGAAAATTAGACAAGAAAGACTGAACGAGTGACCTATGTCATAAGTGATATTAATAGGTTGACCACAATCTCAGTTTTCATGCATGTAATATTCTTTGACAGAATATGGAAAAGAGGCATTAAGATTATTACCTATTTATACATTAGAGATTTGAGATTTTCTTAAGATGGAATGTAACAATGGAAGTTCAATAGTAAAAAACAAATTCTCCCCTTGGAGTTTAATAATTTTATGTGAAGAAAATAAACATCCCTCAGGAGAGAGTCAACATCCGATCTGATAACATAAATGATAAAATTGTGCAAAAGAATCAAGAATTGACTAAGATCACAAATTTCATCATCATGATAGGAACCTAACATAACCATCATCATAAGATGAAGTGTCTTACTCACCTAACTTAGCCTTGAATTATAACAAGATTGATAATCGATCTAAGAAAACATGGTCAGTTTATTATAAAGAGCATATTCATCATTTAAATCATGATATTCGAAAGAAGATAGATTTTCAAGATTGATGTAAAAATCTTCAATGATAAGCATATCATTTTCTAAGCCAAATGGAGATATACCTGAAAGAAAAACGTTGATAATCTTATCAGAATCCATTTGTAATTTCAACAAATCCAAATCTTCATGTAGAAACAAATGTCCATCCATATTACTTGAACAATCATGACCATATAATTCATAGAAAAGGAAATCATTGGGGTCATGATCATCCATGGGTTCAAATTGATTAATGGGTGGAATATCAAGATTAGGAGATGGTTGACTAGTGAGGTCTAGTGAACCACCATCAGGAGAAAGACAAGAGATAAAAATCAATTATTCGTCTGCTAATTGACCTTCTGATTTAATGATCAGTTGAGGTTTGAAACACATAACATCAAATGAAGGAGGACATGGGACAAAAGGGTTTGGTTCCTCCTCAGGATGTTGAAATTCATTTTTATCAGGAGGACAAGGTGAATCAGGTTCAAAATATTTTCTTTAATATCCTAACTAAGAAATGAAATTTCTCATCCAAGAATTACCATCCACATTCACGTTTGTGAATTCGTAACAAATATGTAGGAACCAATTAGTGAAATGTTTAAGAGATTCATTAGGCTCCATTCTAAGTTGATCGATTTCATTAAGAACATCTTGGTATTTGTATTTGTCAAAGACGTGATGAAGCTCATTAACTAAATGATTGAAAGATGTGAAAGAAGTAGTGGGTAAAGAGTAGCACTATTTCTTCGCACAACCATCCAATGTAAGGGTAAACAACCACACGAGAATTTCTTTAGAATAAATGCCACTTGAAAAATATAACTGAATGAATTCAATCATGTAATCAAGGATGATTTCCATACCCTTGCATTGAATTTAAGATTTGACAAGTTATGCAAAACGTTTGTGGGGATTGAAAGATTCAAAGCTTTGGAAAAACACGTCGGGATTATGATTTTGGATGAATCCATTAAATGTTAGAGATTTGAACAAATTTCACATGCTCAACTTGTCATCTGGAACTTATTCTAGCACCAAAAAAGGTTGACAATGTCGAATTCTACAAACATTATAAGGGGATCTCCCTGATGTGAGTTCCCAATTATGCCTCACATCGTTTGGTGTAGGAGTCCCATCTAACCATACTATCTGGCTATTGTTGCAATGTTTTTCAAGATTTTCCTTGGTTACGATGAAACACAATCGAACAAAACACATCTTTGGTGAAGTAAGAATGTAAACCTTGTGTGACACGCAATGAAAGGTGTAGAAGGGAGACTTCCATGGTTGGTGAGGGAAATGATCCACTGGTTAGAAAAGTAATAGTACTATCCTAAAGGGTGACTCATGGGTAAAGAGAAATACTTGTTGAGTACATGAAGATTAGTCCACATAATAAAAACAATCGTTAAATCATAACATCATTCATTATTCATAGCTAAGAAATGAATAAGTTCATTAACTTAGCACGCAAATAAAGAAACATATACCATAAACATAACTAGAATAGTCCAACTACATATATGATACATGTACAAAGGAATGTTGGCTCATTGAGCATTTAATTAAAAGTGTATGTTCCCACGTACAATGTTACAAGAATGAAACTTCATATCCAATAGTGGAACACAAAGCCACAACTTCCTTCTCCAAAGAATTATTTATCTCTTATGTATTACAAGAGATGCCAAGGAAAGACCTCTTGAATATGAGCATTTAAAAATCCTTTTGCTTAAGCTATGAGGAGTTATTTATAACAAGTAACTATGACCTTTGATCTTCCCCATGACTCTTTGACTTCTATGGTTTTC
Source organism: Pinus tabuliformis (assembly GCA_031772625.1). Lineage (NCBI taxonomy): Eukaryota > Viridiplantae > Streptophyta > Pinopsida > Pinales > Pinaceae > Pinus > Pinus tabuliformis. Next base: position 565,934,765 of record CM062810.1, read on the forward strand.
GATATTCTAACATGACCTATTACATTCCAATGTGTGGCGATTCATATTCCACATTTATCCCATGTACTTCATTAAATCTCATTTATTACATAAAACCAATTTCAAATGTGATGATGGCTATATAAGACAAAATTAGGATAGGAAAATGACTCATCAAATGAATAAGTCATTTGCTTCTACATGGAGCTCAGTTGTAATGTAAGTGTGCCAAGCTCTGAACTCAGTGGATATGCCTTTGTCCTAAGCTAGAAAGTCCCTAATGTAGTGTGTATTGACCTCCAATTCCTTTTAGAATATGTTCTTGGAGTTCGACTGTATATTATCCCACGACCATGAAATATTCATATGATATTTGACTGGTGCAATGACATACTACAGAATAATGCCTTTGATTACCTCCAAGTCTTCCCATTCTGTTGCCTGCTTGGTCTGGTCAATGTATTACTAGATCTATGGGAATATGATCTCCTTGCCTCTGATTTCCTCACGTGTACCATTCAAAGGCATCCCATGCCTTTGTGTTAGAGATTCAAATGCATTGTGAAATCGATTATATGCAACAATGGTACTAATTGACTATTCACCAAGGCGCATGAAGTTCTGCTGATGGAGTCTCAACTTAAATCTAACCAATTTTGTGGAAATCTTGTCTTTCTTCTCCAGATGTTGTGGGACATCTAGATACTTGGAAATCAACTCCTGAGGATGATCGACTTATTGTTTTTGTTTTCGGGAGTTTCATCACTTCCTATGCCTTCTTTTATATGCCAACAAGATGAGACACCTATTTCTGAAGAAAGATCATCTCAGCAAATAATCATGCCACGGTGTTCTCTATTGGCCCCTATTAATCCTGCATGGTTGACTGCCACTTGGTGATGTTGAAGCTCTGTGATGAAAACCGTCATTTCTCCACTGCAATATGTGATGCATGTTTCTTCACTTGAGTAAGTTCTCTTTTCAGCCTGACATTCTCATTCAATAAGTACTTTTAATTATCCCATGCCATTGTAGCAAATGAAACATTTCCCGCCATAATAGCTCTAGGATTCCTTATGGTTTTGTAGGTTATCACCTTCTTTGTGGCTACTAAGACTTACTTCTGAGGATTGTTCAGAAAATATCTTTGTATTTGTTGCACAATCCTCTTCTTGAGTTGATCAAATGTTACACCACATACATCCATGACTCTATCAATTGGTGGAGGTTTTATCGTCATATACTTGAATGGAAGATCACCACCTATAAGGGGAGGTTCCTTTGGGCTTCCTAGTTCATCATCTATGGTCTGAATCGTATCTTCTTCCTCCAGTGCTTCTTCTTCAATTTCCTCAGTCAACTACTCTTCTTCCAATATTGGCACTACTTCCTCTTCCTCGGATTGCCTCTACTGCACTTTTTCTATATTCCTCCTATCTTCCTCTTCTGATTGTTTCTTTTGGAGCAAATCATCCTACTTCCTCTTCTTCTCTTCTTCTTTTTCTTCTTTCCTCTCTTATTCTTCTTGCATAACACTTATGTTTGAAGAGTCAAATTTCCATTTCTTTCTTCTCTCACCCGTCGAGGAATACATGATCCTTTATATTGGAGTTACTTTATTTGCTTGAGGTTTTATCTCCTCCAACTCCTCCACCTACAAGTCTTGAGTTCGTGTATCATGGGGTAAATTAGTTTTTATTGTTGGATGTGTCTTCATGTTGGCATTGTACTAGTTCTTTATTTTCTCATCTTCCGCTGTGGACATTGATGAGTACCCCATATTATGTTCTATGCTTTAATAATGTTTCATGGAATTTCACTTGGGATCATATCCATGGAAGTATTTAGTGGAAAAGAGTAGATGTCTAGCTCCTTTATCTCTGCTATTATCACCTTGTGGATCTTTAATTCATATAGTTCGGTCCTTAACAGAAAGATAGGCCAAGGGGATTTCTTCATCCTATGAAGTAGTCATGATAATCCCTTGTCCAGTTGATTTGTGACTTCTTGCATGACCACCTTGTTGGTGACATATTGTAGCATAAAATGAGGGGATATATAACAACTAAATAACATCATGTATGTACCTTTAGGGGCTGCAAACCACTTTGCGATATCTCGAAATAACTCATTTACCTGATATTTCATGCAAGTAGGATCGATCTCAAATATCATGTGAAATATAACTACAAAGAAGTTTTTAGCCATTTTGTAATATACAAGTCTGAAGATTTCTTTTTATAACAATCTGTAGTGAAAGTAAATTTGTAACCTCTCCTCAATGATCGAGTTCCTTTTTATTCGTGGGAATGCATACTATGCATAGATTCCATCTAAAAGAAATGCAGACATATAGAATTACGGTGCTTGGTTCGACCGTAAATATGCTTTAGCCTGCCTCACCTAAAACTGCCACTCATATGATAATATATTCGCCCAATTAAATATTTTCCATGGGTCGCCACTATATTGAGCATGTATATCAAATTCTCTTCCAATATCTCAGCATTCTTACGCCCATACAACTGAAAATACATGTTTAGCAAGTATTGATATACATCTCTGAGGATCATTGTTGGATAGACTACATATTGGTGGTCGCGAAACCTTGCAGGCTCTCAACACCATGATTTGATCACATCACCTACATCGAGGGTATCCCATATCATGTAGAAGTTGATTTTTTCATATTCATTTTTCTTAATCATCTTAAAATATGTATAGATATCTTCACCGCAATAGGTGGTCAGTTGTCTACCACTCTAACTATGAAGCACAAGGTGAGAGTGATCCATATGTGTAATGATCCATTGAATTACCTCCACATATGGCATGATCAGGAACCTGTATGCAATCCTTTACATCTTGGACTTATTCATATTCATGTTTGCATGCACAGCTTCTAAATCCATAGGAAAATTTTCATGCATGAATGTGTTGTATATTTTGCTCCATGTGACCTCTGTATATTTTTCAATAAATCATTTTGTGTCTACATATATGGGGATATTTGGCTTTGTAACATCTATAGGCTCATCATCATGTGCTTATAAAATTTCTTTAAAGACCACTTTGCGAGGCAGCATGGCTCTAATAGATGACAACACGATGACAGTGCTTGTAGCACAAACACTTGTTTGGGGAAACACACTCATAATGACAATATTAGCTTAAAACAACCTACTTATGCAACAATACTTGTAAATCAAGTACAAAGAGCCATCATAGATGACAGAACATGAAAATATATGAACAACAATGAAAATTAAATTGCATGCATGAGAAAATGAGCATGAAAAGTAGGAGGGCACACATACAAATCATGAAGGGATGAACATGGTTATTCAGGGCTTTGTAGTGCGCTTATGTGCTCGAACAAGTGAAAAAATAATTCTATGGCACAATTTGAAGGGTCGAAGGGTTGAGTTTTTGGGCCTTCGGGTCTTCCTTATGTGCTCATGTGCTCTGTTATCACTCAGGTTGTTCCCTGCCTCCTGAAGGGAATACGGCTGAGGTAACCACTAACTAATCTTTTAGCTGCAGGTCATAGCCTACCTGCAACTAGAGAGGGCTCTCTCTTTGTAATTTAGCTTTGTTTTGGTGTATTTTAGGCTAGTTATGATGCATAGGTTTTTGTTTTAACTTTTTTGGATGGTGATTCCAAGTAGAGTTGAGGAGAAAGTCTAAGGCAGTATGTTCCATTGGGCCATGGAGTCAAGGATGGTGTACAACTGAAAATGCTTCTTGGGGTAAGTGGTAATGCTACAATGCAAGGTAGGCAGTCTAGGAATAATTTTCAAATCTGAAATGATGAAATGCAGTCAGGGAATGAAAGGAAATCAAGAATCTTTCATTAAGCTAGCAGAGGGAAAGTGTATGAGTATTGTCCAGGAGCAGTTAAGAATTATTAAACAGTATTCAAAGTAAAGGAATTAGTACAAACATGAGTAGTTAAGACTTCATATCTATGACTAATTCTGAGGAAAACATAAGTAATAACAGAAATTGAAAACAGGGTGTAATTAAACAAATCCTGGGCTATTCTTTCTCCCTGTTATCAAGATTATGAAACATATGTGAAATTTGTAAACACAGAAAACATAAAATGAAGATTAGAATAACTTATTGTTCCATCGAATGACTCAGGAATTCAGTAGTAGGTCCCAGAACATCATTCGCACATTCAGACAGCTCAGAAACCACGAACTTCAACAGCCATTTGTATTAGAGAGTTTCATAATTTACAACGCAGCTTAGAGGGAAAATCACCAACGCCAAATACATATTATGGGGAGGTATTTATACAAAAGGGAGATACAAAATATCATGAAGATAAGTGTTTGAACTCATAACTTTCTTTACCAACTCTTAAGAAGTAGTAAATGAGGGAATAAATTCTGTAATAAATATGAATGTGCTAGCTGTCCAATTAGTCAGAGATACTTTGACTTTTCCGGGCTGTGTGAGTCGGTTGCTTGCTGTGCATTCATTCTGCGTTTCCTGTCCTGATGCTGCTATGTTATTTGTCGTTGTCTTGTCCTTTATTATCAGTGCTCGGTTTCCTTTGCATTTAATGAGCTGTAGTGACCATTCCACTTCTGCCTTGTGCTTCTTTTTCTTCCCTTTGACAGGTGGATCGTGCTATCTATATGTGCTGAACTATAGCTGATCAAAAAAGAATTAGTAAACAAAATCACCTGAGCAATGTCTCCATCATTCCTTTCCACCAATCCTTTGTAGGCAGCTGATGTCTTTATATCTTTATCAGTGTTTCATCAGCTTTAGTGTATCTATAAAAGTTTGGCTGGACTTCAAAGAGATGGTTTATCTCATGCTCAATGTAAAACAGGTTTTCTAGTTTGTCATAGAGACTCTGTCCAGATGGAGGCCCTGTTTCTTCTGATGTGCTCAAAGACATTGTGATTTGATTGGAGGCATAATTTTTTACCCTATTGGAATAATGCTCATGTGACAGCAGTCTTCCAGCATTAGTTACCAAACTTGGTAGCCCCATGCTTTGTAATGCTGCAAACTTTATTCTGAATTCATTCACCTCTGCCTACATTTCTTGGCATTTTCTTTCTAGAGTTTGCACAAAATTCCTTAGAGTCAGCACCCTTTTTACGAGTAAGATGGTATCAGTCCTGTTCCTGATACCTATTGCTGTCAGTTGCTCTTTGGTATGAGTATTTAGGAATTGAATCATTTTGTTGGCTTGCTCAGGCATGTTTCCCAAAGATACTCTAGCCTTTTGATTTTCAAAATGAGCCAAACCTATCAAGTCCATTTGCTCATGTATGGTATCAATTGATTGCCACTGGTCAGTAATTGACTGGCCGATCTTGGCCCACAAAATTTTCTTGACCTCAGCTAGGGTCCTATCAAGAGTAAGATCTTTCTCTAGCTCCTTTATCTTTTTTTCCAGGGATTTCACTTCCCTTGTCTTCTCAGTTACATCTTGCTTTGACTTGTCATATTTTTCCTCAATTTTAGCCAGATTTTCTTTGGCCTCTCTCAATTCTGCCATTTGCACTTCCAGGGCCTTTATTTCTTTCATCATATTGTCCATACTCAGGCTAGTCTCTTGCTCTGCAGGTGTTGTAGTATTTGCCGAAACTGGTGTTTAACTTGAGGTACCTGCTTTTGATGCTGGAGCAGTGGGAGGGACTGTTGTGGTGCCCGTAGGAGGAGCAGCTATAAGAATATGAATTGTTTGAATTGGATGAGAGGCCAACTCTCCCTGTCTTCCTTGTAATGATGCCTCTAGGGCACTCTCTGTTTCTATCAACCTTTTATGTAAGCTCATAAGCAAAGTTACCACATCATGCTCTTCTTTTCGTTGTGCTATCTCTGTGGGTTGAGGATGTAGTGTAGCTGGTAGCTTGAGTTGTCTTTTGAGGGCTGCTATGTCTTCCTCTTTCTTCTTTATCAAAGCTTGCACGCCCTTGGGATCAGTGGGATCATGTCCCAACTATATAATGATCTCCTCCAAGGACTTGATTCTATTGTCCATGGCCTGTGATGAAGCTTTCTCCAATCCTAGCTCGGCAGCAGTATTATGCAAAGAGTTTTGCAATCTATGGGCCAACAATGTTTTATCTGCCAAGGTGGAATACACCATTCACTAGTCTGCTTGTGTAATTCAATCTGGTCCATCAGATGGATATCCCTGGTGGGAACTTCCAAATTGGTTCTAATATAGTCAGAGGCTGATTGTGGTTGCTACGTTGTAGGTCTAAAATGACTGAGAGTAATTTTCCCTTCTTGGATGTCATAGGCTGCCATTAGCCTTTGCTAATTAGTGGGATCCATCCTTAGCAGCTGGTTATAGAGCTGGTACCTCACTAGCTTGTTTCTAGCTTTAATATTTGTGAATGCCTTCTTAATATCAGAGCCCTGTCTGCTCTGTTGCTTGGTGGATGTAACCTCCACACCTTGTTGTCTCCCTTGCTCCTGTTGAAAGGAGCTAGCTGGTGTGTCCATGCTTGGGGGAACTTGCTGTTCTGTTGGCCCCTCTGGTATTTATTCTTTTGAAAAAGGATTTAATCTCTGCCTCTTTTCTCCTTGCTGATCGGTAGATGTCCCTGGAGGTGTCTCTTCTTGTCTATCCCTTTTCTTTTCTCTCTCTTCACTGACAGGAGTTTGTAACACTGTAATTTCAGCTGCCTTTGCTTGAGTAGAAGGGTCTCACCCTTGACTTTGTTCATCTATAGAAGCAGGTCAGTCTGCCATTGTTTCATGCTATTCCAAATTGTGCACTTACTCTTCTGAATGTTGCACCTCTTTTCCTTTAGATGTTCCTACTAGTGGAGCCCTTTCTTGGGCAGGTTGTTGGGAAGCCGTGGCAGATGAGGTGCCTTCTCCAAGGTGTCGTAGAGCTGTGAAAAACACCTGGCCAAAAGATTCCAAGTCAACTGATTTTTCAAGATTCTTTATTGCTTTTTCTGTTATCTCTTCTTCAGTAAGCTCTTCCACAACTGTGCCCTCTACCCATTCTTTTTGGTTGGCATATTGTTCAATTTCAGGGATTCTGTGATGGGGATACCCTGTGAGCTTTCTTTTGACCCTTCTAAAGCTTATGAATTTTTCAGGGTCATATGGTGACCAATGGAAACTCAGTTTGAGCTTGAGTTTTTCTCTCAAAATCTCATCAGCATCCTTCCATGCTTCTTCCCTTTTATTAAAGATCAAGGGGCCCAATTGATGTCTTATTTTAAGCTGTGCTTTTTTCCTAGTAACATAGAAGTGATTTAAGTCTGCACTGTTGAACTGACGGTAGTACTCCAAGGCAAAGAGTCTCATGGGGACATATTTTGGTAGTCTGCATGGAGCCAATTCATAGCCATAAATCCTTATTACAATGTGGTCTTGGTAGTAATACCAGTCACCAATGTTGTATCCTTTTGAGAGGTGCAGGATTCTTTGCATTTCAGCAGTGAGCCTAGGAGGAGGATCTGCTGATAAAAGGCAAGTAGTTGGATAGACAAAAAGGTCAATGAACTCAAAATATGTGTATGGGGAGTATTTAACATGGTGGAATACTGATGACCAAAATATGACAAATCTTCACTCCCCCTAGCATCCAATTTCTTCAGGAAGACCGGGAAACTTTCAGACTGATAATATAGCCGCAAATGATGGATATATGAGGTGTATTTGAATACCCTTTCCCTCTCTAAGTTCATAAACTGCTCATAAATCTTGTCAGCTATGAAGGTGGCATAGTCATACTTGACAACAGGAGGCTGTCCTGGAGTAAAGATAGACAGCAAGGCAAAGACAGGCTTATCTACAATTTCACTTGTATAGAATCCCAGGATGTAGGAGATCATATCTATGAGCATTTTTCCCTCCTCAGTGACTCAAACATGGAGATAGGGGATTTTGAATCTGGAGTAATAGTCTGGTGGCATAAATAACTTGGAAATTTGGTCAACTTCTGCAGAGGGCAATTTTGAGGCTTGATCCAGCAGATTTTTCATGGAAAGGGGGACCAAAGGCTGAGTTGGTTTGAATTGCAACATCTCATTTATAGACTGAGGAGTAATGTAAAAGAGGACATTTCCAGCAGGGTCCATCACTGCCCTTTGAGAGGGCTCATAATTGGAACAACATTGATGGATGAGGTCACGGAAAACATTGACTGAGGGCAGGTAATATATAGGCATATTAGATTCCCATATTCCCAATAGGTCATCTTTGTTTCTGAATTTATTCCTTATCTCACAGAAAGCCTGAAGGTGAGGCTTGACTCCCTCCATGTCAGCAATTTGATAGTCTCTGTCTGCCAGAGGTATCCATTCTAATTGTCTATGAGGTGCATTTAATGGTGCAATATTTAAAGCTACTGGGGCCTCCATGATTTTACTTGGATTATGGTTGGATTTGGTGTATATTTCAACAAGAAAACAGAGCTCTTACAAATGGATTTTTGACAGGGAATTTGCAGTTTTGGATTCCGCGCGAAGGTAGCCCTACTGAGTAGAGCTCAATAGGAATAGAGTGTGCAGGGCACTGCAACAAGTACGCTTGAAGGGGATGGAGATAAAAGGTCTTTTACAGATAGTCTCAGTGGTTTTGCGTGCTAATTAGAGCTGGATTTCGAGTTTTGACGACAATTTTGCAGAGGAGGGAAAATATGCAGGGTTGCACTTGAACAAGGGGTGAATAAGTGAATTATCAGGTGGAATTCCAGGAGCTAAAGGGCCTTTTTGGTTTGAATTTGCAGGTGTTTAACAACTTTTAATGGATAAATTGCGGAAAACAGGGTTTGCAAGTGAACAGATGGTATATACTTGTTTATATGGCATGGAGAACTATTATCAGGTACAACTTCGAGCTGCAAGATCATACTATGGAGGCGGATTCACCGGGTGATGCACTGTGCGGGTTATTATGCGACTTGGACGTAAAATTTCATGCAAAAGGCTCCATGGCCGCACAATAGAAAACAAACGAAATAGTCGTTTTCACGACTTTTTATAAAATTTTGGACATTTTGGCGCTTTTGGTTGCTTTTTTGGGGATGATGTCAGCATGACTTAATTTGGTGTGTAGCGGGTACGGGACGGTGATGTGGAAGTTGACAAGGATAGGTGACAGGGAAGCCACATAGGACTATATAGTAGTGGAGGTGCTGACGACAAGGCTGACGCGGAGCTGATGTGGGTGGCAGGGAGAGCAGGCGGTAAGCGGTTTGGTGTCGGACCACCTTTGGTACGGGGGTGGTATGTGTCAGCACAGGCCCGATGCAATTAAAACGGGCCATGCGTCCCCACGTATGGTGGCAAAACCGTCGTCTATCGGGAGCTAACCCTCATACAGCGGGGTTGCTCCGATATCGGCGAGGGCCGTCCGATCTGCCGGGCACAAATCAACGGTTGACGGGATGCCTACATGGTGGCGTGATAAGGCGCGGGGACCCGCCCATATGTTTTAATATTATATAAAATATGGTGGGGGAAAACTTTAGGCTAATGGGTTTTGTATGTAGGGCGTTGGAGTAATGGTTATTCATTTAATCAAATATTAAATGAAATCCAAAAATAAAAATATATGTTTAGGGGGTAATATGGTAAGGTTTAGATGGAGGGTTTAGGTGCGGTTAGTAATTTGACCAAATGTTAAATTACTCCCAAGTGTGGTTTGGATGCGGAAGGGTTAATATAAGTCCCAAATGGGCTTAATATTTCCCAAAACTATATGATGTGGCTATAATGCCAAGGGGTAGGGGTATTTAGTATTTTTTGGGATTTTGATATAGTTTTTTGTAGGAATAGGGGTGGGAAAATGACTTAAGGAGATAAATAATAAAGTTAGGTGCTAATATGATCTTATGAGGTGAGACTGGATGAGTAAATGCCAAGTTTATAAAGTAAAGACTTAGGCATAAGAAAATTAAAGGAGTGTGGAAGATGCTTTTTACACAAGAAATGTGGCTTCTTTCTACTAAGTAAACTCAGAGTTTAACTTAGTAATTCTCAAAAAATGAAGTCAAATAGGACCCTTGGGCAGATCCCAAGCTCCCTGAGGGGATGTTAGTCAAAGATTTATGGGGAATGAAGGGGAATTAGTCATGCTTCCATTGTTCTACAACCAAACAACTTCCATGGTACCAATGTTATTGATGAGATGAGTCTTCTTGACAAGACAAAGGATCACAACCTTGTTTCTGCAACCTCAAACCACCTACCCAGCCTAATACACCTAACATATTTTCTTCCTTTTGATTGGGTGCATTTGGACTAGCAAACCCTGAAGTTCCTCTTTTCTTTTGACTGCCCTCCTATCTAAATATACCCTTATCTCTTCCAAGGGCCCAGATTAAGCAGTTGGGCTCCTTAACTTCTCTACCTATCTACTCATCTTCAAAGCTTGAACTCTTTGGACAAATATTCTTTCTCTATTCTACAATAGTAAATTTAAACATGGCATGGTCCAGATTGAACTGTTGGGCCATCCATAAAATGTGATAAGCAACAGTATTTGCACATTTTGAACTTGCAAATAAGATAGTAGTGGCATTTTTGATTGGCCACTTTCCTGGTATTTTTGTTTGGGGTTCATTTCTATCATCTTTTCTGACCAATTTACTCTTTTTTCCCTCTGATTATTCTTTTAGGTCATATCCTCTTTACATTTTTCAACTCTCTCTAACTCTTTACAAAATATGGAACCTTTGCAGCATGAAAAGATGAACATGTTTGGAACTTACATAGTCAATCATGAAAGATGAAACCTATTGGTATAGGAACCTAACAGTGGCTCCACTTGGGGATGGCTTTTCCTGGTGAAAAGCCAAGAACGGTAGGTCAGATTGCCTTATTCTTAGTTGACTGTTGTAATTCAAAATTTTCTTCTGCTCGGAACCAATGATCTGAACCTTTGTAGCCTGTATGCAGTCCTTATGAGCTGGTCTCTGCAAAACTACAGCTCTATCTATGCTGGTTTTTCTGAGTACTTATCATCATCTTTGTACTTTCCAAGTCTTCCTTTTTGATTCCTTGTGGTAAATTCAAATACACACCAATGCTTGGTGCAATTCCAGGATCTGTTCCTCAAAATCTGCTGCATGTTGTTCCTTATCTAATTGTTGTAAATAAAAACTGCTGGAAATACAAATATTTATGTACAATATATAGTGGTGTTGTTTTGATCAAAGTGAATCAAAATAGTGCTTGAGCATTCACCCATTGACCAGGCCTTCCTGAGTATCTATGCCATCCAAACTCTTCAAAAAATAGGTGTTGTTACCTTGTACTGCCTGAATAACATATGGTCCTTTCCATAGGAAATCAAATTTTCCATGCTTCCCTTTGTCTTCCCTCCTAGAGTCCCATCTCAACACTTTGTTTCCTATGAAGAAATTTTCATCTTTTGTTCTTCTATCAAAGATCTTCTTGAGTATATCTTGTAGAACCTAGGTTTTGTGATATACTTCCTCTCTTGTTTGCTGCAAGTGAATAGTTTGATTGATCCTTCTCTGCATATCATTCGGTTTTGCTTGTATTTCTTGCAGCAGCTTGATCACTGGGATTCCCAAGGATGAGGGGAATCTTGCCTCAATACCATATACCAATTCATATGGACTTGTACCAATAGATCTTTTGGTGGTCAATCTATCTGCCCATAGGGCATTCACAAGTTTTTTATGCTAGTTTTTCTTGTTGTCCTCCAAGACCTTTTTGATGATGTTGATGAGGCTTTTGTTGGATGACTCAGCTAGGCCATTACCTTGAGGATAGTATGTTGTGGAGTGGCCCAAGGTAATGTGGTATTTATGGCAAAAGTTGATCATTCTTTTGGATTTGAAAGCAGCAACCTTGTCTGTAATAATGTTTTTCGGACAGCCAAATCTGGACAAGATGTTGGTTTCTAAAAATTGCATGATAATTGAGTCATTGGTTTGCCTACAAGGAATAACTTCTATCCATTTGGTGAAATAGTCTGTGGCAGTCAAAATCCACCTGTTTTGGCCAGAAGAGGAGGGGTGAATTTCACCAATGAAGTCTAAACTCCATTGTTGAAATGGTCTTTCAGTTGAAATAGGTTTGAGGGGTAAAGGTAACAACTTTCTCTTGCCTTCAAAGATCTGGCATTTTTGAAAAGACATTACAAATTTTTTCACATCAGCAAATAGGGAGGGCCAACAAAATCCATCTCTTAGGATTTTATCAACTGTTGATTTCCAATATAAGTGTCCTCCATAGTCCCCTGCATGAAATTCTTTGAGGACTTTGTCAGTGTCATCCAATGTTAGGCATTTAAGCAAAATACCTTCATGATTTTTCCAAAATAAAACATTTTCGAAGATACAAAACTTTGATGCCTTCATTTTTAAGAATCTCTTTTTAGTTCTGGACAACCCTGGAGGAGCTTGCAGGTATAATAATATAAAACATATATCAGCATACCAAGGTGATTGTATAAAGGCTCTATTGATCTGTGGAGTCGACATCTCCTGTTCGTTGTCCAGTTGATTGATGTTAAGGGCTTGAAAATTGGTTTCAGTCATCAGCTTGGCTAAACCTTGTCCTTTTATGAGTCTTGTAGGCTTGATTTCAATGTCATACTCTATAATATTGGCTATCAATTTGCCCCTTTTACCTTTAATTCCTTCTTGAGTTAAGATGTCTTTAACCACAGCGTTTGGAACATAGGCTACCACATGTGAGTACAAGATATAAACTCTGAAATCCTTGATGGCCTTTACAAGGGCATAAGCCTGTTATTCCATGATCTAATATTTTAAAGGGGCATCTCTAAGGGCTTTGTTGAAGAAAGCAATGGGCTTCTCACACCCTTGGTCATCCTTTTGCAATAGGACAACAACAATAGTATTCTCAGATGCAAAGGAAAAAATGATGAAATCTCTATCAAACTTGGGGCTGGTGAGGACTAGTGTTTTTGTTAAGGCTGTCTTGATGTCCTCAAAGGCTTGTTTAGCTTCCATGGTCCATTTGACTTTAGAATCTTTCTTGAGCATATTATTCAACAGTCTTATTAGCTCAGCCAAATTCAGAATGAATCTCCTTAGGAAATTGATCTTACCTAAAAAAGCTTGCAGTTATTTGATGTTTCTTGGATGAGGAACTTGAAGGATAGCTTGAATTTTGTCTGGGTCAATCCTAATGCCATCTTTTGAAATTATGTGACTTAGGAGTTTGCCTTCTTCTAGGCCAAATAGTGATTTCTTTGGGTTCAATGATATCCCATATTTTCTGCAAATTAGGAACACTTGCCTTAGATGTTCTAAATGTTCTTGGTCTGATTTTGAAAAACAATGAGATCATCAAGGTATATGACTAAGAAATCATGGATCTCTTTGGAAAAGGCTATATCCATTGCTCTTTGAAATTTGGCCCCTGCATTTTTGAGTCCAAAAGGAATTTTGACATATTTGAAGGTTGCCCAAGGTGTTGTAAAGGCAGTTTTGTCTTGATAATCCGGATGGACTAAAATTTGATTGAATCCTGAGAATCCATCTAATAATGAGATCCTAGAGGCTCCTATTACCTGTTGTAGGATATGATCCATTTTTGGTAAAGGGTAATGGTCTTTGAGAGAGACTTTGTTCAAGTTTCTTAAATCAACACACAGTCTTATCTCTCCAGTTTTTTTCCTAGTAGGCACTAGATTTGAAATCCATTCTGAGAACCTGATAGGTGAAAGGATACCAGCTTCGTACATTCGTTTGACTTCCTTTTCAATCTAAGGAAGGAGGAGAGGATTCACTCTTCTAAGCTTTTGTTTAAAAGGTTTTTGATTCTCTTTCAAGGGTATAGTATGTTGGATGACTGAAATATCATAAGATTTGAGGTCCTCATAACTCCAAGAAAACACATCTTGGAACTCCTTAAACAAGTCAATATATTTCAACTTCTGATCAGCAGGCAATTCTTTTGACAATTTTACCATTTTGGGATTCTCTGTGGTTCCAATGTTACAGTCCTCAATTTCTGCATTGAGTGGTTGCATTTTTGGCTTCCTTGAAATATCATTTGAATCGAATAAATCCTCCAAAGGAGTTAAACCTGTGGGCAGAAAATTGTCTTTTAGTTCAATTACTTCAGCTTCTGCCTCAGCTATTTCATCACAATCTGTTTGCTTCAGCTCTTGTAAATTCTTGTCGTCAAAAGTAGTTGGATGCAAAATCAAATTTGTTGTTTCAGCTGATATACTTTGTTCAATTTTGTCTATTTGTTGTTGCTAATCCCTGGTGCTTGTATCAATGTTTATGTTAGAGAATTACTCTTCCAAAATCAGGAAGTTATTTATTTGTGTATCATTCTCAAAGACTTGCCAATTTTTGACATTATCCGGGACAGCAGGCCTATGTTTGATTTCAGCAGTAAAATGGTGGTTGGGTTCAAAAGGTAGTTTGCAAGTGCTGGCAAAAGTTGCCAGGCTATGTGCATGTAAATTGTGCTTTCTAGGGATTTTGGTAAGTTGAGATTCTGAAAAGGTGTCAAGTATTTCAATGGCTGCCCCTCTGTAAGCTCTCAACCTAAGATCATTAGTGACAAAATTTCCCTTCATTTGTTGTATGATGAGATCTGAATCCCCTAAAATTGAGACCTTGGTTGCCCCTAGACCTCTGATCAGTTTAAGTCCTAACAAAAGGGCTTCATACTCGGCCATATTGTTTGTGCATCTGAAATTTAACCTATATGCATGACCTTCAGCATGGTCATTTTGCATGTTGTGAATCCAAACCCCTGCCCCTGCTCCTAACTTGTTTACCGAGCCATCAAACTCTAAGTACCATAAGGTCTCTTGGTTATGACTTGTCTTAAGAGTTTTAGAAGCTTGTTCAATGGGCAGATTTGGATCTTGTATGTCATTTGATATATCATTTCCCTTTATTGCATTAATCACATCAACAATTTTTTGGTCTTGAGTAGCAAATTGTTCATTCATACCCTTTGGTTTTGTTGTTATCAGGAGTTTGACATCAGTTTTGGGACACATGTCAGCATTATATAAAATGAATGAATCCATGGCGGAATGCATAGAATAGATGGGGAAGTCTTGGGGTTTTTCTTGACTGCTCACCACATATTTCATTAGTGTTTCACGGTATAATCTCTTTGGTTGGCCAAAGACTGAAATAATGGCATAGGACATGTCTAGTTGTAAAGATCCTTGGAGCTTAGCACCCTAAGATCAGGATAAAAGCATACCATACTTAGGTGGAATGTCAGCTACCAGTACATCCATCAAGATTGTTTTAGCAGGATATTGGACATAGGATACACAAAGGTCTTTAATTAGGCCTAGATACCTGACTTGTCTAGAATCAAATGAGAATAAGTCTTTGTAAGGCCTAGTGATGTCTAGATCCAGTCTTTCCATCACATATTTTGGCATTAGTTTATGGGAAGCCCCCGAATCAAACATAGCATTATGCAACACTTTGTCATGAATGTTTAAGATCACATAGAATGGAGGAACCCCTCAGTCTAGTGTTTTACCGTTGACTTCAGGACCGAAAATTAACTCTGGTTGATCATCAAGAACATTGACTCATCCTTATTCTCTAGTATTTGTAATGACCTATTGATTTGTTTTCTGTAAATTTCATGTTTGGCCAATTCAGAGAGAGGAATAGCTATTTTCAGCTTGCCTATTTCTGTTTCCAGGTTGAAAGGTTTTTCTATCTGTATTCTTGTATTATGGACAGCAAACTTTTCCTTTTCAGCTGAATTTTCAATGACTTTCTCTTCATACTGAATTTTGTTTTGAATCAAATCTATTTTAAAGTGCTGTTTGAATTTTCTTTTGAGGGAGAGAATGTGAATGGCTAATTTTTAGAGGGGTGTACATCTGATATGTCTTCCACAGTGACTTCCTTTGGGTCTGAGTCTATTTTATCAGAAGGTCCTATCAAGGCAGCTTTATCTTTTTCTTTCTTTGGCTGCTTGGTATCCTTCAGCTTGGCAGGTTCAGGCACATCTATGGATCTACTTCTTAATTTGTACTATTTGCGAACCTCATAGACTGCCACATCATAGCCTTCCCTAATAAAACAACTCTCCTGATTTAGTTTGAAATTGATTGATATTATGAGCTTCTTGGTCATCTTGTGTTAGGAAACTTTGTTGCTCACTATTCAATCCCATTAGGCTGATTTGGGTGTCCTCAATTGGTTCACTAGATGTTGAGGCTTCAGCATAGTTCTCTTGAGATGGAGGTCTGATGTTTTGGTCTGGGCCAACCCTTCCAACGTTTGGATTTTGATTTTTTCTAAAGTTTGGGTTTCTTGCAGTGTTACTTGGTTGACCTTCCCAAGATGATTTCCTTTCAATAGTTTCTACTCTATCTCCAAGTCTGTCCATGCCTTTGATGATTGCATCAAGTTTTTGTTCAAATGCTAAAGGCTCTTCCTTGGAAGTTGTTCTTCTTTCAGCTCTTGCCCGATTTCATTTAGCAATCAGGTTTGCCTCCACACTAACAGCTATATTCTGCATGTCTGCTAAGCTAGGAGGGTCTCTTTCCCTCAGTTGATATGCCATATCAGAATCAAATCCATCAGGAAATTTGATCAAAGCTAAATCAGGTGGGGGCCTTAGGTTTTGAGGAATAGCATTATAGACATTGTTGAACCTAGCACAATAGTCTTGGACAGTTTCCTGTGGGCCTCTTTTTAAATTGTCATATTCTATTAAGATGTGTAGAGGGTCTTTCTTCTTTTCCCATATATTTAAGAAGGATTGATAAAGAGCTTCTGAATCAGCTATAGAATTTGCAGGAAGTGCTCTAAACCAAATCCTCACATCACCAGTTAAACTTTGGACAAAAATCTTCATTCTCACATCATCATCATCTATTTCATAATTCTCAAAATAGTCTTGCATTTTCTTAGTGTGTTGCTGGGCTGTATAAGAGCTAGTACCATCAAAATATGTGATTTCACTTTGATAATCCTGAGGCATAGCCCCTAGATTTGCAGGCAACTGAAGAGGAGCATAACGGTTTGCCATATTTACATGGATAAATGGGACAACAGGAAGAAATGGGACTTTTGGGACTGGAGTTGAAATATGTGCAGAGAATGGAGGTGTAGAGAAGGTGCTTTGGGAAGTGGATGAAGAGCTAGGAGAAACAGCAGTAGTGTGAAGACGGGTTGAGGCCTTGGAAGGAGTTGGGATATAGTTCTGCTGAACTGTTTCAAACTCTAAATCAGCAGAACTTTCTTGAGGTTCTTGTCTCCTAAGGGCCTTACAGTTTAAATTGGGATTTTCAAAAACAGCTGGAGGATTTGGGTCAAGATTTGACCTGGTGTACCGAGTTTTCTTTTTTGGAGCCAGCTTCTAAATTTCTTTTTGTTATTTTCTAGGAATGTTTTAAGATCACGGTGTTTCACAATATTATATAAGGGTTTCTTTCAAATGTAGTATATTGAAATAGGGGAACTGATCAAATCTATGGAACAGTTGTTTATAGCCTAAAACTGTACTGGAGATTGACTGAAGCAGCTTTTATCTGCTCCTATAAATGCATAGAAAAGACGGTTTCGAAGGCTACCTGGCTAACTTCAGGCTCCATCCGTAGCTTTAGAAAATAGACAGCAGTTATAAACAAACATTTGATCCCCAGTGGAGTCGCCAATAATGTTAGCACTCAAGTTGTTCCCTGCCTCCTGAAGGGAATACGACCGAGGTAACCACTAACCAATCTTTTAGCTGCAGGTCCTAGCCTACCTGCAACTAGAGAGGGCTCTCTCTTTGTAATTTAGCTTTGTTTTGGTGTATTTTAGGCTAGTTATGATGCACAGGTTTTTGTTTTAAGTTTGTTGGATGGTGATTCCAAGCAGAGTTGAGGAGAAAGTCTAAGACAGTCTGTTCCATTGGGCCATGGAGTCAAGGATGGTGTACAGCTGAAAATGCTTCTTGGGGTAAGTGGTAATGCTACAGAGCAAGGTAGGCAGTCTAGGAACAATTTTCAAATCTGAAATGATGAAATGAAGTCAGGGAATGAAAGGCAATCAAGAATATTTCATTAAGCTGGCAGAGGGAAAGTGTATGAGTATTGTCCAGGACCAGTTAAGAATTCCTAAACAGTATTCAAAGTGAAGGAATTAGTACAAACATGAACAGTTAAGAATTCATATCTATGACTAATTCTGAGGAAAACATAAGTAATAATAGAAATTGAGCACAAGGTGTAATTAAACAAATCCCTGGCTATTCTTTCTCCATGTTAACAAGATTATGAAACATATGTGAAATTTGTAGACCCAGAAAACATAAAACGAAGTTTAGAATAACTTATTGTACCATCGAATGACTAAAGAATTTAGTAGCAGGTCCAAGAACATCATTCACACATTTAGACAGCTCAGAAACCATGAACTTCAATAGCCATTTGTATTAGAGAGTTTCAGAATTTACAGCACAGCTTAGAGGGAAAATCACCAACCCCAAATACATATTATGGGGAGGTATTTATACAAAAGGGAGATACAAAATATCATGAAGATAAGTCTTTGAACTCATAACTTTCTTTACCAACTCTTAAGAAGTAGTAAATGAGGGAATAAATTCTATAATAAATATGAATGTGCTAGCTATCCAATTAGTCAGAGATATTTTGACTTTTCTGGGTTGTGTGAGTCGGTTGCTTGCTGCGCATTCGTTCTACGTTCCCTGTCTTGATGCTGCTATGTTATTTTTTGTTGTCTTGTCCTTTATTATCAATGCTAGGTTTCCTTTGCATTTAATGAGCCGTAGTGACCATTCCACTTCTGCCTTGTGCTGCTTTTTCTTCCCTTTGTCAGGTGGACCATGCTATCTGTATGTGCTGACCTGTAGCTGATCAAAAAAGAATTAATAAACAAAATCACCTGAGCAATGTCTCCATCATTCCTTTCCACCAATCCTTTGTAGGCAGCTAATGTCTTTGTATCTTTATCAGTGTTTCATCAACTTCAGTGTATCTATAAAAGTTTGGCTAGACTTCAAAGAGATTGTTTATCTCATGCTCAATGTAAAACAGGTTTTCTAGTTTGTCATAGAGACTCTGTCCAGATGGAGGCCCTGTTTCTTCTGATGTGCTCGAAGACGCTGTGATTTGATTGGAGGCATAGTTGTTTACCCTGTTGGCATAATGCTCATGTGACAGCAATCTTCCAGCACTAGTTACCAAACATGGTAGCCCCCCTGCTCTGTAATGCTGCAAACTTTATTTTGAACTCATTCACCTCTGCCTGCATTTCTTGGCATTTTCTTTGTAGAGTTTGCACAAAATTCCTTAGGGTAAGCACCCTTTTTACTAGTAAGATGGTATCAATCCTGTTCCTGATACCTATTGCTTCTAGTTGCTCTTTGGTATGAGTATTTAGGAATTGAATCATTCTGTTGGCTTGCTCAAGCATGTTTCCCAAAGATGCTCTAGCCTTTTGATTTTCAAACTGAGCCAAACCTATCAAGTCCATTTGCTCATGTATGGTCTCAATTGATTGCCACTGGTCAGTAATTGATTGGCTGATCTTGGCCCACAAAATTTTCTTGACCTCAGCTAGGGTCCTATCAAGAGCACGCTCTTTCTCTAGCTCCTTTATCTTTTTTTCCAAGGCTTTCACTTCCCTTGTCTTCTTAGCTACATCCTGCTTTGACTTGTCATATTTTTCCTCAATTTTAGCCAGCTTTTCTTTGGCCTCTCTCAATTCTGCCATTTGCACTTCCAGGGCCTTTATTTCTTTCATCATATTGTCCATACTCAGGCTAGTCTCTTGCTCTGCAGGTGCTGTAGTAGTTGCCGAAATTGGTGCTGAACTTGAGGTACCTGCTTCTGATGCTGGAGTAGTGGGAGGGACTATTGTGGTGGCCGTAGGAGGAGCAGCTGTAAGAATGTGATTTTTTTGAATTGGATGAGAGGCCAACTCTCCTTATCTTCCTTGTAATGATGCCTCCAAGGCAATCTCTGTTTCTATCAACCTTTTATGTAAGCTCATAAGCAAAGTTACCACATCCCGCTCTTCTTTTTGTTGTGCTACTTCTGTGGTTTGAGGATGTAGAGTAGCTGGTAGCTTGAGTTGTCTTTTGAGGGCTGCTATGTCTTCCTCTTTCTTCTTTATCAAATATTGCATGCCCTTGGGATCAATGGGATCATGTCCCAGCTCTATAATGATCTCCTCCAAGGACTTGATTCTATTGTCCTTGGCCTGCGATGAAGCTTTCTCCAATTCTAGCTGGGCAGCGGTATTGTGCAAAGAGTTTTGCAATCTATGGGCCAACAATGTTTTATCTGCCAAGGTGGAATACACCATTTCGCCGGTCTGCTTGTATAATTCAATCTGGTCCATCGGATGGATATCCCTGGCGAGAAGTTCCAGATTGGTTCTAATATAGTCAGCGGCTGATTGTGGTTGCTGCGTTGTAGGTCTAAAATGACTGAGTGTCATTTTCCCTTCTTGGATGTCATAGGCTGCCATTAGCCTTTGTTGATTAGTGGGAGCCATCCTTAGCAGTTGGTTATAGAGCTGGTACCTCACTGGCTCATTTCTAGCTTTAATATCTGTGAATTCCTTCTTAATATCAGAGCCCTGTCTGCTCTGTTGCCTGGTGGATGTAACCTCCACACCTTGTTGTCTCTCTTGCTCCTGCTGAAAGGAGCTAGCTGATGTCTCCATGCTTGGGGGAACTTGCTATTCTGTTGGCCCCTCTGGTATTTCTTCTTCTGAAAAAGGATTTAATCTCTGTCTCTTTTCTCCTTGCTGATCGGTAGATGTCCCTGGAGGTGTCTCTTCTTGTCTATCCCTTTTCTTTGCTCTCTCTTCATTGGCAGGAGTTTGTAACACTGGAATTTCAGCTGCCTTTGCTTGAGTAGAAGGGTCTTGCCCTTGACTTTGTTCATCTGTAGAAGCAGGCCAGTCTGCCATTGTTTCTTGCTGTTCCAAATTGTGCACTTTCTCTTCTGAATGTTGCACCTCTTTTCCTTTAGATGTTCCTGCTAGTGGAGCACTTTCTTGGGCAGGTTGTTGGGAAGCCGTGGCAGATGAGGTGCCTTCTCCAAGGTGCCGTGGAGCTGTGAAAAACACCTGTCCAAAAGATTCCAAGTCAACTGATTTTTCAAGATTCTTTATTGCTTTTTTTGTTATCTCTTCTTCAGTAAGCTCTTCCACAAGTGTGCCCTCTACCCATTCTTGTTGGTTGGCATATTGTTCAATTTCAGGGATTTTGTGATGGGGATACCCTGTGAGCTTGTTTTTGACCCTTCTAAAGCTTATGAAGTGTTCAAGGTCATATGGTGACCAATGGAAACTCAGTTTGAGCTTGATTTTTTCTCTCAAAATCTCATCAACATCCTTCCATGCTTCTTCCCTTTTATTAAAGATAAAGGGGCCCAATTGATGTCTCATTTTAAGCTGTGCCTTTTTCCTAGTACCATAGAAGTGCTTTAAGTCTGCACTGTTGAACTGCCAGTAGTACTCCAAGGCAAAGAGTCTCATGGGGACGTATTTTGGTAGTCTGCATGGAGCCAATTCACAACCATAGATCCTTATTATAGTGTGGTCTTGGTAGTAATACCAGTCACCAATGTTGTATCCTTTTGAGAGGTGAAGGATTCTTTGCATTTCAGCAGTGAGCCTAGGAGGAGGATCTGCTGATAAAGGGAAAGTAGCTGGATAGACAAAAAGGTCAACGAACTCACAATATGTGTATGGGGAGTAATTAACATGGTGGAATACTGATGACCAAAATATGACAGGCCTTCGCTCCCCCCTAGCATCCAATTTCTTCAGGAATACCGGGAAACTTTCAGACTGATAATATAGCAGCAAATGATAGATATATGAGGTGTATTTGAATACCCTTTCCCTCTCTAAGTTCATAAACTGCCCATGAATCTTGTCGACAATGAAGGTGGCATAGTCATACTTGACAGCGGGAGGCTGTCCTGGAGTAAAGATAGACAGCAAGGAAAAGACAGTCTTATCTACAATTTCACTTGTTCTGAATCCCAGGATGTAGGAGATCATATCTATGAGCATTTTTCCCTCCTCAGTGAATGCAACATGGAGATAGGGTATTGTGAATCTGGAGTAACAATCTGGTGGCATAAATAACTTGGAAATTCGGTCAACTTCTGCAGAGGGCAATTTTGAGGCTTGGTACAACAGATCTTTCATGGAAAGGGGGACCAAAGGCTTAGTTGGTTTGAATTGTAACATCTCATTTATAGACTGAGGAGTAATGTAAAAGAGGAAATTTCCAGTAGGGTCCATCATTGCCATTTGAGAGGGCTCATAATTGGAACAACATTGATGGATGAGGTCAGGGAAAACATTGACTGAGGGCAGGTAATATATAGGCATATTGGATTCCCATATTCCCAATAGGTCATCTTTGTTTCTGAATTTATTCGTTATCTCACAGAAAGCCTGAAGGTGAGGCTTGACTCCCTCCATGTCAGCAATTTGATAGTCTCTCTCTGCCAGAGGTATCCATTCTAATTGTCTATGAGGTGCATTTAATGGTGCAACATTTGAAGCTACTGGGGCCTCCACGATTTTACTTGGATTATGGTTGGATTTGGTGTATATTTCAACAAGAAAACAGAGCTCTGACAAATGGATTTTTGACAGGGAATTTGCAGTTTTGGATTCCGCACGAAGGTAGCCCTGCTGAGTAGAGCTCAACGGGAATAGAGCGTGCAGGGCTCTGCAACAAGTACGCTTGAAGGGGATGGAGATAAAAGGGCTTTTGCAGATAGTCTCAGTGGTTTTGCGTGCTAATTGGAGCTGGATTTCGAGTTTTAACGATAATTTTACAGAGGAGGGAAAATATGACGGGTTTCACTTGAACAAGGGGTGAATAAGTGAATTATCAGGTGGAATTTCAGGAGTTGAAGGGCCTTTTTGGTTTGAATTTGTAGGTGTTTAACAACTTTTAATGGATAAATTGTGGAAAACAGGGTTTGCAGGTGAACAGACGGTAAATACCTGTTTATATGGCGTGGAGAACTGTTAGCAGGAACAACTTCGAGCTACAAGATCGGACTATGGAGGCAGATTCACCGGGTGATGCACTCTGCAGGTTATTAGGTGACTTGGATGTAAAATTTCATGCAAAAGGCTCCACGAGCGCACAATAGAAAACAAACGAAATAGTCGTTTTCACGACTTTTTATCAAATTTTCTACATTTTGGCACTTTTGGTCGCTTTTTTGGGGATGACGTCAGCATGACGTAATTTGGCACGTAGCGGGTATGGGACAGTGACGTGGAAGCTAACAAGGATAGGTGACGGGGAAGCCATGCAGGACAATATAGTAGCGGAGGCACTGACAAAAAGGCTGACACGGAGCTGACATGGGCGGCAAGGAGAACAGGCGGTAAGGGGTTTGGTATCGGACCACCTTTGGTACGGGGGTGGTATGTGTCAGTGTGGGCCCGATGCAATTAAAACAGGCCACGGGTCCTCGCGTACGGCCGCAAAACTGCCGTCTATCAGGAGCTAACCCTCGTATAGTGGGGTCGGTCCGATCTGCAGCGTACAAATCAATGGTTGACAAGATGCCTACATGGTGGCGTGATAAGGCGCGGGGACCTGCCCGTATGTTTTAATATTATATGAAATATGGCGGGGGAAAAATTTAGGTTAATGGGTTTTGTATGTAAGGCGCTGGGTAATGGTTATTCATTTAATTAAATATTAAATTAAATCCAAAAATAAAAATATATGCGCAGGGGGTAATATGGTAAGGTTTAGATGGAGGGTTCAGGTGCGGTTAGTAATTTGACCAAATGTTAAATTACTCCCAAGTGTGGTTTGGACGCGGAAGGGTTAATATAAGTCCCAAATGGGCTTAATATTTCCCAAAACTATATGATATGGCTATAATGCCAAGGGGTAGGGGTATTTAGTATTTTTTGGGATTTTGATAATCAGTTTTTTGTAGAAATAGGGGTGGGAAAATGACTTAACAAGATAAATAATAAAGTTAGGTGTTAATATGATCTTATGAGGTGAGAGTGGATGAGTAAATGCCAAGTTTATAAAGTAAAGACTTAGGCATAAGAAAATGAAAGGAGTGTGGAAGATGCTTTTTACACAAGAAATGTGGCTTCTTTCCACTAAGTAAACTCAGAGTTTAACTTAGTAATTCTCAAAAAATGAAGTCAAATAGGACCCTTGGGTAGATCCCAAGCTCCCTGAGGGGATGTTAGTCAAAGATTTATGGGGAATGAAGGGGAATTAGTCATGCTTCCATTGTTCTACAACCAAACAACTGCCATGGTACCAATGTTATTGATGAGATGACTCTTCTTGACAAGACAAAAGATCACAACCTTGTTTCTGCAACCTCAAACCACCTACCCAGCCTAATACACCTAACATATTTTCTTCCTTTTGATTGGGTTCATTTGGACTAGCAAACCCTGAAGTTCCTATTTTCTTTTGACTGCCCTCCTATCTAAATCTACCCTTATCTCTTCCAAGGGCCCAGATTAAGTAGTTGGGCTCCTTAATTTCTCTACCTATCTACTCATCTGCCAACCTTGAATTGTTTGGACAGATATTCTTTCTCTATTCTACAACAATAAATTTTAACATGGCATGGTCTAGATTGAACTGTTGGGCCATCCATCAAATGTGATAAGCAACAGTATTTGCACATTTTGAACTTGCAAATAAGATAGCAGTGGCATTTTTGATTGGCCACTTTCCTGGTCTTTTGGTTTGGGGTTCATTTCTGTCATCTTTTCTGACCAATTTACTCTTTTTTCCCTCTGATTATTCTTTTAGGTCATATCCTCTTTACATTTTTCAACTCTTTCTAACTCTTTACAAAATATGGAACCTTTGCAGCCTGAAAAGATAAACATATTTGGCACTTCCATAGTCAATCATGAAAGATGAAACCTATTGGTATAGGAACCTAACAGTGGCTCCACTTGGGGATGGATTTTCTTGGTGAAAAGCCAAGAACAACAGGTCAGATTGCCTTATTCTTAGTTGACTGCTGTAATTCAAAATTTTCTTCTACTGGGAACCGATGATCCGAACCTTTGTAGCCTGTATGCAGTCCTTATGAGCTGGTCTGTGCAAAACTACAGCTCTGTCTATTCTGTTTTTTCTGAGTACTTATCATCATCTTTGTACTTTCCAAGTCTTCCTTTTTTATTCCTTCTGGTAAATTCAAAATACACCCCAATGATTAGTGCAATTCCTTGATCCATTCCTCAAAATCTGCTGCATGTTGTTCCTTATCTAATTGTTGTAAATAAAAACTGCTTGAAATACAAATATTTATGTACAATATATAGTGGTGTTGTGTTAATCAAAGTGAATCAAAATAGTGCTTGAGAATTCATCCATTGACTGGGCCTTCCTCAGTATCTGTGCCATCCAAACTCTTCAAAAAATAGGTGTTGTTAACTTTTACTGCCTGAATAACATATGGTCCTTTGCATAGGAAATCAAATTTTCCATGCTTCGCTTTGTCTTCCCTCCTAGAGTCCCATCTCAACACTTTGTTTCCTATGAAGAAATCTTCAGATTTTGTTCTTCTATCAAAGATCTTCTTGATTTTATCTTGTAGAACCTGGGTTCTGTGATATACTTCCTCTCTTGTTTACTGCAAGTGAATATTTTGATTGATCCTTCTCTGCATATCATTCGGTTCTGCTTGTATTTCTTGCAACAGCTTGAACACTAGGATTCCCAAGGATGAGGGGAATCTTGCCTCAATACCATATACCAATTCATATGGACTTGTACCAATAGATCTTTTGGTGGTTAATCTATCTACCCATAGGGCATTCACAAGTTTTTTATGCTAGTTTTTCTTGTTGTCCTCCAAGACCTTTCTGATGATGTTGATGAGGCTTTTGTTGGATGACTCAGCTAGGCCATTACCTTGAGGGTAGTATGTTGTGGAGTGGCCCAAGGTAATGTGGTATTTATGGAAAAAGTTTATCATTCTTTTGGATTTGAAAGCTGCAGCATTGTCTGTAATAATTTTTTTCGGACAGCCAAATCTGGACAAGATGTTGGTTTCTAAAAATTGCATGATGACAGAGTCATTGGTTTGCCTACAAGGGATATCTTCTATCCATTTGGTGAAATAGTCTGTGGCAGTCAAAATCCACCTGAGTTGGCCAGAAGAGGAGGGGTGAATTTCACCAATGAAGTCTAAACCCCATTGTTGAAATGGTCTTTCAGTTGAAATGGGTTTGAGGGGTAAATGTAACAGCTTCCTCTTGCCTTCAAAGATCTGGCATTTATGACAAGACATTACAATTTTTTTCACATCAACAAACAGGGAGGGCAAATAAAATCCAGCTCTTAGGATTTTATCAGCTGTTGATTTCCAATATAAGTGTCCTCCACATTCCCCTACATGAAATTCTATGAGGAATTTTTCAGTTTCATCCAATGTTAGGCATTTAAGCAAAATACCTTCATGATTTTTCCAAAATAAAACATTGTCTAAGATACAAAACTTTTATTCCTTCATTTTTAAGAATCTCTTTTTAGTCCTGGACAACCCTGGAGGAGCTTGCAGGTTTAATAATACAAAACATATATCAGCATACCAAGGTGATTGTATAAAGGCTTGATTGATCTGTGGAGTCGCCATCTCCTATTCGTTGTCCAGTTGATTGATGTTAAGGGCTTGAAAATTGGTTTCAGTCATCAGCTTGGCTAAACCTTGTCATTTTATGAGTCTTGTAGGCATGATTTCAATGTCATACTCTAAAACATTGGCTATCCATTTGCCCCTTTTACCTTCAATTCCTTCTTGAGTTAAGATGTCTTTAACCACAACATTTGGAACATAGGCTACCACATGTGAGTACAAGATATAAACTCTGAAATCCTTGATGGCCTTTACAAGGGCGTAGGCCTATTTTTCAACGATCTGATATTTTAAAGGGACGTCTCTAAGGGCTTTTCTGAAGAAAGCAATGGGCTTCTCACACCCTTGGCCATCCTTTTGCAATAGGACAACAAAAATAGTATGCTCAGATGCAAAGGAAAAAATGATGAAATCTCTATCAAACTTGGGGCTGGTGAGGACTGGTGTTTTTGTTAAGGTTGTCTTGATGTCCTTTAAGGCTTGTTTAGCTTCCATGGTCCATTTGCCTTTAGAATATTTCTTGAGCATATTATTCAACAGTCTTATTAGCTCGACCAAATTGGGAATGAATCTCCTTAGGAAATTGATCTTACCTAAAAAAGCTTGCAGTTATTTGATGTTTCTTGGATGACGAACTTGAAGGATAGCTTGAACTTTGTTCGGGTCAATCCTAATGCCATATTTTGAAATTATGTGACCTAGGAGTTTGCCTTCTTCTAGGCCAAACAGTGATTTCTTTGGGTTCAATGATATCCCATATTTTCTGCAAATTAGGAACACTTGCCTTAGATGTTCTAAATGTTCTTGGTATGATTTTGAAAAAGCAGTGAGATCATCAAGGTATATGACTAAGAAATCATGTATCTCTTTGGCAAAGGCTATATCCATTGCTCTTTGAAATGTGGCCCCTGCATTTTTGAGTCCAAAGGGAATTTTGACATATTTGAAGGTTGCCCAAGGTGTTGTAAAGGCAGTTTTGTCTTGATCATCCGAATGGACTAAAATTTGATTGAATCCTGAGAATCCATCTAATAATGAGATCCTAGAGGCTCCTACTACCTGTTGTAGGATATGATCCATTTTTGGTAAAGGGTAATGGTCTTTGAGAGAGACTTTGTTCAAGTTTCTTAAATCAACACACAGTCTTATCTCTCCCATTTTTTTCCTAGTAAGCACTAGATTTGAAATCCATTCTGAGAACCTGATAGGTGTAATGATACCAGCTTTGTACATTTGTTTAACTTCCTTTTCAATTAGAGTAAGGAGGATAGGATTCACTCTTCTAAGCTTTTGTTTAAAAGGTTTTTGATTCTCTTTCAAGGGTATAGTATGTTGGATGACTGAAATATCATAAGATTTGAGGTCCTCATAACTCCAAGAAAACACATCTTGGAACTCCTTAAACAAGTCAATATATTTCAACTTCTGATCAGCAGGCAATGCTTTTGACAATTTTACCATTTTGGGATTCTCTGTTGTTCCAATATTATAGTCCTCAATTTCTGCATTGAGTGGTTGCATTTTTGGTTTCCTTGAAATACCATTTGAATCGAATAAATCCTCCAAAGGAGTTAAACCTGTGGGCAGAAAATTGTCTTTTAGTTCAATTACTTCAGCTTCTGCCTCAGCTATTTCATCACAATCTGTTTGCTTCAGCTCTTGTAAATCCTTGTCGTCAAAAGTAGTTGGATGCAAAATCAAATTTGTTGTTTCAGCTGATATACTTTGTTCAATTTTGTTTATTTGTTGTTGCTCATCCCTGGTGCTTGTATCAATGTTTATGATGGAAAATTCCTCTTCCAAAGTCAGGAAGTTATTTATTTGTGTATCATTCTCAAAGACTTCCCAATTTTTGACATTATCCAGGACAGCAGGCCTATGTTTTATTTCAGCAGTAAAATGGTGGTTGGGTTCAAAAGGTAGTTTTCAAGTGCCGGCAAAATTTGCCAAGCTATGTGCATGTAAATTGTGCTTTCTAGGGATTTTGGTAAGTTGAGATTCTGAAAAAGTGTCAAGTATTTCAATGGCTGCCCCTTTATAAGCTCTCAACCTAAGATCATTACTAACAAAACTTCCCTTCATTTGTTGTATGATGAGATCTGAATCCCCTAAAATTGAGACCTTGGTTGCCCCTAGACCTATGATCAGTTTAAGTCCTAACAAAAGGGCTTCATACTCAGCCATATTGTTTGTGCAACCGAAATTTAACCTATATGCATGACCTTCAGCATGGTCATTTTGCATGTTCTGAATCTGTTGTGGCCACCAAAAACCCCCCTCTTTGTTCGGTATTAGCAATAACACCAAGCAAATGGGGAGCCTTAATAAAAATCCAAAAAACATTTTATGAAAGTTTTTGTATTTAACTCCTTAAAGCTGTATCACATCGCGAGAAGAGAATGAAACATTTTCCTATGAGCATAATAAACTGCGAAGAAGTGACGTGAAATTCATCGTATCGCATACATTATGAAGCACCCTTAAAATGAAAAACATTAAGAAATATCCAACAGCCGATATGCGATGTCGCATATCGCAACATCGCGTAAGCAGCACACAATGATTGAATGACTAAGTGCGATCTACGATCTGCGATGAACGCGATCTGCGATGGATGCGATTTGCGATAAATGCGATCATGAATTTCTACGATGACACATCTTGACGACGCGATCCCCGATGCTGCGATGCAAGTCACAAAAATCACCCATCGCAAATTTTCCTCGGCGCAGTATTCAAGGAAAGCTGTCCGTAAACCAAAATTGGGCGCGCGCCTTAAAATAAATTAATGATTGTACGCCAAAATATTCAAGAAGGACAGTTTTGTGTTTTTCGAAGAGTCAGTTCGTTATGGGTGTCATGATTATGCATTCATAAGAGCATAAAGCTTTCACGTCAATCTTTAATATCATTACTCTTTTCCTTTGCGTAAACTGTAAGACAGGAAATAACATGAAGCAATGTGTAGGAAACATCTAAGGAAAAGGGGAGAGCGTCAATGCTCAGAGAACAAAGAAGAGATGCCTTCATAAATAGATGCCGCATGCAACGGGACCACAGATTCCAGAGTATCACTCAACAGATGCCGATGTCAATAGGCCATCCAACGCTCAGAGTCAAAAGCGCACAAAAGCAGCATGTTTACAAAAGATCCTGAAGCTTATGCCTGGTAAAGCAAAAAGAAAAAAGGCGCTAAAGAAGGAAAACGCACCAGAAAAGCCTGAAACAAAGAACGAAGGAAGTTTTTGATGCAAAAAATTGTTCAGAGAGCAAAGTCCCTAACTTATTCAGTCATTCACAAGGCCGGAAACCGAAATAGCAAAAGCAGAATCAGTTTGAGAGAAATTTGGGTTATTACCAAGTATACACGCAGTGAATATACCCATCTAGAGGAAGATTCTCGAAAATATCTTCTAGTTTACCAGAAAGTGGTGCCAGTGCTTGTTATTTCTATTTTCATAGCTCAAACGAAAGCAGAAAGCGACCAACCGACTCTTCCCAGGCGAATGTTGCATGCTTGCAGTACTAAGGAGCAAATACAGAAATGGTTAGGAATTAGATTCAACTTTTAGAAATAGTTTTGTTTTAGCAGAAGGGCGGTCATTTAAAACCGTATCCTAAATTTATGTAATTAAGTTAATTAGTTAGAAGTATTTAAACCCTTCTTAGGCATTAGGAGAAGGGTCCATAAATTTGTCAAAAAACTTGTCCTCAGAACATGCACTTTTTCACCCTCGGAGGGGGTTTTGATGAATGGATGGATCAAGGTTTATTAATGTTTGCATTTGATATCTGCTACTGATGTTGCACTTTTGTTCTCTTAGTAGATGTTAGAGCAAGGAGAGATAAATCATTGTTGCTTGAAGCTTATGAGTGGAACCAGTCATAAATGGTACTTTTATCTCTTGACTGTTTCTGTTTATATTCTTAAAGTGATATACAGTTTTTAGTTGTTTATATGTTACTGCATGAATGTATGAGTTACCATTTGGCACTTTTGTACAGTGGAGTCATTTATTTATGTTTGATATATGAAGAACTTATTATGCGATATGCTGTTCACAACTATTTTGCCTAACTTTTTATGCAAAGTGGTTTATCTTAATTGATTTCTATTCTTATGATAGCTGAATGATCTTTATTACCAGTTATTGTTTGAAATCTCTTTAGATCACATAATAGAAGAAATTCACCCTGGGTTAGCATAGATTAGATATGTTGTTTCTCATTAGATTACAATAGCATAGAGTTAGTTTAAAAGTCTGAATTAAATTAGCTTTAAGTACTCTTAGATCAGCATCATCCAACTCTGCACACACACACACCCTTAAATTGGGAAACTGGTCCCATTATCCCCAGTCGGACCCGCTATACCAAACGGATAAGGAGCTGCCAACCAAGGTCCGGACTGGGTGGGTATCCCCCTTGTTGTCGACCCGATTTTCGGGGCTTCAACATATTTGGTGCTATAAGGAGGGCCCGAACTATGAATGGCACTTAAATCAAAATATAAATACCATTCTAAGAATAAATCGCCCTCATCAACTCCCCCGACTTCCCCAGTACGTTTAAATCCAGAGTCAGAAGTCGCTCGAGTATTAACCGCTGCTACATACCCTAATATTTCAGACCAATCTACCATTGAACCCCCTGAAGTTCAAACTCTGATTCGCAAACTCCGGGGATTTTCTATTTCTACACAGAGGTCTGATAAATCTCAAAGCAGCGTGACTTCGCAGTACAATCCTGCTCATCCCCTGACCAGATTAAAGAGTGAAAAATTTGGCATCCAGCCAACTGAATTCCCTCTCCCCACCAGGAAAAGTGCAAGGAAAACACCACAAGAGTCTGACAGTGAGACTCTTTCATCTACATCATCCATTTCAACTCCCTCACCGCGAAGTCAGCCACCCACATCTTCATTCCAAACCACTCATCCATCTTCCACAACCCCTCTTCTTCAATCATCTAAGATCATAATATCTTCATCTTCCCAGCCTCAGGGATCATCCTCTGCACTTTCATTTACTAGCAGCTCAACGATGGCCCAGTCTCCATGGGATAATCCTGGGGCAGTTTTAATGCCTCCACCCCTGAGCCAAATACCGGCCCATCCTGAGAAATGGCTACCCAAATTCAATCCAGAAGCAGGCATGCTAGCTGAAGAGCACATTAACAATTTCATGCTTTCTGTCAATCTCAACGGAGTTACCAATGAGGATGTTGTTGTCCGGCTTTTTCCCTATACAATGCAAGGAACAGCCGGGTCATGGTACTTTTCATTACCTTCCGGGTCTATCACAAGTTGGGACATTTTTCAAAGTCAATTCCTTACCAAGTTTGGTGATGACAGATCAACGGAAACGTTAATCAATGACCTATCCAATCTTAAAGCTGAGGCTAGAGAACCCATCAAAGATTTCAATTTACGGTTCAATAAAATCCTCAACAAAATTCCCACTGCTTCCCAACCCAGCGAAGAAGTACGATGTGAATGGTATATTACAGCCTTACCATCAAACTTAGCAATCTTCGTGGATAGGGCAAATAAAACAACCTTAGTTGAAAACCTGACAGAGGCGATAGCAGTAGAGAAACACGTAGTAGCCCTGGAAAAGAGATATGCGATAGAGGAACGCAAATCTAAGAAAGTCACCTTCAAGGAAGACTCCAAGAAGAAACAAATGAAAGACCCTTTCGATTTGGAAGGATTGCAAAAAGTATTAAAAACCATGTCCAATGAGATGATTGACATAAAAAAACAAGTAGCAGAAACTTCTTCAAAAAAGCCCTACAGAGCTTTTAAAAGAGGCCCTTCAATGGATGTGAAACCACCCAACGCTATCTCAAATGTCGAATCCGAAGAAGAGGAAGAAGAAGAGAGTACCACTGAAGGGCAGACCGATGACGAAGAAGTTGTGGAACTACAAGGAATGTGGGATTTCATCCTCCCACAAGAAGAAGATCAAGAAGCATTTCTGGTTAGCACACGAAGCAAAAATCAACTTGATCCTCCCCAAACTACCCCTAAGAAGAAGGGCGCAAGCCCTGCAGCAAAAGATAAAGTCGCAACAAAGAAAACGACCGCTAAAGCGACTCAATCTATCCCAGTCCAACCAGATCGAACACCTCCATCAAGAACACTGATAGTGTCAGATGAAATGGAGTACAATATTATTGATGACATGAAAAAGACTAGGGCTAATATCACTCTTTATGAATTGAGCAAATTGAAACATCAACAGAAGATAATGATGAAAGAATTACATGTCGTGCCTACTACATCTTTGCCTACAGCTGTAGCTTCCCACAACATGGGAAGACCTCCAACCAACACGATCAATAAGATTGATCCAAATGACATCGCCTTGATTGGAGGAAGATCAAGGTCTCACACTCCCCCTTTTCTTCTCACTTATGAAATTTTCAATAAAAATGTGCACAATTGTTTGGTAGATTTTGGTGCTTCAACGAATATTTTACCCAGATCAATATGTGCCAAGTTGAATGTTCAACCACAAAAATCCGCAGTGCGCATAGTTCAGCTTGATTGATCTCAAGTCGAAGTGATTGGTGAACTTAATCAAGTGACCATAAGATTGTCGTCTAACCCGAAGGTATGTCAGGTTATTGACATTCTAGTAGCTGATATCCCAGAATTCTATGGCTTGATTCTTAGCAGGGATTGGTCCGAAAAACTCCATGGATACTTCTCAACCGACTGGTTGCACATGTGGTTACCCTACAATGGTAAACCGAATCAAATAAAGGTTGAATGAGAGTTACAACAGAAGTACATAGTAATGGAATTGGAGGGAGAAAATGAAGCAATAGCATATAACAACAGTATCATAGGCAATTACTCGGTAGATTCTTTCCTCAGAAATTTCAATGCTCATACATCACCTTACGTAGAAAATTCAGTTTTGTCCCAAGTCGAAAATTTTTCCCAAACTGATAATTCAAAGTGTGTTAATTTTGTAGACAAACCTATAAATACATCTTTGTTTTGGAAATTATATTTTGGTGGCTCTAAATCTAATGAAGGAGCAGGAGCAGGATGCGTTCTGATTAGTCCAGAAGGAAATAAGATCATGCTTACGTGCAGACTTGAATTCGATTGCACAAACAATATAGCGGAATATGAGGCCTTGGTGCAAGGCCTATACAAAGCAATCGGGCTGAACGTCAAGTATCTTCAAGTCTTCAGAGACTCTGAGATTGTCGTCAAACAGGTACGTAACACCATACATTGCCTATCAGGTCATTTGAAACACTATCAATCTTTAGTACAAGATCTGACTGAGCATTTCATAGCATTCAATATTTCGTCAATCCCAAGACTCCAAAACGCGAGCGCAGACCTTTTAGCTAACGTAGCCTCTAGACTTATTCCATTCGAAGATTTTAGTCCAGATAGATTCTCAATAGAATTAATCTTTAGACCATCCATCCTGACAACATTACAAACTGGAGAGTATTCAATGACGATCCTGATATTGTAAATTTCCTCACTTCTGAAGGATCCTACTCCAATCAGATAATTGACGAAGACCATCACGATCGATAAATACAACAAGATACACTGATAATTCTATACCTAAATCAGTGGTTAAGTTGGAAGACTTATATGATTTGAAAAGTCGGTTTAAAAGGTCTACCAATTCTCAGCTCTATAGTTCAACTCTGAACTACGAATTAGTAAACCTAGGAACCGATGATAAACCACAAAACGTTAATCTAGGCCACGGCCTAACCCTTGAAGAAAAACTAGCGTATATTCATCTTTTGAGACAATACAAAAATGTTTTTGCCTGGAATTACGATGAGCTGAAGACATACGACACTTCTATCATTCAACATACTATCCCTATGATTGACAACGAAAAACCTGTCCAACAAGAACTCAGAAAAATCCACCCCAATTTAGAAAATCAGATAAAAACTGAGCTAAATAAGTTATTAAAAGCCAGAATAATTTTCCCCGTCAGACATTCCAAATGGGTCTCCAATATGGTACCCGTTAGAAAGAAAAACGGAGATATTAGAATCTGCATCGATTTTCGGAATCTCAACAAAGCCTGTCAAAAAGACAATTTTCCCCTCCCACCTATGGAGCAGATATTACAGGCAGTAGCAGGCTCAGAACTAATTTCTTTTTTGGATGGATTTTCAGGATACAATCAAGCGCTGGTACATCCTGATGATCAGTTAAAAACCACATTCCGAACTAAATGGGGCTCATACGCATATTGGAAGATGCCATTTGGTTTTATCAATGCCGGCGCTACATTCCGGAGAGCCATGGACATCGCATTCAAGGGTTTAGTCAATAAATCTGTAGTAATTTATTTGGATGATATAACAGTGTACTCCAGGAAGCGAAGCGACCATCTCAAAGACTTAAAACAAATCTTTCAATGATGTTTAAGGTATGGGATTTCACTTAACCCAAAGAAATCGTTTTTCGCATTAAGTGAAGGAAAACTTCTAGGATTCATAGTGTCAAAATTTGGTATTCACATTGAGCCTGACAGAATCAAAGAAATTTCTAAAATATCCCTACCTCATAATAAAAAAGCCATGCAATCTTTCCTTGGTCAAATCAATTTTTTGAAGAGATTTGTCCCAGATTTTTCACGAATTGTTTCTCCTTTGCAAACCATGATTAAAAAGAATTCAAATTTTAAATGGGGTCAAGATGAGCATGAAGCATTCAACCTGATCAAACAAGCTATCATTAACATTCCATCTTTAGCAACCCCGAATTTTTCAGAATATTTTATCTTATACACATTTGCCTCAGAAAAATCATATGCCGCGATTCTAACTCAAGCAAATCAAGAGAAAGCGGAAGCTCCAATCACATTTTTTAGCTCGAATTTACAAGGTGTTGAACTCAACTATTCAGACATGGAGAAACAGGCATATGCTGTTTTCAAAGAGGTCAAATATTTCATACCTTTCTTACTTAAAACCCATACTAACGTCATAGTACCGTTTCCAGCGGTAAGAAATCTTCTAATACAGAAGGATGTGGGTGAAAAAAGAGCAAATTGGATCACCGCTTTACAAGAATACGACCTTGAGATCAAACCAGCAAGCATTGTGAGAGGTCAAGGTTTCTGCAAAATGTTGGCTGGAGCATCGCAAATTCCTGAAAATTCATCTGAAGAGGTACAAATGTATGACGTAAGCCTAAACGATGCAGAATCATTATATGCTGACACCATTTATTATCTTAAGAACGGGTATGCTCCATCACACCTGGATCACACAAAGAAAAGAGCTCTGAGATTGAAAGCTAAACAATATCAGCTCATAAATGATGTTCTGTTTAAAAGGAATTACGATTCTGTTCTTCTTAGGTGTCTTGAGAAAACTGAAGCCGAAAAGGTTTTGCAGAAACTCCACGATGGACCAGCAGGCGGACACTATGCTGGAGATGCTACTGCACATAAAATCTTACGTGCAGGATATTATTGGCCCACGCTGTTCAAAGACTCACACAGTTACGTGAGGAAATGCCAAGTCTGCCAAACTACTGCAGGGAGACAAAAGAAATCATTCATACCACTACATCCGGTAAACATCGAGCAACCATTCAGTCAGTGGGGATTGGACATAATAGGTGAGATCGTTCCTCACTCTTCTAAACAGCATAGATACATCCTCACGGAAACAAATTATTTTACTAAATGGGTAGAAGCAGTTCCTCTCGAGACAGCTAATTCTGAAAACATCATTGAATTCATAGATCAATTTATAATCACTAGGTTTGGATTGCCAACGGCTTTAATGTTTGATAATGCCTCATAATTTTGTGGGAATGCAATGATTGAGTTTGCACTTAAAAGAGGGTTCAAACTGAAATATTCGACCAACTACTATCCGCAAGGTAATGGATTGGCTGAGTCAACAAATAAAAACCTAATTAGGATTATTAAAAGAACAGTTGATCAAAACCAAAAGAATTGGCACAAAGCTTTGGTAAATGCTTTATGGGCAGACAGAATAATGAAGAAAGCTTCAATTGGCACTTCTCCCTTTAATTTAGTTTATGGGAAAGAAGTGGTTCTTCCAACTCACTTAGTCATCCCCTCTTTGTCTTTAGTACAATACATCGATGAAGTATCTACTTCCTCCTTACAATTAAGACAAATGGAAATAATTAAATTAGAAGAACGACGAGAACAAGCTAAGAAAACCCATGCTCATCACCAAGCACTAATAAAATCCTCTTTTGACTCGAGCATAATGACCAAAAAAAATTTTCAGATGGGAGATTTAGTTTTGAAATGGGATAAGGCTCATGAAGAAAAGGGCAAACATACAAAATTTCAGAAGATGTGGCTTGGTCCTTTTCAGATTGTAGAAGTCATAGGCACATCAACGTTTGTGTTGCAGGATTTAGCAGGTAGAAGGGATTCTTTGCCTGTTAATGGACAAATCCTTAAGATATATTTTCCATAGAAGATTATTCTTCTATTTTGTAGGATAGTTTTAGTTTTTTTTTCTTTTCTTTCTTATAAATAAAACTAGTTGTAGATGGTTACTACAGGGGTTCACGAAAAAAAAGACACCAATTCTCTATCAGATTTTGATTTTTTTTTCGCTTGTACAAATAGTAAAATTTTTGGAAAAATCTGATCTTTATTATTGACAAATAGAGTTAACTTTAGCCTAGATATGATACTAGTTTCAACTTCAAAAATTTGATGAAAGCAACCTTTGGCAAAAAAATTGTTTTATATCGGCACAATGAAAGGTATCAATAATAAAATAAATATTCTCTATAAAACTACTGTTTTCAAACTCTATTATTGTCGTCCAGAGCTTTCTTAAGGAAAAACAATGACTTCCTCCCTGCTAAAGGAAATTGCGGCATTCAGAGGAACAATCCGAGAAAACACTATATCTCAAAGAATAAGAGGTCTCATCATGAGCCGGCTTATCATGATCACATATATTATAACTTGCTGACTTTGCCAATACTGTCCACCAAAACAGGGCAACGACTCAAGATTGTTGCAATCAAAAGACAAGGGGTCTCATCACAAGCCAGCTTGTTCAGCAAAAGTGTAAATCAAGTGAATGACTGTGTCATAATTTGGCCACCAAACCAAGACATTGTTCTTTAGAGAATAAAAAAAGAAAAAAGTGTCAAAATGGGTTTTTCTTTGAAAAGATGTAAATAGCCTTAAGCAGGGCAAAGGATCATTTCTGGGTAACAGGTAACCCTGTCAAGGCTATGGACGCCTGCTGGCAGTAGAGGCTCTACCTACGACAAATGAGCTTATTTTAAAAGCCAGCACACAGAGAAGACCTTATTTTATCTTTAAAAGACCAAGTAATGGCTGATGTAAATGCAAGGACAAAGCCTGAGGAAGCAAACAATTGGAATAGAAAAAGGTTGAAACAAAATATCATTGATAGGATAAGACATAATGTACTCTATCTATCCATAACAAAATTTAGACTTATGAAAATTTTTCTGCTTTGGAAGTTAAAATTCAATAAAAAAGTAGAGATAACTGGTTCTTCCCAGTGAATCGCCATTGTTGTGGCCACCAACAACCCCCCTCTTTGTTCGGTAT
Organism: Pinus tabuliformis; assembly: GCA_031772625.1. Lineage (NCBI taxonomy): Eukaryota > Viridiplantae > Streptophyta > Pinopsida > Pinales > Pinaceae > Pinus > Pinus tabuliformis. The sequence continues at coordinate 565,972,930 of CM062810.1, forward strand.
TAGCAATAACACCAAGCAAATGGGGACCCTTAATAAAAATCCAAAAAACATTTTATGAAAATTTTTGTATTTAACTCCTTAAAGCTGTATCGCATCACGAGAAGAGAATGAAACGTTTTCCTATGAGCATAATAAACTGCGAAGAAGCGACGCGAAATTCATCACATCGCATACATTATGAAGCACCCTTAAAATGAAAAATATTAAGAAATCTCCGACGGCCGATATGCGATGTCGCATATCGCAACATCGCGTAAGCAGCACACAATGGTTGAATGACTAAGTGCGATCTGCGATCTGCGATCTGCGATGAACGTGATCTGCGATGGATGCGAATTGCGATAAATACGATCATGAATTTCTGCGATGACACATCTTGACGACGCGATCCACGATGCTATGATGCGAGTCACAGAAATCACCCATCGCAAATTTTCCTTGGCGCAGTATTCAAGGAAAGCTGTCCGTAAAACAAAATTGGGCGCGCGCCTTAAAAGAAATTAATGATTGTACGCCAAAATATTCAAGAAGGACAGTTTTGTGTTTTTCGAACAGTCAGTTCGTTATGGGTGTCATGATTATGCATTCATAAGAGCTTAAAGCTTTCATGTCAATCTTTATTATCATTACTCTTTTCCTTTGCGTAAACTGTAAGACAGGAAATAACATGAAGCAATGTGCAGGAAACATCTAAGGAAAAGGGGAAAGTGTCAATTCTCGGAGAACAGAGAAGAGATGCCTTCATAAACGGATGCCGCATGCAACGGGACCACAGATTCCAGAGTATCACTCAACAGATGCCGATGTCAATAGGTCATCCAACGCTCGGAGTCAAAAGCGCACAAAAGAAACATGTTTACAAAAGATCTTGAAGCTTATGCCCAGTAAAGCAAAAAGAAAAAAGGCGCTAAAGAAGGAAAACGCACCAGAAAAGCCCAGAACAAAGAACGGAGGCAGTTTTCAATGCAGAAAATTGTTCAAAGAGCAAAGTCCCTAACTTATCAGTCATTCACAAGGCCGGAAACCAAAATAGCAAAAGCAAAATCAGTTTGAGAGAAATCTGGGTTATTACCAAGTATACACGCAGTGAATATACCCAGCCAGAGGAAGATTCTCGAAAATATCTTCTAGTTTACCAGAAAGTGGTGCCAGCGCTTGTTATTTCTATTTTCATAGCTCAAACAAAAGCAGAAGGCGACCAACTGACTCTTCCCAGGTGAATTTTGCATGCTTGTAGTACTAAGGAGCAAAAACAAAAATGGTTAGGAATTAGATTCAATTTTTAGAAATAGTTTTGCTTTAGCAGAAGGGCGGTCATTTAAAACCGTATCCTAAATTTATGTAATTAAGTTAATTAGTTAGCAGTATTTAAACCCTTCTCAGGCATTAGGAGAAGGGTCCAGAAATTTTTCAAAAAACTTGTCCTCAGAACATGCACTTTTGCACCCTCGGAGGGGGTTTTGATGAATGGATGGATCAAGGTTTATTAATGTTAGCATTTGATATCTGCTACTGATGTTGCACTTCTGTACTCTTAGTAGATGTTAGAGCAAGGAGAGATAAATCATTGTTGCTTGAAGCTTATGAGTGGAACCAGTCATAAATGGTACTTTTATCTCTTGACTGTTTCTGTTTATATTCTTAAAGTGATATACAATTTTTAGTTGTTTATATGTTACTGCATGAATGTATGAGTTACCATTTGGCACTTTTGTATGGTGTTGTCATTTATTTATGTTTGATATATGAATAACTTATTATGCGATATGCTGTTCACAACTATTTTGCCTAACTTTTTATGCAAAGTGGTTTATCTTAATTGATTTCTATTCTTATGATAGCTGAATGATCTTTATTACCAGTTATTATTTGAAATCTCTTTAGATCGCATAATAGAAGAAATTCACCCCGGGTTAGCATAGATTAGATGTGTTGTTTCTCATTAGATTACAATAGCATAGAGTTAGTTTAAAAGTCTGAATTAAATTAGCTTTAAGTACTCTTAGATCAGCATCATCCAACTCTGCACACACACACACCCTTAAATTGGGAAATTGGTCCCATTATCCCCAGTCGGACCCGCTATACAAAATGGATAAGGAGCTGCCAACCAAGGTCCGGACCGGGTGGGTATCCCCCTTGTTGTCGACCCGATTTTCGGGGCTTCAACAGAATCCAAATCCCTGCCCCTGCTCCTAACTTGTTTACCGATCCATCAAACTCTAAGTACCATAATATCTTTTGGTTATGACTTGTCTTAAGAGTTTTAGAAGCTTGTTCAATGGGCAGATTTGGATCTTGTATGTCATTTGATATATCATTTCCCTTTATTGCATTAATCACATCAACAAATTTTTGACCTTAAGTAGCAGATTGTTCATTCATACCCTTTGGTTGTGCTGTTATTAGGAGTTTGACATCAGTTTTGGGACACATGTCAGCATTATATAAAATGATGAATCCATGTCGAAATGCATAGAATAGATGGGGAAGTTTTGGGGTTTGTCTTGACTTCTCACCACATATTTCATTAGTGTTTCACGATATAATCTCTTTTGCTGGCCAAATACTGAAATAGTGGCATAGTACATCTCTAGTTGTAAAGATCCTTGGAGCTTAGCACCCCAAGATCGGGATAAAAGCACACCATACTTAGGTGGAATGTCAGCTACCACTACATCCATCAAGATTGTTTTAGCAGGATATTGGACTAAGGATACACAAAGGTATTTAATAAGGCCTAGACACCTGACTTGGCTAGAATCAAATGAGAATAAGTCTTTATAAGGCCTAGTGATGTCTAGATCCAGTCTTTCCATCACAAATTTTGGCATTAGGTTATGGGAAGCCCCCGAATCAAACATAGCATTATGCAACACTTTGTCATGAATGTTTAATCTCACATAGAATGGAGGAACCCCTCCATCTAGTGTTTTACCGTTGACTTCAGGATCAAAAATTAACTCTGGTTGATCATCAAGAACATTGACTGCATCCTTATTCTCTGGTATTTGTAGTGACCTATTGATTTGTTGTCTGTAAATTTCATGTTTGGCCAATTCAGAGAGAGGAATAGCTATTTTCAGCTTACCTATTTCTGTTTCCAGGTTGAAAGGTTTTTCTATCTGTATTCTTGTATTATGGACAGCAAACTTTTCCTTTTCGGCTGAGTTTTCAATGACTTTCTCTTCATACAGAATTTTGTTTTGAGTCAAATCTGTTTTAAAGCTATTTTCAGGAGTGTTGTTTTAATTTTATTTTGAGGGAGAGAATTTGAATAGCTGATTTTTAGAGGGGTGTACATCTGATATGTCTTTCACAGTGACTTCCTTTGGGTCTAAGTGTGTTTTATCAGAAGGTTCTGTCAGGGCAGCTTTATCTTTTGCTTTCTTTGGCTACTTGGTATCCTTCAGCTTGGCAGGTTCAGGCACATCTATGGTTCTACTTCTTAATTTGTACTGTTTGTGAACCTCATAGACTATCGCATCATAGCCTTCCTTAAAATCAAATGACTCTCCTGATTTAGTTTGAAACTGATTGATATTATGAGCTTCTTGGTCATCTTGTGTTAGGAAAAATTTTTGCTCACTATTCAATCCCATTAGGTTGATTTGGGTGTCCTCAATTGGTTCACTAGATGTTCAGGCTTTGGCATAGTTCTCTTGAAATGGAGGTCTGATGTTCTGGTCCGGGCCAACCCTTCCAACGTTTGGATTTTGATTTTTTCTAAAGTTTGGGTTTCTTGCAGTGTTACTTGGTTGACCTTCCCAAGATGATTTCCTTTCAATAGTTTCTACTCTATCTCCAAGTCTGTCCATGACTTTGATGATTACATCAAGTTTTTGTTCAAATGTTCAAGGCTCTTCCTTGAAAGTTTTTCTTCTTTCAGCTCTTGCCCGATTTCGTTTAGCAATCAGGTTTGCCTCCACACTAACAGCTATATTCTGCATGTCTATTAAGCTAGGAGATGCTCTTTCCCTCAGCTGATATGCCATATCAGAATCAAATCCATCAGGGAATTTGATCAAAGCTAAATCAGGTGGGGGCCTTAGGTTTTGAGGAATAGCATTATAGACATTGTTGAACCTAGCACAATAGTCTTGGATGGTTTCTTGTGGGCCTCTTTTTAAATTGTCATATTCTGTTAAGATGTGTAGAGGGTCCTTCTTCTTTTCCCATCTATTTAAGAAGGATTGATAAAGAGCCTCTGAATCAGCTATAGAATTTTCAGGAAGTGCTCTAAACCAAATCCTCACATCACCAGTTAAACTTTGGACAAAAATCTTCATTCTCACATCATCATCATCTATTTCATAATTCTCAAAATAGTCTTGCATTTTCTTAGTGTGTTGTTGGGTTGTATAAGAGCCAGTACCATCAAAAGATGGGATTTTACTTTGATAATCCTGAGGCATAGCCCATGGATTTGCAGGAAAATGAAGAGGAGCATAACGGTTTGCCATATTTATAGGGATAAATGGGACAACAGGAAGAAATGGGATTGTTGGAATTGCTGGGACTGGAGTTGAAATATGTGCAGAGGATGGAGGTACGGAGAAGGTGCTTTAGGAAGTAGATGAAGAGCTAGGAGAAATAGCAGTAGTGTGAAGATGTGTTGAGGCTTTGGAAGGAGTTGGGATATAGTTCTGCCGAACTGTTTCAAGCTCTAAATCAGCAGAACTTTCTTGAGCTTCTTGTCTCCTAAGGGCCTTACGGTTTAAATTGGGATTTTCAAAAACAGCTGGAGGATCTGGGTTAGGATTTGACCTGGTGTACCGAGTTTTCTTCTTTGGAGCCAGCTTCTAAATTTCTTTTTGTTATTTTCTAGGAATGTTTTAAGATCACGGTGTTTCACAATATTCTATAAGGGTTTCTTTAAAATGTAGGAGGCTTAGAGTTTTTCTTTGGAATATATTGAAACAGGGGAACTGATCAAATCTATGGAACAGTTGTTTATAGCCTAAAACTATATTGGAGATTGACTGAAGCAGCTTTTATCTGCTCCTATCAATGCATAGCAAAGACAGTTTCGAAGGCTACCTGGCTAACTTCAGGCTCCATCCGTAGCTTTAGAAAATAGACAGCAGTTATAAACAAACATTCGATCCCCAGTGGAGTCGCCAATAATGTTAGCACTCAGGTTGTTCCCTGCCTCCTGAAGGGAATACAGCCGAGGTAACCACTAACCAATCTTTTAGCTGCAGGTCCTAGCCTACCTGCAACCAGAGAGGGCTCTCTCTTTGTAATTTAGGTTGTTTTGGTGTAGTTTAGGCTAGTTATGATGCACAGGTTTTTGTTTTAACTTTGTTGGATGGTGATTCCAAGCAGAGCTGAGGAGAAAGTCTAAGACAGTCTGTTCCATTGGGCCATGGAGTCAAGGATGGTGTACAGCTGAAAATGCTTCTTGGGGTAAGTGGTAATGCTACAGAGTAAGGTAGGTAGTCTAGGAACAATTTTCAAATTTGAAATGATGAAATGCAGTCAAGGAATGAAAGGCAATCAAGAATCTTTCATTAAGCTGGAAGAGGGAAAGTGTATGAGTATTGTCCAAGAGCAGTTAAGAATTCCTAAATAGTATTCAAAGTGAAGGAATTAGTACAAACATGAGAAGTTAAGAATTCATATCTATGACTAATTTTGAGGAAGACATAAGTAATAACAGAAATTGAGCACAGGGTGTAATTAAACAAATCTTGGGCTATTCTTTCTCGCTGTTATCAAGATTATGAAACATATGTGAAATTTGTAAACACATAAAACATAAAACGAAGTTTAGAATAACTTATTGTTCCATTGAATGACTCAGAAATTCAGTAGAAGGTCCTGGAACATCATTCGCACATTCAGACAGCTCAGAAACCACGAACTTCAATAGCCATTTGTATTAGAGAGTTTCAGAATTTACAGCGCATCTTAGAGGCAAAATCACCAACCCCAAATACATATTATGGGGAGGTATTTATACAAAAGGGAGATAAAAAATATCATGAAGATAATTCTTTGAACTCATAAATTTCTTTACCAACTCTTAAGAAGTAGTAAATGAGGGAATAAATGTTGTAATAAATATGAATGTGCTAGCTGTCCAATTAGTCAGAGATATTTTGACTTTTTTGGGTTGTGTGAGTCGGCTGCTTGCTGCGCATTCATTCTGCATTTCCTGTCCTGATGATGCTATGTTATTTGTCGCTGTCTTGTCCTTTATTATCAGTGCTCAGTTTCCTTCGCATTTAATGAGCCGTAGTGACCATTCCACTTCTGCCTTGCGCTGCTTTTTCTTCCCTTTGACAGGTGGACCATGCTATCTGTATGTGCTGACCTGTAGCTGATCAAAAAAGAATTAATAAACAAAATCACCTGAGCAATGTCTCCATCATTCCTTTCAACCAATCCTCTGTAGGCAGTTGATGTCTCTGTACCTTTATCAATGTTTCATTAGCTTCATTGTATCTATAAAAGTTTGGTTGGACTTCAAAGAGATGGTTTATCTCATGCTCAATGTAAAACAGGTTTTCTAGTTTGTCATAGAGACTCTGTCCAAATGGAGGCCCTGTTTCTTCTGATGTGCTCGAAGACGCTGTGATTTGATTGGAGGTATAGTTGTTTACCCTGTTGGCATAATGCTCATGTGACAGCAGTCTTTCAGCACTAGTTACCAAACTTGGTAGCCCCCTACTCTGTAATGCTGCAAACTTTATTATGAATTCATTCACCTCTGCCTGCATTTCTTGGCATTTTCTTTATAGAGTTTGCACAAAATTCCTTACGGTTAGCACCCTTTTTACTTGTAAGATGGTATCAGTCCTGTTCCTAATACCTATTGCTGCTAGTTCTCTTTGGTATGAGTTTTTAGGAATTGAATCATTCTGTTGGCTTGCTCAGGCATGTTTCCCAAAGATGCTCTAGCCTTTTGATTTTCAAACTGAGCCAAACCTATCAAGTCCATTTGCTCATGTATGGTCTCAATTGATTGCCACTGGTCAGTAATTGATTGGCCGATCTTGGCCCACAAAATTTTCTTGACCTCAGCTAGGGTCCTATCAAGAGTAAGCTCTTTCTCTAGCTCCTTTATCTTCTTTTCCAAGCTTTCACTTCCCTTGTCTTCTCAGCTACATCCTGCTTTGACTTGTCATATTTTTCCTCAATTTTAGCCTGCTTTTCTTTGGCCTCTCTCAATTCTGCCATTTGCACTTCGAGGGCCTTTATTTCTTTCATCATGTTTTCCATACACAGGCTGGTCTCTTGCTCTGCAGGTGCTGTAGTAGTTGCCGAAACTGGTGCTGAACTTGAGGTACCTGCTTCTGATGTTGGAGCAGTGGGAGGGACTTTTGTGGTGGTCATAGGAGGTGTTAGCCTCCTATTGCGACAGGTGTTCATATTTCATGATTGACAGTGGAAGTGCCAAATATGTTCATCTTTTCATGCTGCAAAGGTTCCATATTTTGTAAAAAGGCAATAGTGAAAAGTTAAAAATGTGAAGAGGGTATGCCGTAAAAGAATTATCACAGGGCAAAAAGAGTAAATTGGTCAGAAAGAATGGTAGATTTTAACCCCAAAGAAAGACCAGGAAAGTGGCTAGTTTAAATGCCACTGCTAGTTTGATGGATGGCCCAATAGTTCAATCTGGACCATGCCATGTTTAAATTGCTTGTTTTAGACTAGAGAAAGAATACTTATCCAAACAATGCAAGCTTAGTAGAAGAGTAGATAGGTAGAGAAATGAAGGAGCCCAGCTGCTTAATCTGGGTCCTTGGAAGAGATAAGGGTCGATTTAGATAGGAGGGCAGCCAGAAGAAAAGAAGACAATCAAGGTTTGCAAGTCTAAGTGCACCCATTCAAAAGGAAGAAAAAATGTTAGGCGTATTAGGCTGGGTAGGTAGTTTGAGGTTGTAGAAGCAAGGTTTGGATCACATTTTGTATTATCAATCAGAAATTGTCTCATCAATCACAAGAAGGTCGAAGCAGTTGTCTAATGGCAGAATTCTGGTAGCATGTCTAACTCCCTTTCACCCTCCCCCTCAAAGTTTCTTACTAACACCCCTTGAGGACTTTGGGATCTTCCCAACAAGTCCTGTTATCACTTCATTTTTGTAAAATATCAAGTCAAGTTTTGGCTTTCTCAATGAAAAGAAGCCACATTTCTTGTGTAAAATCATTTCTCCATATCCCATTCAAATCTCATGTCTAAGTTTCGAATCATAAACTTGGCATCATTCCCCTTACATTTCCATTTCACAAACTCCTATTAACTTCTAATCCTATTATATAGCTCCCTAACCAAATTTTCCCACCCCTATTACTACAAAAAACTATATAAAATCCCAAAAGAATTAAAATCCCACCCTATAGCATTATAGCTATGTATATACAGTTTAGGGAAATAATAGTCCATCTAGGACTACTATTAACCCTTCCGCGTTCTAACCTGGGGTTGTTTTAACCTCTGGTTAAAATAATAACCATGGTCTTCCCCTTTTGTATACAAACCTAACCCTTTCTCAGCGCTCATTATTAATGTTTGGCGTTTAAACTTTTATTTTGAAACGTTGTCGGTGCACATAACCCACCAACCCACATTTTCCAAAGTTTTTGACCCCCCGCGGCATAATGTTATTTTATAAATCGGGCGGGTCCCATGCCTAACTACACGACACCCCGATCGTTCTGCCAGCCGTCCGATGCCTAGCGCCCCAGATCAACGGTGGGCGGTCGTTTTGAGCCCCCGATCCACCGGAGGTTAACGTCCGGGGGATGGGCGGTTTCCCTGCCGTACCCCCGCCACGTGTCAGCCTCCCGGCGTGTTCGGAGGCCCCTTCCCCAATACCGCCTGTGTCGAAAGGTGGTGCAGGGAAAACCAGATACCACCTTCCACCCTCCTATGTCAGCCCTGCGTTGCTTCTGACGTCATGTCTTCGTATCCCCGTCGGTGCCCTGTGTCATTGCCACCTCAGCTGCTCACGTCATCACCCCACTAGAGTGTCCTATGCCACGTCTTCATCCGAGTCAACTGCCATGTCACCCATCCATACCAGGGACCCGCCGATGACGTCATGCTGATGTCATCGCGAAAAAGCGCCAAGAGCGCTAATATGCCAAATTTTTCATAAAAACATGCCTTTTCGACCATTTTGTTTCATTTTCATTGGTTGTGTGCGGGAGCTGTTTGTGTCCTTTTTCGCCTGTTGGTGTCAAAATTCGAAATTCGACCAAATTGCGTTGATTGTTGCCTGCAAATATGCCACCATTGTTCACCATTGCACCAGCTCAACAACCCTCAGCGCCATTTTTACCAGGTATTTTCCAATTTCACCAGTTTCACCCTGTTCTTACCATTTTTCTCCATTTTTCATGCTGAAACCGGCAAATTTCTAAATTGAAATCACTCATACGCCTAAAAAACCTACCCAGATTCACTCACTACTCCCCACTGTTAAAAGAAAACCCTGTCGATCCCCGGCAATTCGCGAAATCACCGCAGGAAGCTATTTTAAAGCTCAGGTTTCCATCAAAACTCTGCAATAAGCTCAACATTATCCTTTCTGCCGCATTCCACTCATAAACCTCTGCAAATTCACTGTAATACTCCCCGTTCCCTTGCAAAAATTTGCCCTCATAGTCTTCTATCCAAGGAATTGGCCAAAGAAACTAAAGCCTTATCCAAACTCTGCAAAATTTTCCTTTTCATTGTAACCACAGATATTGAAGGCCATTCCCTCAGTTGAACTCATTTTGCAACTCCATTGCAAATCCTCAAAGTCAGTGGTCAGCAATCTGTTACTGCTGTAAAACTTCATTCCAAATATAACATCAAAAAGTTTTATAATGGCCACTCCAACAGCTTTCAGTGTCGCTCCTATGAATCCACCAAATAAAGAACTTGAAGCCATGCCTCTAGCTGATAAGGATTACCTCATTCAAGATCTAGTTGGGGACAGAAATCACTTGAAGACCTTCTGCCAACTAAGAAGCAGCTTTATAAACAACTGTGACATGCTTGGCATATGGGAGTCCAATTTGCCTTATTATTCCCTTCCCTCTGTTACTGTTTTTCCTAAGGTCATCCATTTGTGTGCTGAGAACTATTGACCAAATCAGAGAGCTGTCAAGTCTCCATCTGGGAGCATACTTTTTCATATTACTCCTGACTCCATCAACCAGATGCTCGACTTCAAACAGACTCAGCTATTGATTCCTTTCTCCATGAACTATTTTCTGGATGAAGGCTCCAAGCTTTCCGGCTCTGAAATTGCAAGAATTACCAAGACATTCATGAGGGCAGACTGCCAGCCTACAGGCCCACCTCCTTTCTTATATGACAATTTCAATGAGGTGGGCAAGCTGCTTATAGATATGATTTCCTCTGTGCTGGGTTTTAAAACAAGTGAGCACATTGATGAAACAGTGCTGGTTTTGTTATCTGCATACAACCCAGCACAACCCCCAGCTGCCAAGTATAATTATGCCAAGTTCATAGCCAACAAAATACATGACCAGCTAGTGAAGCTGGACAGGGAGGGAGTCTTTAAATATTCATCATATATCTATCATTTGTTCATGTATTACCAATTTGAATGCTTCCAATGCCCCATTAAAAAGTTGGATTCTAGGGGGGAAGTAAGGTCTATCATCTTTTGGTCATCAGTTTTACATGAGGTTCAAAATTCTCCATTTTCCTACTATGAGTTCATTGACCAGTTTGTATACCCAGTCTCTTGTCTTCTAAAAAGGTCCCCTCCTCCTAGATTTTCATATGACATACAGAAGACCTTGCAGCTATCTAAGAGTTACAAAATAGATGATTGGTATCTCTACCAAAATCACACTGTCATTAGAATCTATGGCTGTGAGCTCTGTCCTTACAGGCTCCCAAGATATGTACCAATGAGAATGTTTGCATTGGAGTACTATAGGCAGCTCATCAATGCTGATCTTACTCATTTTCATAGTGCCAAGAAGAAAGCTCATCTGAAATTCAAAGACTATCTAGGCCCCTTCATTATGAACAAGAAAGAAGGTTGGCAAGATGCCGATCAAATATTGAGGGACAAATACAAGTTAAAGAGGAGCTTCTGGTGGGTCCCTTATGACCCAGAGGGTTTTATCAGTGCCAGAAGAGTTAAATACAGGCTGATGGCCTATGACCATTGTAAATTCCCACAAATTGAACAATATACCAACCAAGATGAGTGGCTGCAAGACACATTAGTTGAGGAATTAACCCAAGAAGAAATTATGGAAAGAAATGTCAAAGATTTAGAAAAAACTCTTGACTTGGATTCTGCTGACCAGGTAACTTTCAAGCTGCCGCACCAAGTCGGAGAAGGCACATCCACTGCTGCAGCTTCACAAGCTACCCAAGGAGCATCTACATCAGCAACAAGTATAGCTAAAGGAAAAGAGCCAATGGATACAGAACAAGGAATGGTCACAGAACAACCTGCCACTTCAATGGAACAATCTCAAGGACAGGCTCCTCCACAGCAAACAAAGGCACCACAAGTGCCTGTTTTATAGACTCCTGCCCATGAGGAAAGAGGCAGAAAGCGAGACCGAGAAGAATCCACGCCTGCTAGTGGGTCTACACAACAGCCTGAAGCTAAGAGGCAAAAGGTTGACTCTCCAATTGAGGAGGAAGTCAGTGAGGAAATCCTTGGAAGTCCAAGGAGAGACAGAGAAGGGAGTCAACAAACAGCTACAAGCTCTTTCCAACAAGAGCAAGACAGACAGCATGACATGGAGATATCTTCCACTACACAGCAAAGTAAGAAGCCAGCTAGCATCAAAGCCACCTTTAAAGAAATTAAGGCTCAAAATGAGCTATTAATAATACAATTGTATGACCAATTCCTTAAGGAAACACCTGCCAAGCAGGAAAGGTTGATGGCAACATATGACATTAAAGAAGAAAGGATGATTCTTGCCCACTTCAAGCCCAAGTTTCAGCAGCCACAGTCAGCTGTAGACTATTTCAAGACAAGATTAGAGGTCCTGGCCAAGGACATTCACCCCATGGATCAAATAGAGTTACATAAGCAAACAGGGGAAATGGTCTATGCCACCCTGGCGGATAAGGCCATGTTGGCTCATGAGTTGAAGGAATCTTTAAAGAATACAAATACTCAGCTTGATTTGGAAAGAATGTCCTTCACAACAAAAGACAATAGAATTAAAACAATGGAGGACATTATTGTGGACCTGGGGCATGATCCTAAGAACCCCAAAGCCATCAAGGCCCTAATGAAGAAAAAGGAGGATGATATTGCTACTCTGAAAAAGAAAATGAGGCTCACCTCGACTATGCACCCACAAACAAGAGAACTAGTTCGAGAGAAAGAAGTTGAAGATACAATGGACCTGCTGATGCAAATGAACAAGAGAATAATTGAGATGGAGGGAGAGTTGGAGAAAGCACTACAAGGAAAGCAGGGAGAGTCGATCTCCCAGCCACCTCAAATAGTTCCAACTGTTGTTATTGTTCCTCCTACACAAGCAGCAGTGACCCCTCCAATTATTACAGCAACTACAACAGCCATAGATGCCACTGCAGTAACAACAACAGCGCCGGAGTCTAGCATAAGCATGGATGAATTGAAAAAAGCTGTCAAGGAACTAGAGCTTCAGGCAACAGAGATAAAAGAGGCCAAGGAAAAGTTGGCCAACCTAGAAGGAAAATATGATAAGTCCAAAATGACAGTGGCTGAGCAGACAAGGGAAATTAAGGCCCTGAAGGACAAAATAAAGGCCTTGGAGGAGGGGCTAACTTTGGACAAGACACTAGCTGAAATAAAGAGGATTTTGTGGGCCAAGATTAATCAATCAATCACTGACCAGTGGCGGTCAATTTAGGCCATACATGAACAAATAGATCTAATTGGTGTAGCTCAGTTTGAAAATCAGAGAGCCAGAGCAGTGTTGGGAACCATGCCTGAACAGGCCAACAGAATGATTAATTTCTTGAACCATAAAACTAAGGAAGAGCTAGCAGCAATGAAAATTATGAATAGGACGGAGGCCATACTCACAGCAAAGAAGGTGCTGACTCTGAGAGGTTTTGTACAGACACTAGAAAGAAAGTGTCAAGAGATGCAAAGGGACATAGATGATTTTAAGTGGAAACTTGCAGCATTACAAAGCAAAGGTTTTCCCAGCTTGCTGACCAGTACTGGAAGGCTGTTAACACGTGAGCAATATGCCACTAGAGTGAACAACTATGTCACAAATCAACTTACTGCATCCTCAGGCTCTACAGCAGAGGCGAGGCCACCTTCTGGGCAGAATCTCTATGATAAGTTGGAAAACTTATCTTTTATTGAACATGAAATTAATCATTTGTTTGATATGCCACCCAACTATTATAGGTATACAGAGGCCGATGAAATACTCATCAAAATACAAAAGCATCAGTTACCTCCCGAGGATTGGTGGCAGGAAATGCTGGCCATTTTGCCCAGGTAATTTCAGTTTTTTCCCCTTTTTATTATTTCAAATCTCGGTTAGCTATGAGTCAGCCAAATGAGGCACGAAAGCACCGGACAGAGTGGTTAAAGAACAAGCAGAGCAGGTTGGAGCAGTGACAGAGCAAAGACATAGACGATAAGCCCAAAAGACCGCAGATTTTAAAAGCACAGCCTAGCCGACTCAATCGAACTCAAAAGTCAATTTTATCTGACATAATGAACAACTGTTATATTCATGTTTACTACAACATTTACTCTTTTAGCTACTATCCCTTAAGAGTTGGCGAAGAAGTTATGAGCTATTAACTCATCATCTATATATTTTTTGTATCTTGTTTTTGTATATATAGCTCCCCACAGAACGTATTTGGGGTTGGTTGGTTGATTCGCTCCACTAGAGACTCGCTCTATATACTTGATGTTTTCCTTAATCAAACACTGCTGAAAATCTTGGAGGATGGACTATTTACTGTTTGTTTAATGGTTGAAGAGTGAATGTGGAATTCTTGTGCTGCAACATGACTCAATAAGTGTTCTATACCTCTGTTTTCCATTGATATATGCTCATATCATACATATGTCACCATCTAAAATAGCAAGAAAAATGAATAGCTTAGACTTTGTTTAACTGCACTCTATGCTTAATTTCTGCTGTTTCTTTATGTTTTCCTCTGAATTGGTAACGAATATGAATTCCATTTGGCTCATATTTCCCCTGATTCACTCATGTTTGATAGTTATCTAGGGATTCTTTACTGCTCCTAGATAGAGCTCATTCACCTTCCCTCTGTTAAAAGAGAGATTCTTAATTGCCTCTCATTCCTTAGCCTTCAATCCATCTCCACTTAGCTTGTAAGTTGTTTCATGTGTAGCTATGTTGCTCCATTTTCCTCTTGTGACCAAGAAAACGCACCAGCAGTCCTACTCCTTGACTCCATGCCCAATGGTTTGAAACTCTTCATATTATACCTACCTCTCTACCTGGAAACATCATCCTTCCCACCAAAACTTAGACAAAAACCCTTGAAATCAATAACTAGCCTAAAATCATCATCAACAAAACTAAAGCATAAAGAGAGAGCCCTCTCTGATTGCAGGTGGGCTAGAACCTGCAGTCCAAAGATTGGTTAGTGGTTACCTCAGCCGTAATCCCTTGGGAGTCAAAGGGAAGAACCTGAGAAATAATAGGAGGAGCAGCTGTAAGAATTTGAGTTGATTGAATTGGCTGAGAGGCCAACTCTCCCTGTCTTCCTTGTAATGATGCCTCCAAGGCACTCTCTGTTTCTATCAACCTTTTATGTAAGCTCATAAGAAAAGTTACCACATCCTGCTCTTCTTTTTGTTGTGCTATCTCTGTGGTTTGAGGATGTAGTGTAGCTGGCAGCTTGAGTTGTCTTTTGAGGGCTGCTATGTCTTCCTCTTTCTTCTTTATCAAAGCTTGCACGCCCTTGGGATCAGTGGGATCATGTCCCAGCTCTATAATGATCTCCTCCAAGGACTTGATTCTATTGTCCTTGGCCTGTGATGAAGCTTTCTCCAATTCTAGCTGGGCAGTAGTATTGTGCAAAGAGTTTTGCAATCTATGGGCCAACAATGTTTTATCTACCAAGGTGGAATACACCATTTCGCCGGTCTACTTGTGTAATTCAATCTGGTCCATCGAATGGATATCCCTGGTGAGAACTTCCAGATTGGTTCTAATATAGTCAGCGGCTGATTGTGGTTGCTGCGTTGTAGGTCTAAAATGACTGAGAGTCATTTTCCCTTCTTGGATGTCATAGGCTGCCATTAGCCTTTGCTGATTAGTGGGAGCCATCCTTATCAGCTGGTTATAGAGATGGTACCTCACTGGCTCGTTTCTAGGTTTAATATCTTTGAATGCCTTCTTAATATCATAGCCCTGTCTACTCTGTTGCCTGGTGGATGTAACCTCCGCACCTTGTTGTCTCTCTTGCTCCTGCTGAAAGAAGCTAGCTGATGTCTCCATGCTTGGGGGAACTTGTTGTTCTATTGGCCCCTCTGGTATTTCTTCTTCTGAAAAAGGATTTAATCTCTATCTCTTTTATCCTTGTTGATCGGTAGATGTCCCTAGAGGTGTCTCTTCTTGTCTATCCCTTTTCTTTTCTCTCTCTTCATTGGCAGGAGTTTGTAACACTAGAATTTCAGTTGCCTTTGCTTGAGTAGAAGGGTCTTGCCCTTGACTTTGTTCATCTGTAGAAGCAGGTCACTCTGCCATTGTTTCTTGCTGTTCCAAATGCACTTGCTCTTCTGAATGTTGCACCTCTTTTCCTTTAGATGTTCCTGCTAGTGGAGCCCTTTCTTGGTGCCTTCTCCAAGGTGCCGCGGAGCTGTGAAAAACACCTATCCAAAAGATTCCAAGTCAACTGATTTTTCAAGATTCTTTATTGCTTTTTCTGTTATCTCTTCTTCAGTAAGCTCTTCCACAAGTGTGCCCTCTACCCATTCTTGTTGGTTGGCATATTGTTCAATTTCAGGGATTCTGTGATGGGGATACCCTGTGAGCTTGTTTTCGACCCTTCTAAAGCTTATGAAGTGTTCAGGGTCATATGGTGAACAATGGAAACTCATTTTGAGCTTGATTTTTTCTCTCAAAATCTCATCAGCATCCTTCCATGCTTCTTCCCTTTTATTAAAGATAAATGGGCCCAATTGATGTCTTATTTTAAGTTGTGCCTTTTTCCTAGTACCATAGAAGTGCTTTAAGTCTACACTGTTGAATTGCCAGTAGTACTCCAAGGCAAAGAGTCTCATGGGGACGTATTTTGGTAGTCTGCATGGAGCCAATTGACAGCCATAGATCCTTATTACAGTTTGTTCTTGGTAGTAATACCAGTCACCAATGATGTATTCTTTTGAGAGGTGCAGGATTCTTTGCATTTCAGTAGTGAGCCTAGGAGGAGGATCTGCTGATAAAAGGCAAGTAGCTGGATAGACAAAAAGGTCAATGAACTCACAATATGTGTATGGGGAGTAATTAACATGGTGGAATACTGATGACCAAAATATGACAGACCTTCGCTCCCCCCTAGCATCCAATTTCTTCAGGAAGACCGGGAAACTTTCAGACTGATAATATAGCAGCAAATGATAGATATATGAGGTGTATTTGAATACCCTTTCCCTCTCTAAGTTCATAAACTGCTCATGAATCTTGTCGGCTATGAAGGTGGCATAGTCATACTTGACAGCAGGAGGCTGTCCTGGAGTAAAGATAAACAGCAAGGCAAAGATAGTCTTATCTACAATTTCACTTGTTCTAAATCCCAGGATGTAGGAGATCATATCTATGAGCAGTTTTCCCTCCTCAGTGAATGCAACATGGAGATAGGGGATTGTGAATCTGGAGTAACAGTCTGGTCACATAAATAACTTGGCAATTCGGTCAACCTCTGCAGAGGGCAATTTTGAGGCTTGATCCAGCAGATTTTTCATGGAAAGGGGGACCAAAGGCTGAGTTGGTTTGAATTGAAACATCTCATTTATAGACTGAGGAGTAATGTAAAAGAGGACATTTCTAGCAAGGTCCATCACTACCCTTTGAGAGGGCTCATAATTGGAACAACATTGATGGATGAAGTCAGGGAAAACGTTGACTAAGGGCAGGTAATATATAGGCGTATTGGATTCCCATATTCCCAATAGGTCATCTTTGTTTATGAATTTATTCCTTATCTCACAGAATGCCTAAAGGTGAGGCTTGACTCCCTCCATGTCAGCAATTTGATAGTCTTTGTCTACCAGAGGTATCCATTCTAATTGTCTATGAGGTGCATTTAATGGTGCAATATTTACATCTACTGGGGCCTCCATGATTTTACTTGGATTATGGTTGGATTTGGTGTATATTTCAACAAGAAAACAGAGCTCTGACAAATGGATTTTTTACAGAGAATTTGCAGTTTTGGATTTCGCGCGAAGGTAGCCCTGCTGAGTAGAGCTCAACGGGAATAGAGCATGCAGAGCTCTGCAACAGGTACGCTTGAAGGGGATGGAGATAAAAGAGCTTTTGCAGATAGTCTCAGTGGTTTTTCGCGCTAATTGGAGCTGGAATTCGAGTTTTAACGACAATTTTGCAAAGGAGGGAAAATATGTCGGGTTGCACTTGAACAAGGGGTGAATAAGTGAATTATCAGGTGGAATTTCAGGAGCTGAAGGGCCTTTTTGGTTTGAATTTGCAGGTGTTTAACAACTTTTAATGGATAAATTGTGGAAAACAGGGTTTGCAGGTGAACAGACGGTAAATACATGTTTATATGGCGCAGAGAACTGTTAGTAGGTACAACTTCGAGCTACAAGATCGGACTATGGACGCGGATTCACCGAGTGATGCACTGTGCAGGTTATTAGGCGACTTGGACATAAAATTTCATGCAAAATGCTCCACGGGCGCACAATAGAAAACAAAGGAAATAGTCGTTTTCACGACATTTTATCAAATTTTGGACATTTTTGTGCTTTTGGTCGCTTTTTAGGGGATGACGTCAGCATGATGTAATTTGGCGCATAGCGGGCACGCGACGGTGACGTGGAAGCTGACAAGGATAGGTGACGGGGCAGCCACGGAGGACTATATAGTAGCAGAGGCACTGACGAAAAGGCTGACGTGGAGTTGACGTGGGTGGCGGGGAGAACAGGCGGTAAGTGGTTTGGTATCGGACCGCCTTTGGTACGGGGGTGGTATGTGTCAGCGCGAGCCCGATGCAATTAAAACGGCCACGCGTCCCCGCATATGGCGCCAAAACCGCCGTCTATCGGGAGCTAACCCTCGTATAGTGGGGTCATTGTAATATTGGCGAGGGCTGTCCGATCTGCCGGGCACAAATCAACGGTTGACGGGATGCCTACATGGTGGCATGATAAGGCACGAGGACCCGCCCGTATGTTTTAATATTATATAAAATATGGCGGGGGAAACTTTAGGTTAATGGGTTTGTATGTAGGGCACTGGGGTAATGGTTATTCATTTAATCAAATATTAAATGAAATCCAAAAATAAAAATATATGCGCAGGGGGTAATATGGTAAGGTTTAGATGGAGGGTTCAGGTGCAGTTAGTAATTTGACCAAATCTTAAATTACTCCCAAGTGTGGTTTGGATGCGGAAGGGTTAATATAAGTCCCAAATGGGCTTAATATTTCCCAAAACTATATGATATGGCTATAATGCCAAGGGGTAGGGGTATTTAGTATTTTTTGGGATTTTGATATAGTTTTTTGTAGAAATAGGGGTGGGAAAATGACTTAAGGAGATAAATAATAAAGTTAGGTGTTAATATGATCTTATGAGGTGAGAGTGGATGAGTAAATGCCAAGTTTATAAAGTAAAGACTTAGGCATAAGAAAATGAAAGGAGTGTGGAAGATGCTTTTTACACAAGAAATGTGGCTTCTTTCCGCTAAGTAAACTCAGAGTTTAACTTAGTAATTCTAAAAAAATGAAGTGAAATAAGACCCTTCGGCAGATCCCAAGCTCCCTAAGGCGATGTTAGTCAAATATTTATGGGGAATGAAGGGGAATTAGTCATGCTTCCATTGTTCTACAACCAAAAAACTACCATGGTACCAATGTTATTGATGAGATGAGTCTTCTTGACAAGACAAAGGATCACAACCTTGTTTCTGCAACCTCAAACCACCTACCCAGCCTAATACACCTAACATATTTTCTTCCTTTTGATTGGGTGCATTTGGACTAGAAAACCCTGAAGTTCCTCTTTTCTTTTGACTGCCCTCCTATCCAAATCTACCCTTATCTCTTCCAAGGGCCCAGATTAAGCAGTTGGGCTCTTTAATTTCTCTACCTATCTACTCATCTGCCAACCTTGAACTGTTTGGACAGATATTCTTTCTCTATTCTACAACAGTAAATTTTAACATGGCATGGTCCAGATTGAACTGTTGGGCCATCCATCAAATGTGATAAGCAACAGTATTTGCACATTTTGAACTTGCAAATAAGATAGCAGTGGCATTTTTGGTTGGCCACTTTCTTGGTATTTTGGTTTGGGGTTCATTTCTGTCATCTTTTCTGACCAATTTACTCTTTTTTCCCTTTGATTATTCTTTTAGGGCATATCCTCTTTACATTTTTCAACTCTCTCTAACTCTTTAAAAAATATGGAACCTTTGCAGCATGAAAAGATGAACATATTTGGAACTTCCATAGTCAATCATGAAAGATGAAACCTATTGGTATAGGAACCTAACATGCTTAAACATACAGGTAGGTTTCATTTTGGAGGGATAAAGGAAGAGGTTAACAAGGCTCTGAGCCTTCACAATGCGACTATGCGCTAAATACGAAGGAGGGCTTACTATCGCATGTTGAATGGTTGGAGGAAGATGCTTCTTGTCTTCATGATATGCTCATGAACTCAAGGGAGGTCACAGTTCTTCGTGGTGAAGAAGTGCACTCAGGAGGATAACCTGGTATACTAGGGTGCAGTTCGAGGTCAATCGGGCTTTGAGCTCAATAAGTGCACTCTACCTGTTGAAAGATTAGAAACAAGTTTGAAGAACAAGATTTGGTGATAAGATAAATGAAAGAAATATCTGCAAGGCTTTATAGTTGTTGTCGCATGCATGGTGGAATATGAAAGGCTAAAGAAGATCAAGAGTTTATGTATGCAACAATTGATTAATGCTTGCAACATGAAGATTCAACATAAACGCTACCAAAAAAACTGAAAAATCAAGGATCTAAAATAAGAAGAGAAAGGATGACGGTGAAATCATGAAATGCAATGGAAGGATTTGACATGCAATACTTACTTGCGGTACTAGTTGCTGAAGATTCCTAGTTGTGTGCCCAACTGAGATGGAATGATTAAGCAAAAACAATAATTAGCTCAATTAATTTAAAGAAATCTTCATGCAAAATTGATTCATGCATGAGTGACACTTGTCGTTGCATGAAAGGACTAGTTAAAGGAAGTTAAGTGGGCTCCTATTTTCTAAGAGTGTGCCCACTTGCACCAAGATGGAACATAAATGGGTGGAAAGTGGACTCATGGAGGGCACATATGTTCATCATGAAGGAGTGTGTTCAAAGAGGGTGCACTCCTTTGGGACAAAGGAGTGTGATCAAGAAGGGCACACTCCTTCGAGCTGAAGGAGTGCACTCAAGGAGGGCACAGGTCTTAACCAACTTGGAGTGTTGTTTTTTCTTTTTTGAGTGTTTTTCGTTCTTTTTATTGCTTTTTCATGTTTTTTGAGTATGTGCATGGAAAGAAGGAAAGTTTCTAAGTCGAGAAAGATTGTGAGTTCACCTAAGCATATACTTACTTACTCTAGTGCTTCTAATGCTTAAGTGATGATGCTTAAGAAACATTGACTAAGAGGATGTTACACTAGGAGAAAACAAATAAATAACAAATCAGGCAACTAGATGACTCAAGGGGACTTGAAACGACAGTTATTATAGGCTCTGAAATCAACATAGGCAAAATTTTTGGAGGTTAGTTGTTGCAGCGATAACATTTTGGTACATACAGTTCTAAATAATGTTTTAGTTATGATCGTACTACAAATTATCTTGAGCACATTATAGGTCGTTACTATGCACATTTTATGCACCACAATTGTCGAGATTTGTGTTTATATTCTACATTACTTACATTGCAATAGGGAATTCTATTCCTTGGGGATTTAAATCAGAATGCCTATGGAAGAGAGTGGAAGTAGCTTGTTGACAAATGACAAAAGAAATATTAAATTAATTTAATTTGTTATTATTGCACTTGAAACTAAAAATGGCCATCTTTCATTTCTCAAACTCTCTATTTAATCTATCATATTGTGACTTAGATGAAGAATATTCCAAGATTAATTTTCCATTTATGGTAAAAAAATTCCTCAAGCCCAATTCCAATATAGACGACGCCTACGGTGTAATTAAATAATCTTCTACATTCAAATTTTCACATGATAAAAATGTGCATAATAATATTGATTACAACGAAGGTTATGGTAAATAAAGAAACTAGAAAGAATTTTTGTGTAGAAAATTATTATTGACATTAGTATTTGCTCATGTTAATGAGATATTTTCATTTTCATTTTTATTATTTATGAAAAAATTATAACTAATGTAATTTATAAATAAAAAATTAAATAATTGTTGAATGCAAATAGATATCAATCTATAATAAACATTCAAATGAAACAATTACATTGTTAAAATAAAAAATAAATAAAACAAAAAATAATTAAAATATAATTTAATTTTAAAATATTATTATTATTATTATTATTATTGGTTTTAAAAATAATTAATATATGAGCTAAGTATGTATATTAAAAATCATTTAACAATAAAATAAGTAATAAAATTTGAATATCATAAAAAAAAGGGAAATCTAACATATGTGGACATGATCTTCTTTCTTATTACATTTATGATGTCCATTTTAAAATAAAGATTTCAATTTTTTAATTTAATTATCAATAATTAATAGGATTCAACTTCTGAAAATTAAGTATGTCTTTTTTTGCTTTTAATTTAATCAAAATAACAATATAAATCAAATGGTTGGTAAACTACTATAAATATAAATCCATAATAGGCATCAAAACACTTATACCATAACATGTTTCAAGATAAATCACAATTTTCTATTCCAACTAGCTAAATCTTTACCATTTACTTAATAATTAATAATAATTCAAATAAAATTCCTAAAACCTATTCCTATATGAAAATGATGTTTAATAATTATGTTTAATATTGAAACAGTAAAATTTAAAAGCAAAAATAAAAATAAAAACAAAAACAAACACAAGAAACTTTATCGAGTGTAAAATGCTAAGAGAGGTATCAAATGTTACAACATGCT
This sequence comes from Pinus tabuliformis, assembly GCA_031772625.1. Classification (NCBI taxonomy): domain Eukaryota; kingdom Viridiplantae; phylum Streptophyta; class Pinopsida; order Pinales; family Pinaceae; genus Pinus; species Pinus tabuliformis. Next base: position 565,995,241 of record CM062810.1, read on the forward strand.
AAATTTTCTGGCAGCAAGCAAGGTGATACTATAAAGAAATTAATAAGGTGTGAATTTGGCATGGACCTCATTTTCGAAGTGAAAGTATCGATTGACTTTACTGATTTTACTCGTCCGAATTGCGTATCCTTCGCACCTAATGTTTTTTTTTTTTTCAAAGAGAAAAATCTGTATAGTATTATATTGAGACAATATAAAGAGTACATATGAGATACAACAAGAGCTAAAAACACTAGCATCCTTGCGATCATATGGAAAAACAAGATCTTACAGATATAGGGCCATCATCATGAAGATCAGAAACATGGATATAGCAAATAGTCTAACAAAATGCAAGGAAACTATTTCAGATGTAGAAAAAACTAAAAGCCAAAAGGAGAAAAACTGTGAAACATATCTGGATAGGGAAGATAGCAAAAAAGATCAGATCATAATCCCGGGATGAAGAAATCCTGAATGAAGCATGTTCGGTCATCCACAGATATCAACAAGGACCAAGCACCAGGCTCAAGAGATAGAGCATCCTTAGACAGACGGTCCGCCTGATCATTAAGGGAGCGGGGTATGTGCTTGATAGATGGCTGAACTAAATTGTTCCAAAAATGCATAATCCGATTTATCCATCCAGAAAGATGAGGATAATTGATATGGCATGCACCCCTGACATGGTCAATCATGACTTTCGAGTCCCCAAAAATAGAAATGTTCTGAATCTCCATAAACACATAGAAAGCAAGCAGTCCAGCTAAAGCCCTTGCCTCAGCCAGGCTGTTTGTACCTCTCCCCCCGTTCCAAGATAAGAAATATTGCAACTTTTCATCCATGATTATATGAACCCCACATCCACATATATTGAACTGTTCGGCCCCCTCAAATAAGGCCGCGGGCAGAGTATTGAGAGGGACAGTCTCGTCAATATTTCGTTGCACATCCTTCTTGGGTTCCTTAACAAGCAGCATACCATGAGTGCCTAAAATATGTTGCAAAGAAGACATCAGAGGCTCTTTAGACTCCTAGAAGATCTTGGCGTTCCTCCATTTCCATAAGCACCATAAGACGATGATAAACAGAGAACGCCAAGATACTTTTTGCACACTCCATCATTGGAAAGCATCCTGTATTGTAACAAAAACATTGTGAGAAAAACCAAAGAGTAGAGACAATTCGTACAAGATCTGTAGGGAGGAGCCGCATTGAAAAAAAAAATGAAGGTTGGTTTCCTTTGTAGCCTCACATATGGGACATCTACTCGGACCATGCCAGCACCTCCTCTGCAAGTTGTCCCATGTCAAATTGTGGTCGTTGAATACCAGCCACGAGAATAATATCATTTTAAGAGGGCAGCCCAATTTCTAGAATTTAATGGGAAATAAAGAGCATGAGATTTCAGCCTTTGAAAGAATCATAACTACATATATGTCTCTTACTCTAACATGCAGTTTTTTAACACTCCATATTAGCATATCCGCAGTACCAAATCGGTGGATGCCCAAACTGCATAGAAAGTTTAATACTAAATTCCAATCTGAATGCAGTGTGACAGGCATGTTAAGTTCATGTGCGTCTTTCCAAATAGGGATAGGGCCGCACCAAGATGAAATAATTTTATCCCACATGAATATACCATTTCTGAAGAGAAAATGTAACATACGTTTAGGGATGCATGAGTGCCCACGATCGCCAACAATGGAACCAATGCCGATGAAGACACGGTCGCCAGAGTAAAGGTTCCAACTTAAGCGTTGCAGGAAGTAATGTTGGAATTTCCTAAGACTGAGCCATATAGCAGAGCCGTGGCTTATTCCAATAGATCCCCTCCGATACCAAAAGACAAGATCTTTATCTTGCAGGTATTTTTTCCTGATGGATGAACTCCATAGACCTTCTCCGAAAATGGCCCTCGTTAGTGATTTACATAACAATGCTCTATCGAAAGAACTCATGTCAAGCAGGCCCCAGCCACCGTACTTCTTAGGCATAGATATCATTTCCAGTTTCGTTAGGTTGATTTTGATTTGATTGGAACTTCCACCCTAAATGAAATTAGCCAGAAATCAATTTATCTTGAGGATAATGCTAGCCAGAAGAGAGTAAATATGAGCCCAATACACCGCTAACTACGTCAAGACCGACTGTGACAGAATGAATCTCCTGGCCAGAGAGAGTGTCTTGTGTTCCCAGGCTGAGATTTTTCTAAAGAATCTTTCCAGGATCCAATGCCAGCTAACACTAGAGTAACCTTTGGCTTTTAATTGAAAGCCTAGATATTTCATGCCATCTTTAATCGATTTTAAACCAATACCAAGCAGATCAACAATCCATATAACCATATCCAAGTTTGTATCATTATGGTAAAGAGAAGATTTACCTTTGTTAATAAATAACCCAGTTTCCCTCTAGAACCTATTTAGAATCTCGTTGAGGCATATCAATGTCAACCTACACAGCATGGCGAAGATGAGCACATCATCTACAAATAGATTATGTGAAACATGGATACCCCTGCAGATCCTAACCGGCTTGCACCTTTTATCTGCCATGACACTGTTTATTTGAAGACTGAGAGTGTTCATAGCAAGAATAAATAAGAGAGGCGAAAGGGGGCATCCCTGGTGAAGTCCCCTTTCTGCAGGAAAAAATGGAGAAGGAATTCCATTAATAAGCACCGAATAATGGACATTTTCTACACAAGACATGATCCAATCAATGGATTGTGTGTTTAGTCCGATTTTAGCCAACAAACACCTCAAGAATCCCCAATCCATACAATCGTAGGCTTTCTGCAAATCAACTTTAAGAATGGCCGCATCCATAGATTTTGTTATCATTGAAAACATAACTTCCTGTGTGATGGCAACAATATCCAATATATTATGGCCTTTTAAGAAGGCATGTTGATCCATAGTGAGGAAGGAAGCCAGCGTCGGTTTCAATCTTTCCGCAATAATCTTGGATATGATTTTAAAAGATATATTGCATAATGATATCGGCCGGAAGTCATGAAAAGATTCTGCTTCGTCTTTCTTAGGAATAAGAGCAATCAGAGTGGATGAAGTGTTATGATGAATACTTCCAGATAATCGGGAAGCCTCTACCATCCGCAACAAGTCATCTTTGAGAAGGTCAAAAAAGTGAATATAGAACTCAATGGTCAAGCCATCCAGGCCTGGACTTTTATCCTTACAAAATGCTTTTAAAATGCCAAGAAGTTCCCCCTCCGTATTGGGCTAGAGAAGACTCGCGATACCATAAGCGTTGAACATAGTAGGTGCCAATTCGATCACCCAGAGAACATCCTGAATGTCGCAGCGTTCCTTCCTTTTGTATTGTGATTTAAAATTCCGCAATGATTCATTTGTGATATCTTGATGGGATACAAAGTATCCACCATTTCCATCAGCAATTTTCCAGATTGAGTTTTTGACCTGCCTAGCATTTGCAACTTTATGAAAATAACTAGTGTTCCGATCCCCTTCCTTGAGCCATAAGGCTCTGCTTTTGAGCTTCCATGTGGCCTCCTATTGAAGAAGAATTTTTTGCTTACTGATCTCCAATTCCCTTATGCGACACTTAATACTGAGAGGAAGATCATTTGTACAGGTGGAGCCAATGAGTTGATCCAACTCCAATTGTAAATCATGAAGCAATTGTCTGTCCCTTTTTTTCCTGTCTTGCTGCTAGTCCTTGGTCACCCGTCTCATTACCACCATTTTTTCCCTCAAATCCATCATTGGAGGGGATGATTCTCCGGCCGATAGCTCCTTCCATGTTTTCAAAATAAGCGAATTGAATTCAGGGACCTCCAACCAAGTCCGATTAAATTTGAAAGGGTAACCCACTCTGATACCCTCCACCCTCTAGCTTAGTACAATAGGCCTGTGATCAGAAGAAAAAGCCGCCCCAATATATGAGAAGGGCATGCCCATTTTGTCGATGATGCTCGCATGAATAATGAAGCGATCAATCCTTTTTGCTATATAAGCATCGCCTGATCTGTCGTTGTCCCATGTAGGCATCATTTTAGAAGGTGCAATATCCACAAGATTCCTGTTAAGAAGCTCCATTTTAATAAGGTCAGCCAGCGGGTCACTTTTACGGCACTTTCCCCAACATTCATCAGAGCATAAGGTGAAATTTAAGTCTCCCGCAATAATCAGAAAATCAAGATCAAAAATTTCTGATGCAAACATTTTTTCCCAGAAGGGGAATCTGTTTTTATAGGGCGCATAGGTATTCAGAATGTTAAAATGAAAACTATGGCCTCTGAGAGTTGCCGAAATAAGAATACCAGCAAAGCACTTAAATGCTCTAGCACTGATCCACGTGGGATCCCATAATACAGCCAGACCACCAGAGAGGCCTCTTGCCTCAGTAGCAACCATGAACCAAGTTGGAAACATTTTCCGAAAGTATGAGATGGAGTCCCGACAGCTGTGCATGGTTTCTTGGATCATAATGATCTTAGGACGAGTCGATAGGAAAACTTCTCTAAGCGCCAAAAATTTGGGGTTAGCGCCTAAACCCCTGATGTTCATGGAAACAATGAAAGTCATTTTGAAGGCTCACCAGCCATGCTCGCTCTAAGGGGCTGAATTTCAGACATATCATGAATTGGAACATCAACGAGGGCCAAATTCCTCACACCTGACGCAGAAGCAATAGATCTCCCCCTGAAATGCCGGCTACCTCCTGCATGTTTCTTCCTAACAGTAATATTCTTGGCGGAATTTGGACTAATAAAGGGTGAAGAAGGACCATTTGGCTTATGAATGGTCAGGGGCTCCAATTCAAGTGATTTTTTACAGAGCAGAAAATCAACATCACTGTCCATGCGGTTCGCCGGAGAAGACACAGGAGAATTGTAAGGGGTGGCAGTCTCCCGCGGCTCATTACACTTTGTGGAAGGACGAGTGCACTTCTCCGGGGAGGAGGAAGAGATGGTAATAGAATGGGAGCCAACATTGAAGTCACCCATGGGCACGGGAGGGGGAGAAGGGACTGCCATGCTAGCCGCAGGTTCGGGAATGACAGAGCAAAAGAAATTAGAAGGCCCACCCTTCTCAATATTAGCATGAATAACTGAGGAGGACATTCCATGGACAGGCCCGACAGAGCAGACCACAAGAGGCGACCGAGGGGATAGGGGAGGCTCCGACTGGGAAGGGACCCGCACATTAAAAGGATCATTAGCAGATAAAGAGAGAGATGATGCGAAAAGATTCTCAGCAAGATTGATGGATGGGTCCAATCGGCTTCGGCGGAAAAACAGTCTAGAAGACGGATTTACATGGCGCCTACAATTGTTAATGAGATGACTAGTCCTATGGCAAAAAGAGCACCTAAACGGAATACCCCAGAAGTCTAACCATTGTTTAATACAGGATCGACCCCAGCCAATCTCAATATGGTCAAGATAACCACCTTTATAAGTCTTCTCGATGAGGATCCACGCAGTCCTTTTGTCCTTTTCTCCACGGCACCAAGGATCCACATAAACGAATTTGCCAATGGAGTTTCCAATATCTGTGAGGGATTCAACAGACCACATTTCCGGAGGTAGATTGGGGAGTTTAACCCAGATCAAACTATTGGATGGAGTGTTTTTTAATGGGTCAAATCCGATATACTACCGATAAAGAGCAAGGAAGCTCCTACCACATACCCAGGGACTCTTGAAAATGATCTCTAAATCATAAGCCTTAAGGAAATGGAAGCAGTACCAATCTTTCATAAGGCGAGAGATAATGGGGGTGTATCCGATCAAAGGCTTCCACCACTCATCAAGCCAATTCCTCATAATAACATCGTCCATAATCGGGAAATGCCATCTGCCAATCAATGCAAGATCCTATAGACTGCCATTTTTGTCCGAGAGATGTGAGCAATCCAGAGAGATGGATTTAGGAGGAGATGAAGTCTTAACCGGATTCCTGGCTTTGTTGTAGAAAGAAGCCTTTGAGTGGTCCCGAGAATCCTTCCCATGTCACGTAGGCTTAACAATAATATCATCCACCATGGACTGTCACTTGGCAGACATCGTGGACTTCTCACGAGACTTTTCCGCCATGACGGTGGCACGGATCATAGCCTCCATGGCAGAAGAGTCTGAAACACCTTCCATCGATACAAGAGAAAATCCCCTTCCTTAAATGCGAAAAGGATAGGAAAGGACAAGGATATCTTTACCCCCGATCCAAAAATGAATGTAACACCAGGATAGAGAAAAAGCCAGATAGGGGATGTTAAGGAAGATGGGACAGAGATTGCATAGTGAACCGTGCCTAGAATTCTCCAGAAGGAAGAACGCGCTTTACATAGAAGACACAAACAGTGAGAAGAAGACTAGGACAGGGGGAAGTACAAAAAATGATGATATAAGGCCACCATGTTGACAAAGAAGGAAGATCCCAGTGGGATAGTACACTTAAGTACCAATGCCACAACTCATGGAGGACAAGTCTAATAACTTCTAGGAGATTTTTTTTTTTTTTTAAAACCAGGAGAGGGAGATAATTGGTGAGACCTGCACAAAACCAGAAAACTAGAAACTGCTAATCCGCCATATCCAAAGAAGCCACGAACATACAAACAGTCCAGATGAACATACAAACACCAAAGAATGAAGACATCTAACTAGATGAGGTATCCCTGCAGTCTATACAACAGCAGTACATCACAAGGATACACCACCAGTCCCCGATCCTAATATGTAAATCAGAGCATGGCTTATAAATGACAAAGGAATTCATCAGCGTGAAGAAGAGCATCTTAAGCATCTTGTCAGATTAATCCATGGAGACAAAGAATCTCAAAGACCCAAAAACAACAATACTGATAATGATTATTAGAAGGACCATCTTATTTTTATAGGCAAAAATGTAGCATATACCAAGCTAGATTCATCGTATTAACAACAGTTCCATAGGGATATGAAGCCTTGCCCCTATAAAATAGATTACCAGAATAAAAGATCCTTGGAGAATGTATGCACAAAAATGAAGAAAGCATATAAATATAAGATAAAACAGGGAGAAAAAATACTGACCTCTATACCACCCCCTCACAACCACGAGCGAGAGTGACAGAAGCACCAAGCGTGTGAAGTATGCCAACGTTACCTTCCGAGTAGAAAACTGAGAGTGCACTTGAGACAAAAGTGAGTAGGTTAAAAAAATGAAGAATATATGAGCCACTCCACAGAGATGAGGGGAGTGAAAGGCCAAAAAGCTGAGTGACCAAGAAAATCATAAACGCAGTGGATGAAATGGTTAAATAGATGGATGAAAGGTGTGCGTCCCATGCCAGGTGTAATGGGAGAAAGATAAACAACCATGCATGAGCTACCACGAGAATACGTGTATGGAGCATGAAAAGTATGAGCAGATAGTGGAGCAGGAATGTGGTAAAATGCCAATGAAAAGGGAGGAGGCCTAGAAATATGTAGCTCAGGATAGGATCATAGAGGTGGCAAGCTTCATTGGTAGACTTTCAGCGGACCGAAAACCTGGTTGGCTCCCTGCATCAATAGTCGCTCCCGCTCCGGCATCTCCCTCCCCTTGTCAAAACTTTCTTCTTCACTACTGAGCAATCAAATTTTGGGTTTGAACTAGCAGAGATATTTCTTTCGACGACTTGTTTACCATGAATATGAGAGAGACCATGACTTTTTTACCATATTTCTTTCCACGTGGTTTATAATATATGAAAATCTTATGAAACGAAGACAAATGATGGCTTGACTTGCATAACCTTCTCCCTATTCCGTAGTAGAGATCGGGCCGGAAAGGTTCGAGGTGCTAAAGTGGCTAGGATACAATCTTACCCGCACCTTTGGGGACGAACAACTCCTCTTATTAGGAACCAGTCAACACGTAAGGAAACTTTTATGAAGGAAGATGAATGATGACTTGCTACTTGCCTTACCAGTCAACACGAAGAAAAGTACGTTATAGAAAATTATTTGTGTGAAGTTTCCATCGTCTTCCTATTTGATAGGTTAGACTACAGTGTAGCGTAGCGGTAGGTAATACAAGAATAGTCCAAATGCAAATAATTCAATTGTAATCGCGTTGACTGGTAAAGAAAGTAGCAAGTCAAGCCATCATTCATAACATTTTCTATAATGTACTTCCCTCAATCTCGACTTGCCCTTATTCATATATTATAAACCACATAGAAAGAAAAAAGCAACATACTATGAAAATGTATTTTAACGTCAAGCACATGCTTCGATTAAAGTTCACCGATAACATGCTTCTCCAATTTTGTTGAGATACTTAATTTCAGTGTTTTCGAGGTGAGGTGTCATAGTTGGTTTTGTTTCACTTTGCAAGGTGAGGTGTTATAGTGGGTTTTGTTTCACTTAAGTTTAGTTGGAACTTTTTCTAGTAATTTATTGTTGTTTTTTCTTTGTCTATTATATAATTATTTTTTTATGTATTTCGACCTCTGTGTCTTTTGTCATGGTATCAGAGCGTGAGGTTTCATAAGACTCCAAGGAGAGAAACACTTGATTTCTTCGTGAACACAAAGTTCTAGCAAAGGATGAGATAGGATCTCAAGGACTGAAGCTCAATGTCAAGGAGGAGTCGTTGCAAGGTAGACAGATTTTTTTAATGATTATTGCATTTATGTACAAAGAACAAGTGTGATGAACACGGGAGACATAAGAAATTATCAAAATCAGTGACTCATCGCACTCATTTTCTATCATGAAGAGCGATGACAGGATATCTCTGTCAAGCACAACCTCCAAGTCATCATTTAGCACAAAATACGAAAGGTCAAAAGAGCACAATCAAGAAAAAAGTTTAATAATAATGAGATCAACTAACACAAGAGTGACTCATCGCACTCATTATGTGTCGTGAAGTGCGATGACAAGATAACCCTGTAAAACGCAACCTCCAAGTCACCGTTTAGGACAAAACACAAAAGGTCAAAAGATCGCAGTTGAGCCAAATTTTAATAAGAGCCAACTCAACTAACACAGGAGCAACTCATCGCATTCATTCTATGTCATGAAGTGTGATGACAGAATAACCACACAGTGTCCAAGTCATCCTTTAGCACAAAGCATAAAAGGTCAAAAGAGCAAAGTCGAGCATGAGTTTAATAAAAATGAGGTCAACTAACACAGGAGCAACTCATTGCACTCATTATGTGTCGTGAGGATGACAAGATAACCCTCTAAAACACAACCTCGAAGTCACTGTTTAGCACGAAGCACAAAAGGTCAAAAGAGTTCAGTTGAGCATGCAGTTTAATAAGAATGAGGTCAACTAACAACAGAGCACCAGCCAGGTTTTAACAACCAATACGCTTCCATTTCAAAGCTTGAGCCACCAACAACATAAACCAAAACGTCAAGTTGCCTTAGCACTTTAAAAATGTGCATTAATTTGTTTTAAGGGTTTGTCTTTTATAAGAGGAGGAATTTGTAAAAACAAAAAAGGACCTTTCAAAAGTTTATTTAAAGGACTTCAAAGGCTTATTTCAAGAAAAAGGGAGGTGTTGTTATGTTGTAGTAAAAACAAAAACTTGAAATTGTTATAAAAGGGGTTGTTGCCCTTTTTAAAGAGATTTTATTTAGGTCTTGAAAAATGAGATTGTATAAAAAGGGAATGTGATTCCCCAAAAATGGCTTCTTCTAGCTCTTTGCCACAAACATCAATTTTGCCTAGGAAAAATGACTAGTTTTGGTATTTCTGGATGAATATATTTCTTCAAGCTCAAGAGTGTTGGGATACACTTCAGAGTGGCTATGTAGAGCCAACCCAAGAAGCATGGGAAACCATGACCAATAGTGAGAGGAACGTGGCTATTGAATTGAGAAATAAATAACATAGAGCCAAATTTTATGTACAAAATTCATTCGTTGACTCTAACTTTGACAAGGTAACCAACACACCAACAACAAAAACAAGCTTGGGATATTTTGAAAGTTGCATGCCAAGGTAATGATAGTGTGAAGACTGTAAAATTGCAAACATTGTGGGCTTAGTTTGAAACCTTGAAGATGATTGACATAGAGAATGTTGAGTAGTTCATGACTAGAGTCGTGGGAATAGTCAATCAAATCAAACTTATTGGTGAAACCATTACAAATAATAAGATAGTTGAAAATGTCCTTTAAACCCTGCTAAAGAAATATGACATGGTTGTAACAGCGATTCTGGAATCCAAATAATTTACAACTTTCTTAGTAGAACAATTGACTCGATCACTTATGGCATACAAAACAAGACTTAACTTGGTAGTAGATTCCAAGAAACAAGCTTTCAAAGCACAATACTCTCTTGTCAAAGGAAGAGACAGAGGATATAGAGGCAACAAAAAGTGAGAAAGAGGTTGAGGCAGAAGTAGATCAAAACATCATCATGAACCAAAGTAGTCGAGACCTTCACAAAACGAAACACAAAGAATAAAAACATGGAGAAAATCTATTGTCCAATATTATTACTGCAAGAAATTTGGGCATTATGAACATGAATCCAGAAAGAAACAGTTAGATCAACAAAGAGGCAATGTTCATCTCTCCAACAATGAAGGAGAATCCTCTGACAACATGTTTCTTTCCTGCCATTTTTTTAAAGACAGTCACATCAAAGACCTTTGGTTTTTGGAGAGTGGTTGCAATAATCATATGACACCTATAACAAAAATCTTCATTCTTGTCTTGATGCTTTCGTAATATCATAAATTACTCTTCGATATCGCTCCCATATAAAATCTGAAGGGAAAGGTATTGTCCTTGTTCTTACTAAACAAAATCAACAAAAATATATACTTGATGTTTATTATGTTCCACATCTGAAGCATGTCCTCATTAGTGTAGGTTAGTTGATGGAACATGGTTATGATGTAATATTCCAAGGGACCATATGTTATATCTATGAAAAAACTCCCAACAAAATACTAATAGCAAAGGTTGAAAAAATCAAGAATAGGATGTTACCCTGGACTCTTAGAAGTCGAAATATCTCAGAGTGTTTTGCACACAATGTGTCAAGAACAAATGAGTCACAACTATGGAATTCTAGGTATGGGCATAGTCCTTTCAAGAGTCAAAGTCTGCTTTAGAAACATTCAATGGTCATTGGTCTCCCTGTTATGAATGAAAAATATTGTAATTGTGAAATTCGTATTCTATCAGGCATAAAAGAGATAACTTTCCCACATCTTCCTCTAGAGAAAAAGATCCTTTAGAGCTATTCAGTACAAATATATGTGGCCCAAGGAAGACAAAGTTCATTGGTTGTATTCTTTATATTCTTACCTTCATTGATGATTATAGCATGAAGAAATGGGTTTATTTTCTCAAAAATAAATATACTTTCTCGATATTCAAAGAGTTCAAAGAAAAAGGAAAAAAGCAAAGTGGAAATCCTTTAGAAGTTCTTAGGTCATTCAAAGGATGAGAATAGAGTTCCAATGACTTCAAATCTTTTTGTCAACTACAAGAAATCATCATGCAGGGCACAACAACATGCACTCCATAACCAAATAGAGTAGTAGAAAGGAAAAACCAGTCAATGATGAATATGTCCATATGTAGGCTTCGTGAGAAGAACTTGTCTAATGACTGTAAGGTTGAAGTTTTCATTTTCATATTCATTGGGCTTGAGCATCTCATAATATGTCTTCATGTCTTCACCGTAATAGGTGGAAAGTTGTACGCCACTCTCACTTCGAAGCACAAGGTGAGAGTCATCCATGTGTGTAATGATCCATTCAATTACCTCAACCCATGGCATAACCAAGAACCTGAATGTGGTCTTGTGCATCCTAGACTTCTTAATATTATGTACACATGCACAACTTTCAAGTCCTCGAGAAAACTTTCCTACATGAATGTGTTGTATGTTTTTTTCCATGTGAGCTTTGTATCTTTATCAATAAAGCACACATTGTGTCTGCATATATGGGGATATTTGGTTTTGTAACTTCTACAGGCTCATCAATGCTTGTTTCCGAAAGTTCTTTAGAGACCAATTTGTGAGGTGACATGGCTCCAATAGATGATGATAGGGTGACAATACTTGTAGCATGAAAACTTGTTTGAGGAAACACACTCATAGTGATATATTAGCTTAAGACAACCTACTTATGCAACAATACTTTTAAATCATGTAGAAATGGCCATCACAGATGATAGAACTTTAAAATATATGAAATACAGTGGAAACTAACTTGCATGCATGATAAAATGATCATGCAATATAAGAGGGAACACTTTCAAATAACGAAGGGATGAATAGGGTCATTCAGGGCTTTGCAGTCTACTCACGTGCTCAAGAGTGTGAAACAAATCATCTAGGGTGCATTGGTGCATTCCAAAGGGTTGAAGGGATGATTTTTTGGGTCTTTGGGTCTTCCTTATGCACTCATGCACTTAAAGAGATAGGGAGGGCATATTGTCACACTCCGAAGGGACAAAGGAAGATGTTGACAAGGATTTGGGCCTTCGCAATGCACCTATGTGCTCAAGGAAGAGGAGGGTGCATTGTCACATGCCGAAGGGTTGAAGGAAGATGCTTCATGTCTTCGTGATGCGCTCATGAACTCATGGGAAGACACAATTCTTTGTGGTGAAGAAGTGCACTCAAGAGGAGAACCTAGTCTAATAGGCCATAGTTTTTCGAGGTTGATCAGGTTTCGAGATCAAGAAGTGAAATCTACATGTCGGAAGCTCATAATTAATTTTGAACAATCCGATTTGGTGATAAGATGAGGAAAAGAAATATTTTCAAGGCTTTATAGTTGTTGTCCCATGCATGGTTGAATATGAAAGGTTGAAGAAGATGAAGATTTTCTGCATGCAACAATAGATTAACACTTGCGACATGAAGATTCAGCATAACCACCAGCAAAGAAATTGAAAAAAGAAGGATCAACAACAAGAAGAGAAAGAATGAAGGTGAAATCATGAAATGTAATTGAAATATTTGACATGCAATACTTACTTGCAGCATTGGTTGATGAAGGGACTCTTGATTCCCAGTTGTGCGCCCAACTAAGTTGGAATTAAAATGAAAAAAGAATGGTTAGTTGAGTTTATTTAAAGAAACGTACGTGAAAATGGATCCATGCATGAGCGCCACTTTTCAATGCATGAAAGGATTAATTAAAGGCAATTAAGTGGGCTCCTATTTTCTAGGAGTGTGCCCACATGAAACAAGATGGCACATGCATGGATCTAAGAAGGGCACATTTCTTCAACATGAAGAAGTGCACTCATGGAGGGTGCATATGTTCAATGTGAAGGAGTAGACTCAAGGAGGGTGCACTTCTTCAGGTTGAAGGAGTACACTCAAGTTGAGCGCATGTCTTCACCAACGTGGACTGCACTTCATATTTTCTGAGTGTTTTTCTTGCATTTTCTTTCTTTTTCATAATTTTTGAATGTTTTTCAAGTATGTGCATGGTAAGAAGGTAAGTTTCGAAGTTGAAAAATATTTTGATTTCACCTAACCATAGAATTACTAACTCTAGTGCTTCTAATGGTTAAATGATGACACTTAAGAAACACTAACTTAGGAGGATGGAACACTAGCAGAAAACAAATGAATAACAAATCAAGAAACATAATGACTCAAAAGGGATTGAAACGACAGTTATTGTAAGCTCCAAAATTAACATAGGTAAAAATTTTGGAGGGTCATTCTCACAACGACAACACTTGGCAACACACCAAGAGAACCCCAGGATGTCTGAAATGGTTTTATTGTAAGTGTGCAGTCGTATTTCTTCAAGAAGTATTGATTCAGTGACTACATTACCTTAGCTCCCCATTCTTACCCGGTTAAATATATAGTATTTCCTTCTCCAATACTCAACGTAACATAACAATATAACAAGTTGTATCATTATCTTGTCAATGTAAGTAAGGGTAATATAATATGGAAAATTAAAAACAACCAGTGTGAGTTTTACATCTCTCACATTGCTTTGCTGCAAGTAGGCATGGATAGTACCCTGAAAAAGTCACTTTAAGAACACAAATGTTGCTTCATTGTTAGCGAGCCTAGATAGTACCCCAGCGAAGTCACTTGGATCACCTCCCCATGGAGGATTTCCCTTCTTTCACCCTTTATAGTTTCCTTTATTTTTCATGGGATTATGCATAGGCACTTATTATTTTTTAGCAGGAAGAAGAGGGATCCCGACATATTGAGAGCAAAGGAGGTTTCTCGTTCAAAGAGAGGTTTTAGACATATCATGCTTTTCTCACTAAAAGTTTTCCCCTTAACTTAAGCTATACAGATAAATAAGTAATAACACTCTTATTCATTACAGGACCGAGCATAGGAATGAGAGTCCAGAATAGATACAAACTTCATGCTCTTATTACCACTTCCCAGCTAAGAGATCGTATTTTCCATCCAAAAATCTTCGACTCGAAATTCATAAACCAAATCAAGAAAGAGGGTGACAAATAAGCAAAGGGTTGCATGTTACCACAACTTTTCATTCACAAAATATTATCCAAGTCATCTGAAATCTCAAAACTGAATTTATTCAAAGACCAATAAATGTGAAAGAATAAAATCAAAACATGAAATATGAAAACACATAACCAGAATGCAATGCATCTAACTATATGCATCATATCCTAACCTAACCTAACCAAGACAAGGTTAGATCATGTGAAGTACAACTTCCAATGAATCCAAATATTCTTCTCCCAACCTTTAGACCATAAGGTCCAATCGTGTAGAATCAAAATAGAAAGCAATGTAGCGATCAAGAGAAATCGTGCATTCATCTCCACTGAGGAATGAAAACAGGAAGTGCAACCATAATGGTGTATCACACTTAGCGTATCTACCTAATAAACAACTTCACAATAGTATAAAATACCCAACATGTGACCATACATGACTTCATCAAGAGCCTGCAAGTACAAGCCATGCAACATGGGTATGGATTGAAGAGAGACTTCTAAGGAGTCTACAATGGGATCATCGAAACAACATTTAGGGAAAATTAGTCAGGAAAGACTGAACAAGGAGTGACCTGTGTCATAATTGATATTAACAGGTTGACCACAATCTATGTTTTCATGCATGTAATATTCTTTGATGGATGATGGAAAATATGCATTAAGATTATTACTTGTTATTACATTAGAGGTTCGAGATTTTCTTAAGATGGAATGTAGTGATGAAATTTCAATAGTAAAATTAAATTTTCTCCCCTAGGGGTTGAAGAATTTGAATCGAAGAAAATAAACATCCCTCAGGAAAGAATCAACATTCCATCTGATAACATAAATGATAAAATTGTGCAAAAGAATCAAGAACTGACTAAAATCACAAATGTCGTCATCATGACAAGAACCTGACATAACCATCATCATAAGCTGAAGTGTCTTACACACTTGACTTAGCCTTAAATTTTGACAAGATTGATAATTGATCTGAGAAAAAAAGGTCAGTTGCTAATCAACAGAATATTAATCATTTAAATCACGAGATTCAAAAGAAGATAGATTTTCAAGATTTCTGTAAAAATCTTTGATGATAAGAATATCATTTTCCAATCCAAATGGAGATATACCTCAAAGAAAATCATTGATAATATTATCAGAATCCATTTGAAATTGCTACAAATCCAAATCTTCATGTAGAAACAAAGGTTCATCCATATTACTTGAACAATCATGGTCATATAATTTAGAGAAAAGGAAATCATTGGGTTCATGATCATCCAAGGGTTCAAATTGATTAACAGGTGGTGTATCGATTGGTGGAATATGAAGAATCAGAGATGGTTGACTGATGAGGTCAAATGAATCACCATCATGAAAAATACAAGAGAGAAAAATCAATTCTCCGTCTGCTAATTTACCTTTCCATTTAATGATCAGTTGAGGTTTGAAACACAGAACATCAAACAAAGGAGGACATGGGACAAATGGAAGGTTTTATTCTTCCTCAGGATGTTAAAATTATTTTGTATCAAGAGGACACGGTGAATCAGATTCAAATATTTTCTTTAACATCCAGACTAAAAAATGAAATTTCTCATCCAAGAATTGCCAATCCACATCTGCATCTGTGAATTTGTAACAAAGACGTAGGAACCGATCAGTGAAATGTTCAAGAGATTCATTGGCTTCCATTCTAAGTTTATCAATTTCATTAAGAACATATTGGCATTCGTACTTGTCAAATATGTGATGAATCTCATTAACTAAATGCTTGAAAGGTGTGATAGAAATAGTGGGTTGAGAGTAGCACCATTGCTTCACACAACCATCCAATGTAAGGGTAAACAATTGTGAAAGAATTTCTTCAGAATAAATGCCACTTGAAAAATAGAATTGAATGAATTCAATCATGTAATAAAGGATGATTATTGTACCCTTTCATCGCATTTAATATTTGACAAGTTATGAAAAAAGTTTGTGAGGATTGAAAGATTCAAAGCTTCGGAAAAACACCTCGGAATTATGATTTGGGATCAAGCCATTAAAGGTTGGAGATTCGAACAAACTTTACAAGCTTAGGTTGTCATCTGGCACTTCTTCTAGTGCCAGAAATGTTGACAATGTCAACTTTTTTCCACATTCTAAGGGGGTCTCCCTGATGTGAGGTCCCAATTAGACCTCACATCGTCTAGTGTAGGAGTTACATCTGGTCATACTCTCTGTCTACTGTTGGAATTTTTTTCAAGATTTTACTTGATTACGATGAAACACAGTAGAACAAAACACCTCTTTGGGGTAGCAAGAATGTAAGCCTTGTGCAACACCCAATGAAAGGTGTATAATGGAGACTTCCATGGCTAGTGAGGGATATGAGTTACTGGTTATAAAAGTAATAGTACTATCATAAAGGGTGACTGATGGATAAAGGGAAATAATTTTTGAGTACCTACAGATTAGTCCACATAATAAATGACAATTGTTAAAGCATAACATCATTCATTCAATAATAGTTATAGCTAAGAAATGAATCATTTCATTAACTTAGCATGTAGATAAATGAACATATACCATAAACATAACCAAAATAGTCCAACTACATACATCATACATGTACGAAGGAAAGTCAGCTCATTGAGCATCTAATTAAAAGTGTATGATCCCAAGTAAAATGTTACAAGAATGAAACGTCGTATCCAATAGTGGAACATGAAGCCACAACTTGCTTCTCCAAAGAATTATTTATCTCTTATGTATTACAAGAGATGCCAAGGAAAGACCTCTTGAATCTAAGACTTTCAAAATCCCTTTGCTCAAGTTACGAGGAGCTATTTATAACAAGTAACTATGACCTTTGATCTTGCCCATGACTCTTTGACTTCTATGGTTGTTGATATTCTAACATAGCCTATTACATTCCAATATGTGGCCATTCATATTCCACATGTGCCCCTTGTACTTCATTACATATCATTTATTACATAAGACAAATTACTAATGTGATGATGGCTATATAAGACAAAATGAGGATGGGAAAATGACTCATCAAATGAATAAGTCATTTGCTTCTACACGGAGCTCAATTATAAAGTAAGTGTTCCAAGCTCTGAACTTAGTGGATATGCCTTTGTCTTGAGCTGGAAAGTCCCTAATGTAGCGCGTCTTGACCTCCAATGCCTTTTAGAATATGTTCTTGGAGTTCGACTGTACATTATCCCATGACCATGAAATATTCATATGAGCTTTGAACGGTGTAATCTCATACTACATAATAATTTCTTTGGTTACCTCCAAGCCTTCCCATTCTATTGCTTTCTAGATCTCGTCAATGTATTGATAAATCTATGGGAATATTATCTCCTTGCCATTGATTTCCTCAAGTGTAGCAATCGAAGGCATCCCATGTTTTTGTGTTAGAGATTAAAATGCATTATGAAATCGATTATATGCAACAATGGTACTAATCGATTGTTCACTAAGGCGCATGAAGTTATGGTGATGGAGTCTCAGCTTAACTCTACCCAATTTTGCAACAATCTTATCTTTCTTCTCCAAATCTTGTGGGACATTTCGATACTTGGTAGAACACTCTTTAAGTTGATCCATTTCTTTTTTTGTTGTTTTTAGGAGTTTCACCACTTCCTATGCCTTCTTCTATATGCCAACAAGACGAGACACCACTTATTGAAGAAATATCATCTCATCAAATAATCTTGCCATGGTGTTCTCTATTGGCCCCAATTCTTCCTGCATGATTGATTTCCACTTAGTGATATTAATACTTTGTGAAGATAACCGTTGTTTCTCCACCACAATATGTTATGCATGTTTCTTAACTTCAGCAAGTTCTCTTTTCATCCTGGAATTCTCATTCAACAAGTACTCATAATTATCATGCACCATTGTAGCGAATGCAACATTTGGCCCCATAATTACTGTAGGATTCCTTCTGGTGTTGTAGTTTATCACCTTCTCTATGGCTACTAAGACTAGATTCTGGGGGTTGTTTGGAAAATATATTTGTCTCTGTTGCATGATCCTCTTCTTGATTTGATCAAACATTACGCTACATACATCCATGACTCTATCAGTTGGTGGAGGTGTGATCCCCATCTCCTCGAATGGAAGATGACCACCTATAAGGGGAGGCTCCTCTGGGGTGCCTGGTTCATCATTTATGGTCTGAATGGTATCTTCTTCTTCCACTTCCTCAGTCAATTACTTTTCTACCAATATCAACACTGCTTCCTCGTCCTCTGACTGCCTCTACTTCTCCTTTCTATCTTTCTCCTGTATCCTTCCTCCGCTTGTTTCTTCTAGAGAAAATCATCTTGCTTCCTCTTCTTCTCTTATTCTTTTGCGTCCTTCCTCTCTTTTTCTACTTGCATAGCTCCTAAGTTTGAAGGGTTGAATTCCCATTTCTTTTTTTTCTTTTCCCATTGAGGAAGACCTGATCCTTTACTTTGGAGCTACTTTATTTTCTTTAGGTTTCATGCCCTCCTCCTCCTCCACCCACAAGTCTTGAGTTGGTGTATCATGGGGTAAACTAGTATTTATTGTTGGATGTTCCTTCATGTTGGCATTGTACCAGTTCTTTATCATCCCATCTTCCGCTGTGGACATCGATGAGTACCCCATATTGTGTTCGATCCTTTAATAATGTTGTTTGGAAATTTGCTTGGGATCATATCCATGGAAGTATTTAGTGGAAAAATGTAGGTGGTCTAGCTCCTTTATCTCCGCTATTGTTTCCTTGTGGATATTTAACTCATACAGTTCGGTCCTTAATAAAAAGATAGGCCAAGGGTATTTCTTCCTCCTTTGAAGCATTCTTGACAATCCCTTGTCTAGCTAATTTGTGACATCTTGCATGACCATCGTGTTGGTCACATATTGTAGCATAAGATGAGGGGATATATGACATCCAAATAACATCATGTATGTACCCTCAGAAGCTTCAAACCTGTTTGTGATATCTTGAAATGACTCATTTATCTGATGTGTCATGCAAGGAGGATTGATCTCAAATATCATGTGAAAGATAACTACAAATAAGTGTTCAACCAATTTTTCATATACACCTCTGAAGATTTTGTTTGATAATAGTCTATAGTGGAAGTAAACCTCAAACTTCTCCTCAAGAGTTGATTTCTTGTTCATTCCCAGGCGACGCATATTGTGAACAGATTCCATCTAAGAGAAATGCAGACATATAGAATTATGACGCTTGGTTCACCCGTAAGTATGCTTTAGGCTGCCCCACCTCAAACTAAAACTCATATGATAATATGATCAAACAATTAAAATATTTTCCATGGGTCACTGCTATAGTGAGCGTGTATATCCAATTATCTTCAAACATCTCATCATTCTTATGCTCATAAAACCAAAAATAAATGGCTATCAAGTATTGATATACATATCTATGTATCTTGTTTCAGTAAACTGCGGATGGGCAATGGCGAACCTTGGAAGGCTCCCGACACCATGATTTGATCACGTCACTTATGTGGAGGGTAGCCCGTCTCCTGTAGAAGTTGACATTTTTCATATTATTTAGGATTGATCATATTATAATAGGTATGCATGTCTTTGTCGTAATAGGTGGTGATTTGTCTGCCACTCTCACTGTGAAGGATAAGGTGAGAGTCAACCATATGTGTAATTCTCCTTTCAATTACCTCCACACATGGCATGACCAGGAACCTACATGTGATCTTGTGCATCCTGGGATTATTCATATTGATGTTTGCATGCACTTATTCTAAGTCTACGAGAAAACTTTCCAGCATGAACGTGTTGTATATTTTTCTCGATGTGACCTCTAAATATTTATCAATAATAATTTTGTGTCTACATTTATGAGGATATTTTACTTTGTAACTTCTATAGACTCATCATCACGTGCTTCTAAGAGTTCTTTAAAGACCACTTTGCGAGGCGAGATGGCTCCAACAGATGACGACAAGGTGACAATACATGTAGCACAAACACTTGTTTGGGGAAACACACTCATAATTACAATATTATCTTAAGACAACCTACTTATGAAACAATACTTGTAAATCACATACAAAGATCCATCATAGATGATAGAAAGTGAAAATCTATGAATAAAATCGAAAAATAAATTCCATGCATGAGAAAACGAGCATGCAAACTACGAGGGCACACATTCGAATCATGAAGGGATGAACATGGCATGCACTCGAGTGAGTGAAAAAAGTCTTCTATGGCACACCATGAAGGGTTGAAGGGGTGATTTTTTGGGCCTTCAGGGTTTCCTTATGTGCTCATGTGCTAAAGCATACAAGTTGGTTGCACTTCGAAGGGAAAAAGGAAGAGGTTAACTAGTCCTTGAGCCTTCATAATACACCTATGAACTCAAGAAAAAGGAGGACGTATTATTGCATGTTGTATAGTTGAAGAAAGATGCTTCATGTCTTCATGATGCGCTCATGCACCCAAAGGAGGTCACATTTCTTTGTGGTGATGAAGTGTGCTCAGGAGGAGAACCTGGTCTAATACGGTGCAGTTCGAGGCTGATTGGGCATTGAGCTCAAGAAGTGCACTCTACCTTTTGAAAGATAAGAAACAAGTTTGAAAAAAAAGATTCTATGATTAGATGAGGGAAATAAATATCTGCAAGGATTTATAGTTGTTGTCACATGCATGGTGGAATATGACAAGTTGAAGAAGATGAATATTTTATGCACGAAACAACATATTAACACTCGAAACATGAAGATTCAACATAAACACTTGCAAACAAACTAAAATATGAAGGATCTACAATAAGAAGAGTAAGAATGACGGTGAAATCATGAAATGAAATGGAAAGATTTGACATGGAATACTTACTTGCGGAACTATTTGATGAAGAGACTCTTGATTCCTAGTTGTGTGCCCAACTTAGATGGAATGATTATGCAAGTATAATGATTAGCTCAGTTAATTTAAAGAACTATGCATGCAAAATTGATTCATGCATGAGTGACACATGTCGTTGCATGAAAGGATTACTTAAAGAAATTTAAGTGGGCTCCTATTTTCTAGGAGTGTGCCCACATAAAACAAGATGGCACATGCATGGATTCAGGAAGGGAACATGTTTTCCACACCAATAAGTGCACTCATGGAGGGCACATTTGTTTAGCATGGAGTGAGCTACAAGAGGGCACACCCCTTTGAGTAGAAGGAGTGCACTCATGGAGGGTGCATGTCTTCACCAACTTAGAGTGTCCTTTTGCTATTTTGAGTGTTTTTTTTGCTTTTTCTTGTTTTTTTGTGTTTTTTGAGTTTTTTTCAAGTATGTGAATGGCAATAAGGCAAGTTTCTAAGTCGATAAAGATCATGAGTTCACCTAACCAAAGACTTACTAACTCTAGCACTTCTAATGGTTAAGTGACAACACTTAGGAAAAATTGACTTAGGAGGATGCAACACTAGGATAAAACAAATAAATAATAAATCAATCAACAATATGACTAAATGGGTCTTGAAACGACAGTTATTGTAGGCTTTGAAATTGACATAGGAAAAAATTTTGGAGGTCCATTCTTACAACGGAAACAATTTAGTACACACAATTCTAAATCCTGTTTTAGTTACGATCATACTATAGAGTATATTGAACACATTATGTGTTGTTACCATGCATATTTTATGCATCATAGTCGTTGAGACTTGAGTTTAGATTTTGAATTACTTACATTGCAATAGGCATGTCTTTGCCTTGAGGAGTAAATCTGAATGCCTATGGAAGAGAGTGGAAGTAGCTTGTTAATAATTGGCAAAAGAAATAATAATTTAATTCTATTTGTTAGTATTGCATGTGAAACTGAAAACTGTGATCTTTCATTTCTCAAACTATCTATTTAATCTATAATTTTGTGACTTAGATAAATAATACTCTAGGATTACTTTTCCATTTATGATCAAATTAAATTCCTCAAGCTCAATTCCAATATAGACCACAATATTCTACATTCATATTTTCACATGATAAAAATGTGCATAATAATCTTGATTGCAACCAAGGTCAAGGTAAAGAAAGAAACTATAAGGGATTTTTGTATTGAAAATTATTATTGACTTTAGTCTTCGCTAATATTTTCATTTTTATATTTATATAATAGAGAATGTATGAAAAATGTGTAACTAATATATTTTATAAATAAAAAAATTAAATGGTTATTGAATGTAAATAGATATCAATCTATAACAAATATTCAAATGAAACATTTTACATTATTAAAAAAAAAACTAATTTAATTATAATTTAATTTTAAATTATTATTATTATTATTGATTTTAAAAATAATTAATATATGAGTTAAGTATATATATTAAAAAACATTTAACAAGAAAATAAGTAATAAAATTTGAATACCATAATATATATATATATATATATATATATATATATATATATATATATATATATATTTATTGGAAATCTAACACATGATCTTCCTTTTAACCAGCTTAGATCCATCTTAACTCTGGATCAAATATCTCAAGGTGAAAACCTCTTTTTTGAGTGCAAAACTTGAGGAAATGTTTGCACCTCGGGAGATTTGATCCCTTTCAGTGCTTGATAGACCCAGAGTTAAGATGGATCTAGGCTTGTTTTAGTCATGTGCGGCCAAAGAAAATCTAACAAACATATGATTAATTTTATTAATAATATGTAAATTCATCTAATACTAATATAATCATTTTAAATATGCTAAATGTGTTTTAGATTAATCTGGTCATTTTAATTTTAAATTTTCTTAGTTACCTCAGTTTGTTGAGATGATAAATATTGTTAATAACTTTAATGCTAAAAATGATGAAATAAAATTTTTGAATGTAAAGTGACGATGTAATAGCATTGAATGATAGAAAATATGAATAATAAGAATAAAGTCAATTACAAATAGTCCTCATTTTAATTAATCTCAAACTATTTTCTTCTGCTATTCTTATTTTCACCCTTGTTACTTTTTTCATTTTTTCATATCAATTATATGAAAAGGACAAGTTGAATCATAAACCATTTAAATCTTTAGCTCGAGCTATTGTAGTAAAAACCATACGTTGTCTCTCTTTCTCTCCAAATTAATAGGTTGAATTGCTATAACACAAAAATCAATGTACATTGTCAATCATTTTTTTTTCTTACACTGGAAACAAGCGGAATGTTAATCCAATCACTTTAAAATTAATGCGTCATCATACATCCAATTACATCAAATCATAAATCAACATATACACTAAAATCAATGCATCTAGTGCAAGTAAGAAAATAGGATTATAAACCAACATCTACACTAAAATCAATGCATCTAGTGCAAGTAAAAAAATAGGAATATAAACCAACATCTACACTAAAATCAATGCATCTAGTGCAAGTAAAAAAATAGGAATATAAACTAACATCTACATTGAAATTAATGCATCTAGTGAAAGCAATCAAATATGATTAAAAATCACCATCTACACTGAAATCAATGCATTTGGTGCAAAAAAATAAATAGGATTAGAAATCATCTACATTGAAATCAATGCATCTAGTGCAAGCAATCAAATAGGATTAGAAATCACCATCTACATTGAAATCAATGCATTTAGTTCAAGCAATCAAATAGGATTAGAAACCATCTACATTGAAACCAATGCGTCTAGTGCAAGCAATCAAATATCATTATAAATCAACATCTACACTAAAATCAATGCATCTAGTGCAAGCAATCAAATAGGATTAGAAATCACCATCTACACTAAAATCAATCCATCTAGTGTAAGAAATATTCTTCCCTCTCTCCCCCCTCCATATATATCTATATGTCCCTCCATATCTCCTTCTTTGTCTCTTTATCTCAACCCCCCAAACACACATGCTCTCTCACTCCATATCAATCATTATCTCTCTCACTCCCTCCCCCATTAAATCTCTCTCTTATTCCCTCTCTTCACTTTCCATATATATCTCTATCTCCCTTTGTCTCTCTATATCACCCGCAAAACATACACTCTCTTTCTTCAATTTATCTATATATACCTTCCTCCTCCTCTCCCTATCTCTATATTTCTCTCTTCCCCTTCTCTCCCTCTTTGTTGCTTCTATCTCTCTTCCCTCATGTTGTCCTCTCTCCCTACCTCTCCATATTCCCTATTACTCCCTCTCTCTCTCTCCACATTTCTCTCTATGTTTATTTCTTCTTACCTCCCTCTCTCTTCCCCTCCAACTCCATGTCTCTCTCCATCCCTCTCTCCACTCACTCACATCCTCTCTCTCTTCCTTCCTCTCTCTCCCTTTGTTAAATTTAGGTATGTTCTATGCTAGAGAAATTTATATCAATTTTCATAGTTAGCTCAATATCTTTTCCAGATTAGCAATCACATCAGCATTAAAGTAAACTGTAGATAGAACATAAATATAAATTGCAGAAGACAAGCCAAGATGTAAGAGGACACAAGATGTGGTGCTAGCCAAGGACAAACCCCAATGTGGGGAAACCATTCATCAACTCTTCTT
The DNA here is from genome assembly GCA_031772625.1 of Pinus tabuliformis. Taxonomy (NCBI): domain Eukaryota; kingdom Viridiplantae; phylum Streptophyta; class Pinopsida; order Pinales; family Pinaceae; genus Pinus; species Pinus tabuliformis. Next base: position 566,020,197 of record CM062810.1, read on the forward strand.
ATATGATCTTCAATAGTTTAGCAAAGAGAGAGAGAGAGAGAGAGAAAGAGCTAGTACATTTACAATAGAACTCAACACTTTGACTTATCTAGATAAGAGCATAGATCATCTCCTAGGATGATGATACATGAGATCAGTTGAAGACATGCTGCTTCAACTGATTCTGCAAGGTGACTCCTTCACCTATCATAGTATTACATCTTGTCATCATGCTACACCTCACCTTGTTGCACCATGCTGCACCCATCATCACAATGTTGGACCTCATGCTGCTATTGTCCCAATGTTTATGTTATGAAACTAGCTCACAAAAAGATAGAAAAAATATTTGAACGTCTTAGAATCTAGCCTCTTTAAGGGGGCAACTGTTATAGACATATTTGGGCACTACAACCCCAATCACATATGTCTATAAACCAAGGGATCTCAAACCCCTAAAAGTGTTGTTTCACACCCTAAAAGATCATGGTCAATTGATTACATCATTTTGCAGAAGTTCCACCTGAAAAACCACTCAGAACTTGCCAAAACTGGACCATACAGATTTCTCCGTGCTTAGGGTGCGATGCATACTGGCTACAACACTAGCCAAGTGTGATGCATACTGAAAGAGCCTTCTGTGGGGTGTGATGGGCAAGAGTAGACAAATGACGAAGACAGTTTGCTAAGTGGAAACCCAAAGAATCTTCTAGAAACTTCTCATATGACACTTGCCTCTCTGAATTCACCCAGGGATGAGTAAGAGATCATGAAATATCCAATTGGAACCAAGAACTATAAATGAAATGACACTATTCAAAAACCCAGGAGCTGACTCACCCCTCTGTAAATATCTATAAATGGATGCATCATCTGAGAGATCCAGAGGCTGGAATTATGTAATTTGTAAGGAAGTGCTATTTGTTTCTCTTCGAGAAGAAACATTGTATTATTGGGTGATCTTGCTTTTCATGAGGTGAAGAGGGCTTTCATGCTGGGAGGATGATGCTGGATCAGACAGCTAGGTTGTAATCCTCTCTTCTACTTTTTCTATCAATAAGGTTCTTTGAGTTTTCCTACATATAATTGTGTATTTTTAAATCTTGTTATTTGTGAATGCAATTGTATGGTTAATGTATTTCTTATTCTACATTATTTATGATATCATAGATATCGATGCTTTGATAATGTGTTGTTGCTTTTCCTCTACAGATATTCTCTAAAGCAGGACAAGTAGGAGAAGAGTGGGGAGCTCTATCAAGGGAGAGAGGAAACAATCAAGGAGCCAAGCGGAAGATACAGGTTGGTGCTCTCTACTTCTCTCTTATCTATCATACATAAAGGAAATATTGAAGTGCTTTGAATTGTTTGTTTCTAAGATAGCTACCCATCTTAGTGGGACTAACAGACCAAAAAGACACTAGCTTTCCTGGAAACAAAATGGCAACTCCGCTGGGGAGCGAACAGTTTGTTTGTTTGTTATTGTTGTTTGCTTTATAAATTATAGACGGAGCCTGAAGCTAAGCCAGCTAGCCTTCAAACTGCTCTTGCTATGCAAGTGTGAAGTAGATCAATGTTGCTTCAATCAATCTCTGGGTTGGTTTATGAACTGAACATCTGACTTGCAAACTTTCTAAGTGCCCTTGTGGTAGCTCAATAACCTCATAATATCATACCCCTATACTTTGTTTTTACTTTCTATCATAGCTCAGCCTTAATCATTGAACTTAGCTGCAAATTTTGAGCAAAAACCAAGCTCAGTTTCGTTCCCTGGTCCATCGCACTATCTCTAACTGGTAGCCTGGATGCATCGCACCTCCTGTGTATTGTAGGTGAGATGCATCCCTGTTTCCTTAAGGACATGTGCGATGACTAAATGATACTATTTCCTTCTCTCGAATTTGTTTCTTTCTTTCTTGTTTTTAGCTCTATTTAGTAGTTTTGCTGCTTTTGATTAGTATATCATTGCTAAAGCCTCTTTCTTTCACATTATTCAACCTCCATTGATCAGGATTTGTGAATGTTTTTTATGTATTTTTCATCATTTACAGTCCTCCTTTATCAAAAGTAGCTTAATTGAACTGTCATTTTGATGAAAAGAAGTGTCGCAACTGTCGTTTTGAGTCAAAAAGAAGAGTGTCATAAAGTCTTCCTCTTCTAGATAGTCGATTGTACTTTTCCCATTGTATTTGATTTGAATTATCAATATTTGAAGTGTCGAAAGCAGTTTTCCATTCAAAATTGAAAGTGTCGTCTTAGTCTTCCTTTCATTTTGAAAAGAGATTGTTGAAGTGTCACTTTGGAGAAAATAGTTCAGATCTATACTTAGTTTTCTTTTTGGCATTCTCACATTAAGGAAACAGAAAACAAATACATACATGTGCATTTGCATTTAGACTACATGCGGAAAATGATTTAGGAAAAGTGAATTTAGTGTGTGCTCTCTGCTTTCTGTTGAAAGAATCGTATTCTTCTTTCCTTAGTAGCTAGGATTTTCATTTCTAAAAGAAAACAAACAATTGTTTATCATTTTAGATTGCATATTTAGGAATTTTACATCTACAACACGTGGTGAACCTTGAAAGGAAAACTTCTTAGAAAAGATCAACTCTAAAATAAACTTCAATAAACATAAAAATGCTTTGGAACCTAACACACAACATCTAGAAGTCTAGGCTAGAGATGTATTCTGACGTTGTAAAACCTAGTAACTATCATTTTCATCGAAGGTTGGGTGATTCCTCCTCTTTGATACGACAAGTGCCAGTACAGACTTGTGCTCCCCGTACCATCAAGTATATATTGGGAGACCACAAGAGGCTGATATCCTTTATCCTTAGGAAGCCGTTTCTGCCGCCCTATCGATCGCAATGCACCGAACACAACATTCAGGGAGATTGACTGTTGTACATAAAGTCCTTGGTAATTTCTCTTTAATTTACCACCAAGGTGTATATTTCAGTTTTGCGATTGGTTTGGTAATCCCTTTGTCTAGATTTCCAAGGTAGTCACTTTCATTCCTTTTCGACTCCTTAAAAGAAAAGTTCCATCTAAGCACTTTTCATTTCAAGATCATTAAAAATCGAAGGCGACCAGAGTCATCTTTAGCTTTTTATCGACTCTTAAAAATTGAAAAAGCAAAGTTGTGTCAAAGCGTCATAAAATTTATTTAATTCGGAATAACATTTTCCCCTTTCTAATTTTGAGTTGATCAAGTAATCTACAATCATGGAAGAAAGTCAATCAAAACATCATCATTCATGGAGGCTAGGGAGTCAACCATCTTTGACTCTAGAAACGAAACCATTTCGGGCGAAACGGTCTCGTTTAACTGAGTCCACCTCTCTTGGTTTATTTGAAACTTCTGTTTCAACATCATCAGAGACTACAGTTACTCCCATCATTTCTAGTACATCTGCCTTTACAGAAGAAGTTCTGCAGTTACAAGAGGACATTAGAACTGATCCTAGTGTAATGGTAGACACCTCGATACCTGAAACAGCTCCATCTAGAGCTGATCCAGAAATTGAAGTTCAGTCACCTGAACATTTGGGAGTTGAGTTCTAGAATTCAGAAGGTGTCACCCCTCCAGTATCTATCACTGCAGAAACTATACCTTCTTTGGCCCTAGAAATAGTTTATAGACCTGATGGTCTACCTCTTCCACTTGGGCTGATTGCTATAGAAGAAGCTGTAGAGGATCTTCCATCCAATACTCCATTGCATTTTGGAGCTGAGATCCACTTATATCCTTATATTCCTGAAGTTAGTTCTTTCAATCATGCTTCATCGCAAGTTCTTGTCGAATCACTAGGAAATCTTTTGGATAGACTGAATATGTCTGAACAACCGTCAACATCTAGGACTGTGTCATTCGATACAGCCGCAACAGAACTTCCTGCTACCACACCTATGATGTTTTCTGGTGTACCATCTATCCCAACTAGTTGTTAATCACTAGATGGAGTCCACCCAAGGACAATGTCAATGACATGGTTTGTTCCCATTGGTTCCTTTGGGATCCTATCTAGAATTTCTTATGTTGAAGCTCAGCAAATTGATCTTGCATACCAGTTTCAATTTGGGCAGCCCAATCTTCAAAGACCCATCTATCCTTTGAACACTGGATTACCACCATACGGGGGGCAGTATTGTTTTTCATTGTCCCCTCCTGGAGAACAATCGTATGGGAGCTCACAACAAAATTCAGGTCAAACTGGAATTACATCTGGCGGTTGGATACTAATACTGCCTCAACAACCAAGGGTTGTATATTCAATGTAACCAACCCAACCTATGTCGAATATTACCACTACACCTGCTATTGTGACTGTGTCACAAGTACAAGCACAGCCTATTGTATGTCAACCTCAAATTACTCAGGTTGTAGTACAACAGCCTCTTGTCTCTACGGCTCCATCACAATCTCAGATTAGTGCTTCCTTAACCGGAACGACTAAGGCTCAAACAAGTGTTATCACTCCACATCTTGGTCAATCATCTAATATTGGGCAACAGCAAATGGTTCAACAACCATGGCTGGTGCAATATCAACAACCCCAATGCCAACAAGTTTACTAAGGACCTGAGCAACAAGGCGCTTTAGGTAATGGACAACCGCATTGTCAAAATGGTTATCAACAACCATTCTATAATAGTTATGTCCATGAACCTTATCAAAGTTACCAGCATCAGATACATTATGTTGGTATGCAAAGACCCACTGCTCAAGCGATCCCATCTTATCCTGGGTATGCTTTGCCAAACCTGAATCAATAGTTGCCCTTTGTAGTAACTCTGGAATTACCAAATTTGAACCGGTTAACGAATGATCCAATTGCTTACACCCCTTGGTGGCCAGCAATTCCTCATAAACTTCCCTCAAATATTCCTAAATTCAATGGAAATCCAGGTGAAGATCCATCGAATCACGTAATGACCTTTCATTTGTGGTGTTCATCCAACACCCTCAATGATGATTCGATTAGGTTTCACCTCTTTCAGCGAATGCTAACTAGCTCGGTAGCAAAATGGTACATCGAATTGCCTAGAGCTTCATTTGATAACTTCAGTGCCCTTGCCACTACCTTTTTAACCCAATTTCAGTTACCCATAAGGTACGAAACGGGAAAAAAACTCCTTACCAATTTTAAACAGACAATAGCCACTCACATATCTAATCATATTCATGAGTGGCGACATCATCATCGAATGGTAAAGACCTATGTTCCTGATCAGCTTCTAGCCGAGTGGTTTATTAAGTCATTATTACCTTCTATTACTGAAGATGTGGCGAAAGGAGGAGTTGTCACCTAAGAGCAAGTCATTGCTCGTGCACAATATTTAGACTTGATCTATACTCAGTCTGGCACACTCTGTGATAAAATCCCTAACACTCCTACACCAGAATTTTCCATTCCTCCACCTCCTAAATCAAACGAGGATTCACATGCCAATGATGGCGTGATTGGTACCTCAAGTACGCAAACCGCAAAGGCTCAAACTGGTAAAGCCCTTGAAGTTTCTGGTAAAAAATTAAATGACAAACTTCCTGCCTCGAAGGTTAATGTTGTGTCATCTGACAAAGGAAAAGAACTGAAGCAACTAGGGGGCAAGAAGAAAGGGAAAAACAAAAATAAGAAACAGGAAGATTCAACTCCTAAAAAATCTTTTGAAAACCCTGCTAGGCAGAAGAAACCTAATCAACCATGTTTCATTTGTAATGAGGACCATTACGCAAAAAAATTTCCACATCAAGCTGAGGTCAAGAAATTTTTTAAAACTTCGAGCACCTCCACAGTATTGACTGATCTGTTTCTAAACCCAGAAACTAATATGGTTGCTATAGATCATGCTTCTCCATCCCAAGTTCTTATGTTATCCATCTCGAAGCAGCAAAATGATGCTTTGGTATCGATGAGGAATAAATATTACGGGAATCCACAGATGTCAAACAACAACAAGGCTACAGATCAACCTAGTAGTTCGACAACAACTTCGTCTGAAGTTGTGCCACCCATCATTCCTGAATTAACAATAAAGCTGCCAAAGGGAGTAGTACATAAATCGACATTTAATCCTCGTGCTCGAGCAACATAGAATTATAATATAGTAGAGGATCTGGCTCAATTGCCATCTGCTATGTCCACACTTGAAGTACTACAGAATTTCCCCTCCTAAAAGCAAGATTTATTATCAGCAATAGGTGGGATTGACCCAATGGATTCCAATATTGTGGCCTTTAACCACAAAGGATATGAACCTGATTTACCTACCCAACTCGCTTTCCTTATATAGGTAAAATCCCTCAACAGAACTGTTCATAGAACAATCATTGACGAGGGGTAATCTACTTGCATTATGTCAATGAGTTGTTGGAAAACTTTAGGGTCACCACCCTTGACATGATCATCAACAACATTAAAAGCGTTCGATGGAAGAACATACACGTCGTATGGGATATTAAGTAACTTGCAAGTTGAACTAGGGGGCAAGAGAGTAGAAATTGAAGTCAAAGTCATCGATGGAAACCTCGATTACAATATCCTACTAGGAAGCCCCTAGATTTATGCTATGGCTGTTGTTGTGTCAACATATTTTAGAAAGATTGAATTTCCATTCCAAGGCAGAATTACACTCGTTGACCACCAGCCTTTTTCCCCAATAGTTCACAAGCTATGGGAAGCATCCCAATGATCCATGGAAGCTCTCAATCACTTCAAAATGTCAGAGTGGGCCTCGCAAAAGACCCTACCTTAATGGGTACTTCTGCCCTCCCACCTCCAAGTAATCTGGCGGAAGTGGCCACGGTGGAAACCTGTAATATGGTATCTTCTACATCAACAAAGATTAATAAGATTTCCGAACATTTTGTTAGCATGGACCATCGCCAGGTATTGCCTCCAAGCCCCATAGAAATTTTGTAGCAATCAATGTTCCTGGCCTGGGCAGCAAACCCAAATAAAAACACTCATCAAGTGTTTGGATAAATAGGTCTCTAGAATATGGCACCTCTTCAGATCCTTGGTCACATATACATTCTACAAACAAAGGAATCATTCAGTCAATGATGATAGGAGAGGCACCATGGGAAGATTACCACCATCATTCCCATCTTCAAGATAACGACGAAGATTATTCCAACAACCTTGATCATCCTTCATTTTTTGATTTTCTATCAAATACTGTAAATACAGTGGATTCCGAGCGAAATCTGTCCAATATTGAAGAAACTATCGCCATAAATATCTCGACCAAACCTAATGTTGTAGACAATATTCATGTCAGAAAATCTTGCTCTTCTTGAGAACTGAAAATATACTCCACTCTCTTTCGCAAATTCAGAGATGTCTTTGCATGCTAATATGAAGAAATGCCAGGCATTGATTCGAGCATCGTTGAACATGAAATCAAGATGTATCCAGATGTCAAATCAGTACAACAGTGGCTTCGACGAGTTCACCTGAAGAAAGCCGCTGCCATCAAGGCAGAAGTTGAAAAATTTTTACAAGCTGGTTTCATTTAACCTGTTCCTCTAACTGATTGGGTATCGAATATTGTTCTTGACATGAAAAAGCAAAGAACGATTAGAGTGTGCATTGATTACAGGGATGTAAAACAAGCTTTTTCAAAGGACAACTACCCTACACCCTTCATCGACCAGATAATTAATGAATGCACTGGATGCGAAATCTTTTCATTCATGAATGGATTTTATAGATACAATTAAATAAACATCCACCCATAGGACCATTCGAAAACTGTATATGTCCATGGGGCACATTCACGTACCGTAAACTACCTTTCGGTTTAAAGAACGGAGGGGAAACTTTTCAGAGGGAAATGAAATACGCCTTCCATGACATCAAACACATTGTTCAACCATATCTTGACGATTTACTAGCTCATTCGCAAAAGCAGACTAATCATCCACAGCATTTGAGGGCTATATTTCTATGTTGCCGACACTACAAAATACAACTCAATCCACACAAGTGTGTGTTTGTGTCAGTTCTGGTCGTTTACTTAGTTTTGTAGTTTCTAAGGAATTCGACTCGACCCATGTAACTTTTAGGCAATCATCGACATGCCTCCACCTTCAAATTTGCTTCAGATTCAAAAACACCAAGGGAAAGAAAACTTTCAAAGGAGGTTCATTCCAAATTACGTCAAACTTGCTAAAGGTTACACACGTCTTTTGAAGAAAGAAGTGCCCTTCAACTGGGATCAAGTTGCGCAAGCTTCCTTTGATGCTTTAAAGGATTCCCTAATAAAAGCATCATTAATGTACACTCTTGACTATCAAAAAGAATTTAACATGTATCTCACCGCAACAGATACAACCATCGCAATGGTTTTAGTACAAGAAGACAATGGAATTGAACATCCGATCTATTATATAAGTCGAAACTTAAATGATATAGAAAGCAAGTGCTCCTATGTTGAAAAGCTGGCTCTAGCAGCTGTTCAAGCAGTACAGAGATTTCGAGACTATATCCTCTTTCACAAAACTACCATTTTGTCAGATTGCAACCCTATGACCTACATTCTGTTGCGTCAATTACTAGGAGGAAAATATTCAAAATGGATAGCCATTTTGCAAGAGTTTGATGTGGAATTCACAAAATCCAAATCAAAGAAATCTCTAGTTTTCGCATAGTTACTATGTGACCTCCCTTCGTCATCCAACGATTCAACATCTAAAGCATCAATCGTGGGCGAAACTCTGTTTCTAATATTGTTGAGTGATCTGTGGTATGGAGATATATTGATCTATCTCCAAACCCAAACCTTTAAGCCTAACACCTATTGCTCCAAACAACGGCGTAATCAATACCAAGCCAAAGACTACATGATCGTCGGTGATACACTTTACTGTCATGGTGTTGATACAGTTCTACGAAGGTGCCTCATGCATGAGGAGGCCAAAAATGTCCTAAATGATTTTCATTCAGGTGCATGTGGGGGGCATCAATCTGGTTACTCTACGGCACAAAATATCTTACGAGCAGGTTACTTCTGGCCTACTATATTCAAAGATTGCATAATTGCGGTGAGAAGTTGCCATGCTTGTCATATCTTTGACCGCAAAACTAGACTACCACCTGCACCGCTGCATCCAGTAGTTGTTGTTGGGCCATTCGCCAAATGGGGCATAGATTTCATGACATGTAACCCCACCTCGGCCGGGGGGAATGGGTATATCATAGTCACTGTCTACTATTTTACAAAATGGGCCGAGGCAATGCCTACAATAAACAACAGCAACGGATGCTCTTTTCTTTTTCAATCATGTAGTCTCTAGATATGAGAAAAGTTTTGCATGGGGCAAGCTCACTAAAAAATATACCTACTAATAAGAGACATCTTTAAAGATGACTGGCATGAGCAATGTTACCGTAGGGTTCAAGCTCGTTAAAAAATAAACCCACCACTAAGCATAGTTTCTAAAGATTCAAGCTCATTAAAAAAATGAATCCACCCTCAGTAAATAACCTTTGTGATTGCATTGTTATTAGCCTTTTGAGACTTGGTTGTGTTCTTACCATCATCTCCATTATTTTGGCCGATCATACACCTCCACTTGATTGTTTACCCTTTGGAGGAACAACTGCAATGAGTGATTCTATTAGTCACCCTCGTTACACTGCCATGTTTGAGAAGTTCCAAACTTACCTGGAACCAGTTGCTACCCAAAAACATCACTCATTCCTTAAAAACGAGTCTCTTTTAAGCTCTTTTTAGACTCGTAAAATATGAAAAGATTTCCGAGCTACTGGCCTTTTCAGCTCGTTAAAGTAAATCGAAGCGCCATCCCTCCTCTACATTTTAATCTTTTTTGACCTGAGGGATTATTCCACAAAAAGATCGAGCGCTTGTCTTTTTCGGCTTACTAAAGCTATCGAAAATTCATCCCTTTAGTATTATTTTATACTTTTTCGAACTTAAGGGATTATGCCACGAAAAAGGACTACTGGAGTTTCCTTTCTGTCTCTTTTCAAAATCTCTAAACATGAAATGGACTGAGTTATCTTTGTCATTAAACTCATTAAAACGATAGCAAAAAACTTGTCCATCTGGACAAGAGCGAGTTTCACTGTCGCTAGGCTCGCTAAAACATAGCGATAGTTTTGCCCGAAGGGAAAATTATAAAACAAGTATATGTTATCCTCCTCAAGCTTGACAAAAATAAAGAGGTACTGGTCAGCAATGACTGGGGAAAAAAGGAAGAAAACTTGAAAAACTTCATTGGTAGTAGGTCGCTCTTGAACATGAGACTTTCACTCCATCACCATGATTGAGTTAGGTTGGGTTATTCCGTTCACCGGTCACATCACCATTGGTCCTCCGTACCATCCATTTTTTGGGTTAACGCTACCAATCCATCTCAGTGTCACCAATATGTTCAAGAGAATTCATTTAAAGAATTAACCAACCTAGATAACACCTCATCCACTCCAATACCTTCAACCTCCATTTTTCATGACCGCCATTCCTGAACCTTGTATCATCAGATAGTTTTCACCTCCAAAAAATCATTTGCTTCTTTTTGTGTCGTAGATGTGGGACTCATTAAGGCCCTCCTATGATGGGTCACATCTTGTTGACATCAACTGATTATCCAAGAAGTTGACTTAGGAACAACCCTTTTAGTACTTTGAAGCTTGCATGCCTCAATGAAAATTTTCTCACTTCCGGCGATAGGTTTACATCAATGGCTTTTGACCGAAATATTTTGCGTGGTGTTCGACATCAGATCATATATTCACACCGTGTGAATTGTACTGTGGTACCTTGAGGGTCATTATCATTATCAGTGATTCCTCTCATGCCTATTAAGAGCTTACATCATTGGCTGGTAATCAGGCGATGTCTTTCCATGTTCGACTTCAGAACATCTTTTCACATGGATCGACTTGTACATCGAACGAAAATTGAATGAGTTTGAAGACCCCGGACCTATTTTTATCCATCCAGGCTATGATATATTCAGGAAGATAAAGACATCAAATGTACACAGTAGCTACACAGATGATCATCCAAGCTAAGGGATGATGGCTCTACAAGAATCACCAGTCTAAAGCAGCAGATGATTATTTGTCTTGTGTACATGAAAATGAATTTATAAAGCTGAGCATAGGAATGCCCGCCTCAGCTAAATCATGAAAATAATATGAATATAATGTATTGTATTGTATTTTATACAAGTCACCTTCCAGTTTGAAGACCTCAGATCCTCATGATAAAGCATTTCACTCGACATCAGAAGATTTACGACCTCATGCTTTAGGGGGAAACTGTTATAGATGTATTTGGGCATTGCAACCCCAATCAAATATGTCAATAAACCAAGGGCCCTCAAACCCCTAAAAGTGTTGTTTCACACCCTAAAATATCATGGTCAACTGATTACATCATTCCCCAAAAGTTCCACCTGAAAAACCACTTAGAACTGGCCAAAACTGGACCATACAGACTGCTCCATGCTTAGGGTGTGATGCATACTGGCTGCTACACTCTCCAGGTGCGATGCATACTGAAAGAGCCTTCTGTGGGGTGTGATGGGTGAGAGTAGACAAATGGTAGAGACAGTTTGCTAAGTGGAAACCCAGAGAATCTTGTAGAAATTTCTCATATGACACTTGCCTCTCTGAATTCACCCAGGGATGAGTAAGAGATCATGAAATCTCCAAGTGGAACCAAGAACTATCAGTGAATTGACACTAATCAAAAACCCAGGAGCTGACTCACCCCTCTGCAAATATCTATAAATAGATCCCTCGTCTGAGAGATCCAGAGGCTAGAATTTTGTAATTTGTAAGTGCTATTGGTTTCTCTTTGAGAAGAAACATTGTATTGTTGGGTGATCTTGCTTTTCATGAGGAGAAGAGGGCTTTCATGCTGGGAGGATGATGTTGGATCAGATAGCTGGGTTGTAATCCTCTCTTATACTTCTACTATCAATAAAGTTCTTTGAGTTTTCCTCCATATAATTGTGTATTTGTAAATCTTGTTATTTGTGGATGCAATTGTATGGTTAATGTATTTCTGATTCTTCATCATTTATAATATCATAGATCTTGATGCTTTGATAGTGTGTTGTTTCTTTGACTCTATAGATATTCTCTAAAGCAGGACAAGTAGGAGAAGAGTGGCGAGCTCTATCAAGGGAGAGAGGAAACAAGCAAGGAGCCAAGCGAAAGATACAGGTTGGTGATCTCTACTTCTCTCTTATCTATCATACATAAAGGAAATCTTGAAGTTCTTTGAATTGTTTGTTTCTAAGATAGCTACCCATCTTAGTGGGACTAGCAGATCAAAAAGACACTAGTTTTCCCGGAAATATCAACCTCCTTCACATTACACAAATGAACAATTCTTGGATGATACAAATGAAAAGACCTTATTTCTATATATAGGAGTCTAAGGGGTCATAATATAATCAGAGCCAACATAGCAATAATAATGTAAGGGCACAATAATAACAACAGTGGGCTTCTATGGGGCACAATAGTAATAATATGGTCACTACACGGGTACATCAATATAATAAGGGGGTTGTACTAATAACAATAAGGGGTTACCCTAGTAGTATAGGGGCCTAACAGTTTAGCCCTATTATACATAGTGCCACTATTGCACCATGCTTACTGCTATCCCAATGTACTTGTTGCACTATACTTGCTATTGTCCATGCTTTACCATGTTGTTGTTGTCCATGATTCTTCATGCTTGCAATTGTCCCATGTTGCAGTTTTCCCATGTGTCACCAAGCTTGTAGTTGTCCCACTTGTAGTTGTCCTAATGGCATTTCAGTTGTTCCACGTATAATATTGTTGTATTTAACTGTTGCATGAACACTTGTAGCATCCAACCAAATAGCTTCATCATACATATAGTTTTAGTATGCATCATACCATGCTACACCCTTTTTACATTATGTTGCATTGCTACCCATCAATGTATGTTAATAGCATTATGTTGTACTATGTATACAACTATCATATACTATGTTGCCTATGTCACAACATTCATCACATCACGCTGCACTCCTTTGGGGTATTCATTACTCCATGTTGACCCAACATGTGGCTCCCATAGGCTGTTCCAAGTTTGATCCAAAGCTGGTCAATTTCCTTGACCCAAAGCACCTCTAACACTACTTCAAATTTGATTGACACTTTGTTGTTCATGACTGTTCTGTTTAGGGAACTTGGGCATACTGTTGCAGCCCTAAGTTCCTCTCAACAATCCTTGAACAACCATTCAAAAACTACAGACTAGGCAAGGAGAGATGCTTCTCCTCCACGTTGAAGGTAAGGGCTTAAGACAACCCTTAAATCTTACCATGCTAGGTTTTTTGTAGTGGTATGGCATGTGGCCTACCACACAACACTATTTCTACTCACGACACCCTCCAATAATGATACAAATCATATGTTAGCCTTTAAATAAGCTAGTGTTTTTCTCCCAAGGCCTCAGCCTAGCACAATAAGCATCACAACTTCCTACAATAGAATTTGGACTTTGTTCAACCCACGAAATAGTCATCCAACCCATGCTACCCTACCCTCCCATGTTGTGGCCTCAAAACAGAGATCTCCCTTTAAGCATATGTCTAGGGCTAGGGCTTGAACGTATATCATTTTAGGGCATATAGTAAACCCTTATAGGACAGCAAGGGAGCCTACTTCAATCTCCTTCATGACATCAGTGACGGTCTCCCTTTGACTACGTAGAGCCTTCTTTGATTAACTGCATTGAGGCTTCTTCATTAGGGTAGTGTAGAGTCTTTCTGCATTAGGGCAGCATTATCCCTTAGGATCTCTTCTCCTACTAAAACCAAAAGACACGTAGAGAGGAAGAGATCCCATGTGTGTGTAGAAATGACTTGAAGGCCACCTCTACTTATACTAAAACATTGAGCATAGGTGGGGTTTATTTGGTTGCTCGTTGACCTTGACAAATTTTCCCATAACACTAATAAATTCATATTTCCATGAATAATTATTAGAATCGGATGATATTTATATATCAATCCTACACCTCTCGATGAGAGGGATCCAAGAAAATTATTAGCTACTATTAATAAGATGACCCACATGGAGTTTGACCCTAGTTTCCAATTTTAACACTCCCTCTCAACTAGGGATAACTCCATATGTTGATCCATATGTCCGACTGTACTGTCTCTGCCATTAGTGCCATGTATTTCTCTTCTCTGTTGAGCTCTGCTCTGCTCTGCTGAGCTCTTATTTGTTGAACCATGAAGAATAATAATTGATTGAGAATGTCTCATACCATTCTTTACTGACCTGAAGTCAGTTTCATCTGAAGAGAATGTGTCATATCACTCTTACTGACGCGAAGTCAGTTTTATGGATCCCATATCAATATCACAAGATAGGGTCTCAAACCACTCATACTAATCCCAAATAAATTTCATTTATCCTAGATCAATGGAGGTCATCCTAGCATAGGGAGTACGGTAGATACAACGATGCGTCTGTCGATAGTACTACAATGGCCCTAACCCCATTTCCCTACTCATTGATCAGATGAGAGGTACTTCTCATGAGTCCCAGACTCCATGGGTAGGATTCCTCGACAAGATAACTAATCATCCTATTCCACAGGAGAACTAATCATCCTCTCCCACAGGAGAACTAATCAGCTTGTCCCAAAGTCGCAATGGGGTATTAGAGGGGAAGGATGAACCATTTAGCCTATATACAACACACCATTAGGGGAGGACGAGTCACCCTATGGTCCCGTGTTGCTCCAGTAAGTACCCAAAGCCCCCCAGATCTCCCAGAGCTCAATGCATGCAACATGCACGACCATTTTAAGAAGGTCTCTCAATGACTCCAATTCATTCGGGAAAATTACAGGTTTGACCATTCCCCAAGTCTTTGACAAAATGTCTATGACTTGTACATCCATGTGACGGAACCTCCTCGCTCATCAACTTACCATATCCTAGATAAGGTAGTATCTGATGTCTATCTATTGGAGAAATCATCGAATACGGGATTCCTCAACAATCGAATCCCCCTCTAGTTGTCACAAAGGATCAAAATGGTATTCTGTAGATTTTAAGCCCGTACAGAAATTACCTGCATACGAATTCTAAAACATAGAAAATAAACAATGCGAGAGCGTAACACATAAAACAGATATACGCAAAGATTTTCCCCTGGATCCCAAAACCGGTACTACCAGCTTAATTTTTCATTATGTTCCTTTCAATGTTACAATACATATTTATACATGTCGAAGCATCCAGTACCATGGACAGAAAAACCATTGGGTCCAAATCCATGGACTGAAAACCATCACATCCAAAACCATGAACTGAAAACCGTCACGCCCAAAACCATGAACCGAAAACCATAGGTAGGTCCACCCAACCTAATATAGGGTCCAAAAATAATTTTCCTTGGACAGGGGGGCTGCCACCCCCTGCTATGCAGTCGGCATAACAAAGGGGGGGCTTCACCCCAAATCTAACTCCCCAGTTAACTACATAGGTTAGTCGTGGAAAGAATATAACACAACCCAACATTCTCCCACTTGTTGTTTTCTTTCCATAAGGGGCCACAGGAGAGCTTAGTCATTTTGCTAGCCCTGAATGCCCATTGTATCTCTACACCAGGAGAACTTCTTAGAGCTCACAGATTTTGTCAATGCATCTGCAGTATTCTTCAAAGTGTCCACCTTTACCAGCAACACCTTTCTGTCTTCTATCATATCCCTCACAAAGTGATACTGAACATCAATGTGCTTTGTCTTTGAATGATAAGTAAGGTTCTTTTCCAGGAAAATTGGACTTTGGCTGTCACAGTCTATCCTTATAGCTCCCTGTACTAACCCCATACTTGAACACAATCTTTGCAACCAAACTGCTTCCTTGCTTGCATGAGTGGCTGCCATGTATTCTGCCTATGTAGTTGATAGTGCCACTACAGATTGTTTCTTACTCATCCAACTGAATACACCTCCAAATAGGTTAAACACATACCCACTTGGAGATCTTCTCTGATCCAAATCTCCAGCCCAGTCTGCATCAACAAAGCCATGGATATCCAAAACTCTGTCCAATCTTGGTCTTCCTTGGTAGCACAAACCATAATCACTAGTGCCATGCAAATACCTGAAAACCCACTTCATTGTTGTCTAATTCTCCTTCCCTGTTTTTGACATAAACTTGCTCAGTACTCCCACTGCATGTGCAATGTCTGGTCTGGTACATACCATTTCATATGTCAGGCTACCGAATTCACTTGCATATGGAACATGGGACATATCCTCCTCCTCTTCTTGTGTCCTGGGACACTATTTAGCAAATAACTTTACACCTACAAGAATAGGAACCTTCACCGGTTTACTATCTTGGATATTAAACCTGTGCAATATTGTCTCAACATACTTCCTCTGGTTTAACAAAAGCTTCCTCTTTGCCTGATCTCTTTTAATTTCCATGCCCAAAATATAGTTTGCAACACCAAGATCTTTCATGTCGAATTTGACGACAATTGGGTCTTCAAATCCTGGATAATTTCTTTGTCATTTCCAACCAGCAACACGTCATCCACATACAAGACCAGATAAATAACAAGGTCACCAATTAATTTAAAATACACACAATTATCTGACTTGCTTCTTGTGAAGCCAAGTCCCCATATAAATGTATCAAATTTCTGATACCACATCCTTGGTGACTATTTTAGCCCATACAGAGACTTCTTTAACTTGCATACCAGTTCCTTCTTACCCTTCACCACAAAGCCTTCAGGCTGCTTCATGTAGATCTCTTCTTCCAGATCCCCATGAAGAAATGTTGTCTTCACATCCATCTACTCTAACTCAAAATCAAAAGTAGCAGCAACAGATAAAAGTTACCTTGGCAATAGGAGAAAAAATATTACCAAAATCAATTCCTAGCACTTGGGAATAACCTTTTTCTACCAACTGGGCTTTGTATTTCTCCACCTTTCCTTCTGCATTTGTCTTCTTCTTGAACACCCATTTGCTACCAATGGGTTTCCTTCCAACCGATAACTCCACCGGATCCCAAGCCTCATTTTTGTGCAAAGATTCCATTTCATCAACTATGGCCTCTTTCGAGAGTTTTCCATCCTCTGAATCTACTACTTCCTTCATAGTTCTGGGATCATCATCAGTAATAGATAAAGAAAATTTGAACAAAAAGCACATGGACTATACCTTTCTCGTTTCCTTCTTTCTCAAACAGATCTTCTTACACCAGGAGTTTGTGGCTCTTCATCTTCTGATTCCTCCTATGTTGTAGAGTTTGCTTCTTCCTCCTTTAGCAAAAACTCTATCTTCTTAGGTTCATAGAAAATTTTAGGGGTGAATGTTCGCCCTTTGGCGAAATTAAGGGGTTTTAAATTTTTAGTTGGTGAATATTTTGTATCATAGTACATTTTTACAAATCACCTCAAATAGCCCACCTTATTTTAAGGGAGAGGGTAAAAAAGGTAAATTCAACCCTTGAAATTAGGAGTTACAACCTTCCATTCGCCCATTTTCAAGAATAGGTTTTATTTAAGTGAATCCATTCGGCCATTTTCAAGAATAGGTTTTATTTAAGTGAATCCTATGGGCCAAAGGCCCAAATACCATATTTATAAAAGAGCTATGGTAAATTAATAAAAATATAAATAAATGAGAGGTATGATAAATAAATAAAACATTCTTTATATTTACTCCATAAGTCACCTTATATACATGCAAGGGTGTAAACAAATAAAAATATAAGTAAAGTGGAGGTATGGTAAATAAATAAAATGTCTTTTTATACTTACTCGAAAGGTATGGTAAATAAATAAAAATATAAATAAACTAGACGCATCGTAAATAAATAAAACCTCTTTTTATATTTAGTCCATAACTCTCGTTCTATTTATGAAGGCTCAAGGAAGAGGTTTTATTTAAGTGAATCCTATGGGCCAAATACCATATTTGTAAAAAAGTATGGTAAATTAATAAAAATATAAATAAACAAGAGGTATGGTAAAAAAATAAAACATTTTTTTTATATTTACTCCATAAGTCACCTTATATTTACGAACACTCAAAAAATGCGTTATATTTAGGTGAGACCTATGGGACAAATACCATGGACTAGATTGTTATTAATACCATGCAAAAAAACATTATTAACCCTAATATTAGTATTAATAAACATAAAATTGGCACATGGTATTGACCCATGGTATTCGCCAAAATGGCACATGGTATTGACCCATGGTATTCACCAAAATGGCACATGGTATTGACCCATGGTATTCACCTGGAATGTAGCCTATTTAAATGGGGGAATTAAACCAGCTTAGATCCATCTTTACTCTGGATCTACTAACCCCCGAGAGGTATCAAATATCGTGATATGCAAACTAGCATAGAGTGAAAAAATATTTGATCTGATCAAGAGCAAAAATGGATGTTGTAATTTAATGTATGTTAAACATTTTAGCTTGGTTAAAATAAAAAATAAAATAAAAATCAACTATTAATTTTATTAAATTTTAAAAATTACTAATAGTAATTTTTAACCTCCAGGTTTATGATAACCCATGCTAATACCATGGTATTCATGTTAGCATAGACTATTTAAAGGGGAAATTCTATCATCTTAGATCCATCTTAATTCTGGTTCTACCAAGTGCTCAGAGTGATAAATAGATTTCATCCCCCTAAGAGTGGTAGATGTGATGTGGAGTTAAGATGGATATAGGTTGGTTTTTATGATAATGAAGATATTAAATAGACTTAGGAAATTATATTGTAAAAACATCTTAAGTTGAATGGTTAAAGCATAGACATTGGACAAGTATATTTGTATACTTCTGTTTTAAACTGAAACAAATCCAGGGCTAAAAGGAATGGATTGATTGCCCTAGTCATCCTTCTATAACTTTCCAACATATGCTAGAGTAAACAGATTGTAATTTGGGTAATATGCTGGAGTAAACAGATTGTAATGTGGGTAATTTTTCTAATTGCAAACAGGAACATACTTGTGTATTGGCAGGGTGGTTACGAGGTCCCTAGAAGTGATGAATTTGAATTTTTCTTGGTTTATATATAGTATTAGGTTTTTTCTCATTCTTTCTGTGAATGTCACAAGTGAATTTTATCCTACACCCATTAGGTTATCGATATGTAATTTCGGTAATTTTGATTTCAAAAGATATTTTAAAGAAATGCAATGATTTCATTTGTGTATTCAATAAACACAAGATTTTATAATTGAGTAAAATATTCACCATGCCTGGTGAGAGATTCGCCAAAAAATTATATATACATATCATATTATTGATAAAATCGCCTTCCATTTTTCCTATATACCACGGAGATTCGCCCATTTATTATACATGTAAATTTAGGGGGCGTTCTTAAAATTTTCCTTGCTTAGGTTCCTTTCGTTGGACCTCATGTTTAATAACATATTTCACCTCTCTGAACACCGCATCTTAGTTGTACACAACCTTCCCTGTTGCTGGGTTCCAAAGCTTATAACCCTTTAAACCATCCTTATACCCAATAAAGATGCACTTTTCAGATTTACTATTCAACTTGGTTCATTTCTCCTTTGTAACATGTACATATGCATCACATCCAAATACCCTCAAATGTGAAAGAGATGGTTTCTTACCAGTCCATACCTCTTGTGGAGTCTTACCCTCCAACGCTGATGAAGGTGATCTTTTGACTAGGTAACATGTTGTCTCCAGCACCTCTGCCCAGAATTTCTGTCCTAACTCGGCACCACTAAGCATGATTCATGCCCTTTCCATCAATGTCTTGTTCATTCTTTCTGAAACTTCGCTTTTCTCAGGTGTATATGGAGTAGTCCTATGTCGTGCTATACCACATTTCCTACATAATTCTTCAAATTCCTTACTGCAAAACTCTCCACCGTTATCTATCGTCAACACCTTTATCTTCTTCTCTGTCTAGTTTTCCACTAGAGCCTTAAATTCTTTAAACCTGCCAAATATTTCAAATTTCTTCCTAGGGAAATATATCCATTTATTCCTTGAGAAGTCATCTATAAATGATACATAGTACACAGACTTACCTAGTGATGGAACCTTCACAGGTCCAAACACATCACTGTGCACAAGCCATGGAAAATTTTAGGGGCTAATGTTCACCCAGTGGGCTAATTTTCCATGATTTTTCCACAAAAAAGATTCGCCAATTTCCAATTTTATAAAAGACGATTCACCCAAATTTTAGAATATACAATTATTTTACCTTAAAAATCGCCAACATTATATAGAGACTATATATAAAATAATTATAAATTTGATTAATTTTACAAATATATCAATAAACATTTATAATTTGCATATTAGGGATTAGTGAGATTCGCCAATGTTTTAAACTTCAAGAAAATTTTCCATCCTTAAAATTTTCCTTGGCACAAGCTCTAACATCTGTTTCACCCTCTTACCACCGAAGGGGAAACTCACCCGATTCTGCTTCCCATATACACAATTTTCATAGAAATCAAAATCTAGAAAGCTATTACTCATTCCTTCTACCATACCTTTACCATGAAGTATTCGAAGGCCCTTCTCTCCAATATGTCTAAGCCTTTGATGCCACAGCATGGTCTTCTCTCCAGAGACCAATATATTTTCTGCTCCACTTTCAAGAACCATAAAACTGTTGCACCCATCAACAACAGTGCTACCTTGCATCAATACCAGTGCTCCTCAAACCATCTTGCAGGTATACTTCTCGAACATTATTTTTACACCTACATCATCCAACTTGCTTACAGAAATCAGATTTCTTGCTAATGCAGGAATATGCAAAACACCCATAAGTGTTCTAACCCTTCCATCTTGCAACTTCAACTTTACTTTTCCACGACCAACGATCATAGCCTTCCTATCATCCCCTAAGAAGACATCACCACCATCGTATTTATCATACTTGCAGAACCACTCTCTATGGGGAGTGAAATCAAAGGATGCACCTGAGTCAATCAACCATACCTCATGATCTACATGTGTACTTGAAGAAGCCAAGTACACATCGTCACCTTCATCTGAGGTCATTTTCACCTCTGCAAAAGAAGCATCATCAGATCCATTTCCTTTCTTATGAGCTTTAGATTTACAGTCCCTTTTGTAGTGCCCTTCCTTTCCACATTTCCAGCACACCACCTTTACAGGTTTTCCTGGAGATTTAGATCTCCCTCAAGATTTAGATCTCCCACTCGATGACTTATTTTTGTTTCTATTCTCGGACCATCCTCGTACAGATAAGGCATCACCATTCTGGATCTCCATATTTTTCCATTTCATCTCCTACGTCAGCAAGGATGAGACTATTTCATCAAATTGCAAAGCCGTTGCATTGCGACCTATTCTAATAACCAGACTATCCCATGAATCTAGTAGAGAACACAATAAACTGGTGCACTTATCTTCATCTGCAACTCTAATATCAACAGATAATAACTAACTTACCACAGTATTAAATGCGTTCAAATGCTCTGTCACTGAGTCTCCATCTTTCATCCTCAGGTTATACAACTTTTTCCGTAGGAACAGTTTATTCACCATAGACTTAGATTGGTACAAAGTCCCTAACTTGTCCCACAAAGCCTTTGATGTAGCTTCCCCTAGTACATTCAGCAATACTGAATCTCAGACACATAATCATATTGTTCTCTTTTCCTTCGGATCCAACTTCTTCCATTCTTCATCAGACACTCCCGTTGGTTTAGTACCTAGATCTACCATGATCCACTGATATTTATTCACCAACAGATCCTCCATCTTGAGTTTCCATAACTAAAAACTATAACCATTAAATTTCTCGATCTCTATCTTTCCACTACTCGCTATCTTCTTTCACCACCGGAATCGATCCCGGAGATCTCCCACTGAACAGGGTCTACCACAGGACCGAGCGAAACCCCTCAGCAACAAAGGCATCCCGTTGAAGCCAAAACATCTCTGATACCAAATGTAGGTTTTAACCCCATACAGAAATTACCTGCATATGAATTCTAAAACACAGAAAATAAACAACCTGAGAGAGTAACACATAAAACACATATACACAGAGATTTTCCCCAGAATCCCAAAACCGGGACTACCAGCTTGATTTTTCATTATGTTCCTTTCAATGTTACAATACATATTTATACATGCCAAAGCATCCAATACCATGGACCAAAAAACCATCGAGTCCAAAACCATGGACCGAAAACCATCATGTCCAAAACCATGGACCGAAAACCATAGGTAGGTTCGACTAACCTAATATAGGGTCCATAAATAATTTCCCGAGTTGCTGCCCCAGACCCCATAGAGTGGGGCTACCCACCCCCCTCAAACCCCCCGGACAAGGGGGCTGTCGCCCCCCATGTGACCCCCCCGTTGTGTAATCGATGTAATGAAGGGGGGGCTCCGCCCCCCCTCTAACTCCCCGGTTAACTACGTTGGTTAATCATGGAAAGAATATAACACAACCCAACATATTCATCATGTGTACAAATAGCTCACTAAAGAGCTTCCATAACCAGGCAGCTTTACATGAGATCATACTTGTAGCTATGTATTCGATCTCGGCGGTGCATATAGCAACCAACTTTCGCTTCCTACTCATCCATGATATCGAAGCAGAATCCAAAGATAACCAACATTGAGAAGTGCTCTAGTGATCCTCCACACTTCCTACCCACTCAGCATTCGAATAATCATGCAACTTCATATTTCTAGCAATGTATCTCAATCCATGAGAGATTGTGCCCCAATATATATCTCAAAATATTCTTGGCACCAATCCAGTGAGGCTCAACCAAATATGTGCTCACCATGCTAACTGCAAAACATATATCTGGATGTTAGTTCACCAAGAAAGTCAATGCAAATGAGTTTATGAAACTCATAGGCATTTCCCAAATATGGTCCGCCATCATCACCATATAACTTCTAAAAGTTAAGATCCTCGAGGTAGTCACGAGCTTGCAGTTTACCATTCCATATCCGGAATCCAAATCCCTCTTACTTCTACAAGTGAGATGGCCAGCACCTATCATAAATAGATTATTCTTAGAAGGTACCAGTATGAGAGGTCTATCATCCACAACCTTCAAACAATGGTTTGGATCGACTTTACTCTTAGTGAATCTCAACTTCATCTGATAGCTATAAATCCTCTCATATCAAACTTGGGGTGATTTACTTCAACCCATAGAGGGATTTCTTCCACCTTTATACAGGAGATTCCCGATCATGAATCTCAAACTCCTCATGTTGTTCCAAACCTGTGGACCTGCTACATGAGGGGAATGGTCCTCTTGTAGGATTCTCCTTCAGTACATCTCAGACATGTACCTTCATGCTCTTCTTGAATTCAAGCATCCTTGTCACCATTTGACTCACATCGGGTAGGGCCCCATAAGTATACCTCCGGTGTTATATATGAGATATGTCAATTGAAATGATCCCCAATGGACAATCCTAAAACTTGATACAATTTTCCAACCTTGAACCCATGAGAAAAGCATCTTTTGAAAAATCTATTTTCAAACACGTACCTTTCCATCGATGAATGCTTTGCTGTAAATTTTGACTTCCATTGCTGAAATGGACACCAAGTTCTTCTTGCAATCAGGTACATAAAAGATATTTTGTAGATGAATCAAGTTACCCTCATTTAATTGAGAGGTAACATTTCCTACACCCTTTCCAGGATAGGTGGCATCGGCTCCAAGTATAATCCCATTATTGTTTCCATCTCTATAAAATTAGAGAGAGCACCCTTCTATGTGATGGAGTGCCTTGAAGCACTACAATTAATAAGCCAGATTCCCAAAGAATCTAAAGGAGAGGGCCAATACAATATAACACTTCTTTAGGGTTTCTTCATTAGGACAGCGTAGAGCCTTTCTCTATTAGGAAAGAATTATCCATTAGGATCTCTTCTCCTACTAAAACCCAGAGACAAGTAGAGAGGAATACATCCAAAGTGTGTGTAGAAATGACTTGAAGGCCACCTCTATTTATACTAAAACTTTGAGCACAAGTGGGGTTTATTTGGTTGCTAGTCGCACTTGATGAATTGTCCCATAACACTAATAAATTCATATCTCCATGAATACTTATCAGAATAAGATGATCTTTAGATTAATCCTACACCTCTTGATGAGAGGGATCCAAGAAAATTATCAGCTACCATTAATAAGATGACCCACATGGAGTTTGGCCCTAGTTTCCAATTTTAACACCCTTTCTCTCCCACCTGACTCTCCATCTCTTTTTATATATCTCTCTCCCTCGTCACCCTCCAAATATATTACTATATCCCTCCTTCTCTCCACTCTCCTTCTCTCCCACATTCTCTCCATCTCTCCTTCTTTGTCTCTTTATCTCACCCCCAAACATACACATTCTCTCTCCATATCTCCCTTGTCACTCCCTCTCTCTCTGCACTTCTCACTCTCTATGTATTTCTTCTTCCCTCCCTCTATCCACCTCCAACTCTATTTCCCTATCTATCCTTCTCACCTCCTCTCTCCCTCCCCCTATCCTCCTCCCTCTCAAGTCTTCTCTCTCGTACTTCCTCTCTCTCCCTTTCTCTCCTACCTCCCTATCTCTCCCCCCATATATATCTTTCTCTCTCTCACACATCCCCCTCGCCCCCATCACTCTCCTACTCATCCTTCTCTCTCTCTCCCCCATCACTCTCTTCCTCTCTCTCAAGTTTTTTCTCTAGTTCTTCCTCTCTCTCCCTTTCTCTCCTACCTCCCTCTCTCTTCCCCCATCTCTTTCTCTCTCTCTCTCTTCCTCCATTACTTCCTCTCTCTCTCTCTCTCTCCCCCCACAACTATGTTACTATATCCCTCCCTCTCTCCTTCTCTCTCATTCTCTCTATCTCACCTTCTTTGTCTCTTTATCTCACCCCTAAAAATACACTCTCTCTCTCCATCTCTCCCTTATCACTCCCTCTCTCTCTTCACTTCTCACTCTATGTTTCTTTCTTATTCCCTCCCTCTCTCCCCCTCCAACTCCATATCTCTATCCCTCCCTCTCTCCTCCTCTCTCACAAGTCCTATCTCTCATCCTTCCTCTCTCTCCCTTTCTCTCCTACCTTACTCTCTCTTCCCCACTCTTTCTCTCTCTCTCTCTCTGCCCTCCAATCCTCTCAGTATCTCCCTCCCTCTCTCCTTCTCTCTATCCTCCCTCCATCTGTATGTCTCCCTCTCCCTCTCTTGCCCTTCTCTACTTATCTCACTCATCTCCCTCTCTCTCTTTTCATTCCTCCTCTCCCTTGTCACTCCCCTATCTCTCCATCTTTATCACTCTATGTCTTTGTTCTTCCCTCTCATATATATCTAGAGTTAATATATATCATGATATATTAATACATATTATAATGTAACAAATTTAATATTGTATTAATCCAAATTTATTTAATTTAATAATATTATTATTATAATATATTAATATGAATATTAGATTTAATAATAATATTAATATTAATATTAATATTAGGGTTAATAATGTTTTTTTGCATGGTATTAATAATACTTTGGCCCATGGTATTTGGCTAGGCTTCACCTAAATAAAAGCTCTTGTTTGAGTGTTAGTAAGTGTAAAAAGGTTTATGGAGAAAATATAAAAATAGGTTTACGAAGTAGAGGTTTTATTTATTTACCATACCTGTTTATTTATATTTATATTTATTTATAATATCTCTTTTATTTACCATGGTATTTGGCCCATAGGTTTGGTATATAATAGATGTTGATTTCTAATCCTATTTGATATATTTTTATTTATTTACCATACCTCAAATTATTTATATTTTTATTTATTTACCATACTTTGGAGTAAATATAAAAAAATGTTTTAATTATTTACCATACCTTTGTTTATTTATAGAGTTATTTATTTACCATACTTCATTTTTTAGTATGATTATACCTCTTTATATTTTAAATTTATATTGTGTTTATACATAATAATAATTAGATTGATTTTTAAATAAGGCCGACATTAGATTAAAAATGTTAAACAATACGTTTAAGTTTACATTTTAGCCCAATTACATTTATAATGTTTATTTTAAAATAAAAATTCTAATCTTTTAATTTAATTATCAATAATTAATAAGATTCAACCTCCGAAAAGTAACTATGTCATGATTAATTAACTATAAATTTATAATAGGCATTAAAACAATCATATCATAACATGTTTCCAGATAAATCATAATTCTCTATTCTAACTACCATTTACCTAATAATTATTAATAATTCAAATAAAATTCACGAGACCTATTCCTATATATATATATTAAAAAAGATTTTATTTAATATTAAAACAGAGAAATTAAAAAATAAAAATAAAAACAAACACACGAAACCTTAGCGAGTGTAACATGCTAACAGAGGTATCAAATGTTACAGCATGCTAAATTTTCTAGGAGCAAGCAAGGTAATAGTGTAAAGAAATAAATAAGGTGCGAATTTTGCATGGACTTCATTTTCGAAGTGAAAATATTGATTGAATTTACTTATTTTACTCGTCCAAATTGCGTATCCTTTGCACCTGCCATTTTGTTTTGGATGTATGGAAATGAACAGAAACAACAAAAATATACAAAATATATACCTTGTGCTTATTATGTTCTACATCTGAAGCATATTCTCATTAGTGTAGGTCAGTTGATGGAACATGGTTATGATGTAATATTCCAAGGGACCATATGTTATACTTATGAAAAAACTCCCAACAAAATACTAATAGTAAAGGTTGAAAAAGCCAAGAATAGGATGTTACCCTAGGCTCTTAGAAGTCGAAATATATCATAGTGTTTTGCACACAATGTATCAAGAACAAATGAGTCACAACTATTGAAGTCTAGGTATGGGCATAGTCCTTTCAAGAGTCTATGTCTCCTTCAGAAAGATGCAATGGTCATTGGTCTCCCTATTATGAATGGAAAATATTGTAATTGTGAAATTTTTATTCTATCAAGTATAAAAGAGATAAATTTCCCACATCGTCCTCTAGAGCAAAAGATCCTTTAGAGCTATTCAGTGCAAATATATCTGGCCCAATGCAAACAAATTTCATTGGTGGTAGTATTTATATTCTGACCTTCATTGATGATTATAGAAGAAAGACATGGGTTTACTTTCTCAAAAATAAAATATATTTTCTCAAGATTCAAAGAGTTCAAAGAAAGGAAAAAAACAAAGGGAAATCCCTTAAAAGTTCTTAGGTCATACATTGGATGAGAATAGAGTTCCAATGACTTCAATTTTTTTTTTCAACAACAAGGCATCATCATGCAGAACAAAACAAGATGCACTCCACAACCAAATAGAGTAGCAAAAAGGAAAAATAGGTCAATCATGAATATGGACATACGTATGCTTCGTGAGAAGAAGTTGTCTAATGACTGTTAGGTTGAGATTTTCATTATCATATTCATTGGGCTTGAGCATCTCATAATATGTCTTCATGTGCTCACCATAATAGGTGGAAAGTTGTACGCCACTCTCACTGCGAAGCACAAGGTGAGACTCATCCATGTATGTAATGAACCATTCTATTACCTCTACACATGGAATAACCGGGAACCTAAATGTGATCCTATGCATCTTAGACTTATTAATATTATGTATGCATGCACATCTTCCAAGTCCTCAAGAAAACTTTCCTACATGAATGCGTTGTATATTTTTTTTCTTGTGACCTATGTATCTTTATCAATAAAGCACTACATATCTACATATATGGGGATATTTGGCTTCGTAACTTCTACAGGCCCATCAACACTTGTTTCTGAAAGTTCTTTAGAGACCACTTTGTGAGGCGGCATGGCTCCAATAGATGGTGATAGGGTGACAATACTTGTAGAACAAAAACTTGTTTGGGGAAACACACTCATAGTGATATATTAGCTTAAAACAACCTACTTATGCAACAATATTTTTAAATCACGTAGAAATATCCATCACAAATGACAGAACTTGAAAATATATGAAAGACAGTGAAAACTAAGTTGCATGCATGATAAAATGATCATGCAATCTAAGATCTAATGCTTTCAAAAAAGGAAGGGATGAATAGGGTCATTCATGGCTTTGCAGTGCGCTCATGTGCTCAAGAGTGTGAAATAAATGATCTAGGGTGCATTGGCGCATTCCAAAGGGTCGAAGGGGCGTTTTTTTGGGCCATTGGATCTTCCTTATGCACGCATGCACTTAAAGAGATAGGGAGGGCATATTGTCGCACACCGAAGGGATGAAGGAAGATGTTGACAATGATTTGGGCCTTCACAATGCACCTATGTGCTCAAGGTAGAGGAGGGCACACTGTCGCATGCTGAAGGGTTGAAGGAATATGATTCATGTCTTTGTGATGTGCTCATGCGCTCAAGGGAGGACACAATTCTTTGTGGTGAAGAGGTGTGCTCAAGATGAGAACTTAGTCTAACAGACCGTAGTTTTTGTGGCTGAACGGGCTTCGAGCTCAAGAAGTGCACTCTATGTGTTAGAAGCTCATAATTAATTTTAGACAGCAGGATTCAATGATACGATGAGAAAAATAAATATTTGCAAGGATTTATAGTTGTTGTCCAATGCGTGGTTGAATATGAAATGTTGAAGAAGATGAATATTTTATGCATGCAACAACATATTAACACTTGCAACATGAAGATTCAGCATAACCAACAGCAAAGAAATTGAAAAATGAAGGATCAACAACAAGAAGAGAAAGAATGATGCTAAAATCATGAAATGTAATTGAAATATTTGACATGAAATACTTACTTGCAACATTGTTTGATGAAGAGACTCTTGATTCTCAATGGTGTGCCCGAATAAGATGGAATGAAAATGCAAGAAGAATGATTAGCTGAGTTTATTTAAAGAAACATACATGCAAAACGGATCCATGCATGAGCGCAACTTTTCATCGCATGAAAGGATTAATTAAAGGCAATTAAGTGGACTCCTATTTTCTAGGAGTGTGCCCACATGCAACAAGATGGCACATGCATGGATCCAAGAAGGGCGCATTTCTTCAACATCGAGAAGGGTGCATTTCTTCAACATCAAGAAATGCACTCATGGAGGGTGCATATGTTCAGCATGAAGGAGTACACTCAAGGAGGGTGCAATCCTTCAGGCCGAAGGAGTACACTCAACTTGAGCACATGTCTTCACCAACTTGGACTGCGCTTATGATTTTCTAAGTGTTTTTCTTGCTTTTTATTTCTTTTTCATTATTTTTTAATGTTTTTCAAGTATGTGTATGGCAAGAAGGTAAGTTTCGAAGGTGAGAAATATTGTGATTTCACCTAACCATAGAATTACTAACTCTAGCGCTTCTAATGGTTAAATGATGATGCTTAAGAAACATTGACTTAGGAGGATGCGGCACTAGGAGAAAACAAACAAACAACAAATCCAGAAACATGATGACCCAAAGGGGATTGAAACAACAATTTTTGTAGGCTCCAAAATTAACATAGGAAAAAAAATTTGAGGGTTGTTGTCACAACAAAAACACTCGGCGACACACTGAGAGAACCCCAAGTTGTCTGAAATGTTTTTATTGTAAGCGTGGAGTCTTATTTCTTCAAGAAGTATTGATTCAATGACTAGGTTACCTTAGCTCCCCATTCTTACATGGTTAAAGATATAATCTTTCCTTCTCGATTAATCAAAGTAACACAACAATATAACAATTCGTATCATTATCTTGTCAATGTAAGTAAGGGTATTATTATATGGATAATTAAAAACAATCAGTAGGAGTTTTAGATCTTTCACGTTGCTCTGCTGCCACTGGGCATGGATAGTACCTCGAAAAAGTCACTTTAAGAACACAAATGTTGCTTCATTGCTAGCGAACTTGGATAGTAGCCCAACGAAGTCACTTGGATCACCTCCCTGTGGAGGATTTCCCTTCTTTCACCCTTTATAGTTTCCTTTATTTTTCATGGGATTGTGCATAGGCACTTATTATTTTTTAGCAGGCAGAAGAGGGATCCCAACATATTGAGAGAAAAGGATGTTTCTCCTTCAAAGAGAGGTTTTAGACATATGATGATTTTCTCACTAAAATGTTTTCCCTTAACTTAATATACGCAGATAAATAAGTAATAACAAACTTATTCATTACAGGACCGGACATAGGAATGAGAGTCCTGAATAGATACAGGTTGCATGGTTTTATTACTTCTTCCCAGCCAAGAGATTGTATTTTCCATCGAAAAATCATCGACTCGAAATTAATAAACCAAATCAAGAAAGACGGTGATAGATAAGCGAAGGGTTGTGTGTTACCACAACTTTCCATTCAAAATTGAATTTATTCAAAGACCAATAAATGTGAAAGAATAAAATCAAAACATGAAAGATGAAAACACATAACCAGAATGTAGTGCATCTAACTACATGCATTATATCCTAACCTAACCTAACCAACACAAGGTCAGATCACGTGAAGTGCAACTTCCAATGCATCCAAATATTCTTCTCCCAACCTTTAGACCAGAAGGTCAACCACGTAGAATCAAAATAGAAAGCAATATAGTGACCAAGAGAAATTGTGAAAACATCTCCACTGAGGAATTAAAATAGGAAGTGCAACCATAATGGTGTATCACACTTAGCGTATCTACCGAATAAACAACTTCACAATAGTAGAAAATACCCAACATGTGATCATACAAGAATTCATCAAGAGCCTGCAAGTACAAGCCATTCAACATGGGTATGGACTGAAGAGAGACTTCTAAGGAGTCTCCAATGGGATCATGGAAACAACATATAGGGGAAATTAGACAAGAAATATTGAACAAGGAGTGACCTGTGTAATAAGTGATATTAACAAGTTGACCACAATCTAAGTTCTCATGCATGTAATATTCTTTGATGGATGACAGAAAATATGCATTGCATTAATATTGTTACCTATTTATACATTAGAGATACGATATTTGCTTAAGATGGAATGTAGCGATGAAATTTAAATAGTAAAATTAAATTTTTTCCCCTAAGGGTTGAAGAATTTTAAGCAAAGAAAATAAGCATCCCTCAGGAAAGAATCAGCATCCCATCTGATAACATAAATGATAAAATTGTGCAAAAGAATCAAGAACTAACTGAAATCACAAATGTCGTCATCATGACAGGAACCTAACAACCATCATCATAAGTTGAAGCGTATTACTCACCTGAAGCTTAGCCTTGAATTCTGAAAAGATTGATAATCGATCTGAGAAAACATGGTCAGCTTCTTATCAAGAGAATATTCATCATTTAAATCATGAGATTCAAAAGAAGATATATTTTCAAGATTTCTGTAGAAAACTTTGATGATAACATATTATTTTCCAAGCCAAATGGAGATATACCTGAAAGAAAATCATTGATAATCTTATCAAACTCCATTCGAAATTGCTACAAATCCAAATATTCATGTAGGAACAAAGGTTCATCCATATTACTTGAAAAATCATGACCATATAATTTAGAGGAAAAGAAATCATTGGGGTCATGATAATCCAAGGGTTCAAATTGATTCACGGGTGGAGTATCGACTGGTGGAATATCAAGAATGGGAGATGGTTTACTAGTGAGGTCCGATGAATCACCATCATGAGAAATACAAGAGAGAAAAA